>CM056169.1:17752276-17996456 GCA_029691765.1 Entomobrya proxima
CAATCGCACTAATCAGCTGGTAGTACTTTGTTCCACCAAATGGTCACCGGACACGATAAAAATTGCCTTACTGTTCCACTTTAATGATTAATCAAACCGAATGTAGTCAGGCCTTGCAACAGCAAAACGGGAACCTGAAACAATAATTTGAATGTTCAGAAAATGTAACTTCAGAAGTATCACGTTATTAATTATGTGCCGGCATGCTTATTTACTTACCGATAGCTCTTTGATTACGGAGCAGCAGTCAAGGTTTAATTTCGGGCGGTTTAATTTAATTAAGAAAAAATCACACATTCACTTTGTATCCGCACTACAAAGAATGGCTCTACTATGATTAAAGGATAAAAATTTGTGGCAGAAGTAGGAAATTATCAAAAGCGTTAAGGTGCTTAATACACTTTCACTTTACTATTTTCCCAGCAAAATCCACGATGCAGTGATCACATATATGGGATGATCGTGTCTACTGCATTCATTTGTTTTGCTCTGCTGGCTGCTTGGCTTGGCTGGCATGAAATTTGGTTTTGCCACGTTATTGGCGGTCTGGTAGCAGGGGCTACTGTGCAACGTACTTGGTGGTAGCATACGAAAATAACAGGTGGCGTGCCCATGCAAAAGCCCAGCAAAACGTCATAATGATGCGTCATACGGTACAGCTACAAATAATTGCACATTGGACCATTAAGGGCCTGACTGCGGTCCTGCCGATTCGAATTTTAACAGTCCGACCTCAGATTCGTCAGTTTAATAAAAAACTGGACCAGAATCATGTGTCGCACAGTTCAATCACTTAAAATTTCAAATTTAACCATTAAGAGCTTGATTCAGGGCCTGCATAATTATGTTGGGTATTGTAGAGATAATTGGTACACATTGTGTTCATTTGAGATAAATTTGTGATACAAAAAACCAAGCAAAAAGTTTTTTCCCAAGGGTTGGATTCGAAGTCGGGACCCTTGTGTGAGTTTACTGAAGCTACACCAGGTGGCGTATCAAAGTGAGCGGCCACGTGAGAAATCATCAAGCTTTATTAAGTAAGATGAAAATGCGATTTGATGAAACAAAGTGATAAAACGGACTATCAAAATCATGTATCAATCTTTTAACCATTTATGAATCATGCTGGCTTGATCTTTTAACCTTGGCGTTAGTACGAATAGTTTTGTAGTACGTTTGTAAATCTGTTCAGAAAATAAGTGCTGCGACTATGCACTAACTACATCACAGCCAACCAACAGCAGCAGAGGATGTCCATAAACGGAAATGTTCTTTGAGATATTTTGCTTTATGTTTGTCTCGCTACAAATCCTGTTTTTTTTCTGGCGATGATGCTATGTTGAAAGGATCTTGTTTTAACAGCCACTTTATATTATGCTTTCTTAAGGAATTTGGCAGTTTTAACTGGTTATTTATTAGGGTAGCGTAACGTGATGTAGGCATCGCATGTATTCGACATGCAAATAAAAAGAATTTTGCACTCAAAGCAAATAAAAATTATTTAACTGCAATGCAAATGTTAGTAATGCATATGAAAACCACGAAGCTTTCAAAAGCTTCTCATTAGATTCAAAAGCTTCACACAGATTTTCTAAAAACATATTATTATAACCATAATATTTAAACAAGCTTTCGTTTTGTTCTTGAAATGTAGATTAACAGCAAATACAACGAAGATCATGCCCACCAAGTTTTGGAATGGATTGCCCATATCACTGGTGATAACATCAATACCTCTGGAGACATGGACAACCTATATGAAATTCTCAAGGACGGAACTCTACTTTGCAAGTATGACAATTTGAAAACTTGATGTCAGTCTACCAATCATAATGATAATGACTAATGACATTTCCATTTTCAGGCTTGTTAACCAGTTTAAGGATGGTATGGTGAAGAAGGTGAACACTAGCACGATGGCATTCAAGTGTATGGAAAATATCAACAACTTTCTCAAGGCTGCTACTGAACTTGGAGTTCCAACCCAAGAGCAGTTCCAAAGTGTCGACTTGTGGGAACGTCAAAACCTCACCTCTGTGGTAATTTGTCTTCAAGCTCTTGCGAGAAAAGCCAGCAATTACAACCTTCCGGGCTTTGGACCAAGAGAATCCACCAAGAACGTTCGCAACTTTACTGACGAGCAACTCAAGGCTGGTGAAGGAATCATTAGTCTTCAGTATGGAAGCAATAAGGGAGCCAATCAATCTGGAATCAATTTTGGAAACACCCGTCACATGTAAAAATTGGCTACTACGGCCATAATGTGTCAACGTGTCCTCCTCTCTTCCCATCTTTGATATTCAATGTAAAATGAAAAATATTGTAAAATGAATGAGTCTGAAAGACACATTCCATTTTTGTTTCCCCTTTCACTCCAAATATGTCAATCCCGAGTTGGTATTCTAGGTTATGGATTTTTTAATCGCTGTCCTGTGTGCTATGTAGCTTTATATGTTTTAACGCGTTACATAAACTATTTTTACTCACTACCATAAAATTATATGCTTATATTTTTCTGCTCGTTTATCCTTATTACTTGGCACTGCAACAATATGCAGTTGGCTGGTTGATTTAAGGTTGAAAATTTTGTTTTGATAAAAATGCAACTTAAAGACGTATATCAAATTCATTATGAATGTATGCCTGCTTTCTTTTCATGGCTAGTAATAATTGTAGTTAAATTATTATTCAGAAAATTCTGAAGTTTTGTCTTTCTGTAAGAGACTTGAAACCAACTAAAGTTACGCTCATATTTAAATGTAGTTGATTTACATTATTGTGCTGCTGTCCACATTTTTTTTTGAATTTGGCCTTGTGTGAATTCTTATGTATTAGTACATATGGAATAAAAATGTTTATAAAATATCATGCACTAGAAGTTTTTTTAACAACTTTAATACATTATCTTAAATTATCCTGGGCAAGAACAATTGCAAACTTTACAAGTTTGAACATATTAACATTATTTGTTTAAATAATCACAATCAACAACAAAGTACTATTTATGAGGGCAAACATTACGTCAATTCATGGTAAATACATACCTATAATATGTGAGTTTAGGCAGAATTAGTAATATCCATTTGCAAAGTGATATTTTGCAGCAAAATTCAAATGTTTTAAAAATATCCTACAGTACCGGAGTATCAGTAAACGACTAAATTAATTCAAGGATTCTCATTTGAGTGCAGGTTATACAATGGTTTCAATCGCATTTTGTATACCGGAAAAACGTTCTTAGATCTTGAATATCATCATGATTTACAATTTTGTGCGATCAAAAAACAGGTAAAATGGACAAATCTGTGAGTATGATGGTTTACAAAGGTAACTAGAAAACTCTGGCTGAGCTAACATCAAATAATAACATATATCTTTGGCAGTAGTACGCAGTATAGAAGTAATACATACTGAACATGATTTGAAAATGGTAAATTCAGCATCAGTATATATACGGCACATTACTGAACAAGTTGGAACTATTCAACATTGATTGATCAGGTAGTTTCAAAACGTAACATCTTTTATCTACTCTATATAGGAGTATATTATTATTATTAGCAAATACATACAAGAAACTAACTATAGTCTGAACTTGTTCCTTTTCCCAGATCTATTAAAAATATTTATTTACTTTTTATAAAGTCAGGTCAATGTGTTGCAGAAAAATGACGTACGAATGTATACAAATACACTATTTAAATGCATTCATTTTAGTTATTAACTAGCTGAAACTCTGTATTTGTATATATGTACTCTGAACTCTGAAGAAGCTGAAAATTAACCAGCTTTATACTTTACTTCACCGTTTCCATTTTTGACGACGCCATTCTTATGACTTGATAGCATTTCTGCAGCTTTGCGTTCCCTCGCAGCTTCGTCACGATGCTTCCTTTTTATTCTAGCGTAGGGACCAATGTCAGGATCCATTACAAAGTCGTAGAGAACTTGAACCCAAGAGTCATGATGTGGCAAAGTATCATAATACTCACGGGCAATTTCACGAAGCTACAAAGAGAAACAAAAATACATTTAAACATACTTTTCATTTAAAATGACATTGACACAATTTTAAACTGTTGATTATAATGCTTTCTTGAGCACCTTTGGCAAGTTACATCCTGGCACGGCTGGGAAATCATGGTGCTCATTATGATAGCCAACGTTGAAAGTCACGCAGTTGAGAATTCCATAATAGGAGTATGTTTCATAGCCTTTTCGAAACATGTAGTGTTCTGAGATGAAATGACCAGCAACTGGATGGCAGCCCATGGACAGAAGAGATCCGCCAAGTAGGTAGAAGATTGCCTTACCACCAAAGTAGTAGTAGACAAGAAAGTTGTAGGTAAGCTGAATGACCACGTTGATAACTTCCAACATGCCCGGTGTTTTGGGATAGGTAAGCACAGGTCTCAATGCATAAAACAGAGGTTGGAGAAGGACCCAACAAAATTTCCCAAACGTTGTACAAAAGAGCTTTGCTTCGAGGTATGTTGGAATGTCTGTATCAAATATTTCATCTCCTTGATACTGTAATGACAACATAATATTATGTTTAGACTGCTTGAATCTTTCTCTTTCTATTTCAAATTCAATTATTTATTAAAGTCTACTTACTCTGTGATGCTCCAAGTGATACTTTTTGAAAGAGATTGAAAATGGAATGCCGATGGGAAGATTTGCAAAAAAGCCAAATATTCTGTTTGCCATAGGTCTCGCATGTCCAAATGCCAGGTTGTGGGCAATTTCATGAATTGCTGCATATAAGTAATAAGTAAGCAGTTAGCCAATATTATAGGTGCATGTAAAAACTAGGCAATATGAAACTTTTAGGATTACCGAGCATCAAGGCATGATTGATAACTCCTCCAAAGCAATACGCTAACAAGATGACAAATTTCCATTGCATATCAGCCACAACACTGACCATCAAGCATTGTATCAGGACTAGAAGGGTGACTTTCCATTTCATATTCCGGTCATATCCAAACAGTTCCTTTATCTGGGGGTACTTTTCTGGAAGCAAACAGGCAATAATGTATCAGTAAACATGCATAACAATATCGTATACATGAAAATCCCTTATTTTTCATTCATTCGATGAATACTGATTAGCATTACAATGTTGCGATAAGATGCGCAATATAATATTCTTGTTTGCACTTTACACTTTTGATTTAGTGGAATTTGTAAGTGGTATTGTATATCATATCTAAACATTTTCATTGATTAGAAGCTACACGATAATTGAAATGGTACACAAAGCGTCAACGTCAACTTTGCTTGAATTTTAAAACTCCCATCTCCCTATCACATGCACATGACCAATATATATTATTTCCCTGCCCAATATACTTCTATGCAATTTTTTATCATCCTCTGCGACTGTTAGGTTATCAATGATGAATGCATCACAGACAAGCTTTAAACCTGAGTTCAGTCACGTAGCTAACAACAGAAACAATTTTCAATGTTCCATCCAATTGGATTACAATGTAATATCAGGCTCAATTTAAATACCATAATAAATACCATAATAACTCGTTTACGTTTATCAATTATTGCTATTTCACGATCACTTACTAAGTATTTCCGATCGCCTTGCCGCATGTGGTTCATCGGTGTCTGTCCACTCAAAATCGGTTCTCGAAACATGTTGTCCCATTGTTGTTAGGCAGAGGTAGTGCTTCAAGAGCTACCAACTGCAGCCAAAACTCAAGATAAGTGTCTTGAAGAAGTACTCCACATCAAGGTAAACACTTGACACAGGCAATAAAGTGCTCGTTGTCAATCACACAAGAAACCAAACACAACACAATAACACCTTTGCACTAGTCCCCTTCCTACAGTCACTTCAATTCGTTTTGATCAATTGACCAACCATCTAATAGTTGAGAGTCATCCAGTTCAAGAATCGATCTGTAAACAGTAAACAGTTAAACATATAAAATGTATGTAGACTTGATTTTGCATTGCCGGAAAATGACAATTTTGAGAAACGTAACAACTCAGTCAGGGCTGATGATAATCTTATAACTTTAACCTTAACAATGCTAACGAGTTTAATACATGTACGTACACAATTTTATATTGTCCTGCTTTCACTATATTTCACGAAGCCCGTGCCCTGTGTTCTGCTATATATTGAATGACTGTTGCTACTTGCTACACAAGTAATTTTCAAAAGTTAAGAGGCGTTCCAACCATTACGTGTTAGCCACCTATTAAAGATTAACGCATTCAAGTCACTGCATTACGTGACGCAACGTTACAAAATGCTGATATTATATCGATATGCTTACACTACTACAAACATAATTGATAAGGCCAAACTAACTTTCTATTATAAGCCACACACTTCGATAACGGTTCATCGTCTCCGACTCTCCACCCATAATCAATACTTTACTTTCTGCTTATTTGTGGTTCTACTTCCTGCTCGTTCTACTGGAAATGACACAAAGCATGAAGCTGATAGCTGAGCCATGTTAACTTTGCATTTTTTACAATAGCACACTTTACATTGTAGCCTGTAAGGTTTGATTAGCTGTATTTTCATTATACCTACTTGCTTACCTGCCGAACACATTTACGTTCGGCATTTGTGCACATGCAGTCAAGTTGACAATTCTCCAAGTAAAAGACCTCTCATAGAAAGCTTTTCTTGCGTGACAAATGTCTGTCTCCCGCTTTTGTTTGCATTATTCTTTGACATGAAGAGGACGAAAATTGAGCGAGGCTATTCTTTGTTATATTGAGCTATCATTACCTATGCCACGGCCAAAGACATTAGCGTTCTACAAATAAAGTGAAAGCAAAAGTAAAGAACACAAATGTCAACAAGAAATAACCTACCTGGAACATGTATTCCAACAAATACATGCTTTTGCTATGTATAAAAAGCCTTGCAATATCGTACTATTCACTAATTACTAAACCTACCCACAATTCCCCTCAATATTCTCGGAAACCCTTTGGGTTACATTATCTTTCTATACCTTACTAACCTTTTCATCAACAAAAATGATATATTGGCTTTGCAACAACAAAGAAATATAATATTCTAGTCAAATCACCTCGTCTCCTAAATGAATGTCCAACAAAGCCCAAATTCCAATCAACCCAACCGCACCACCTGTTTCAGTCCGTCCGTCACACAAAATACTGTTATTGTAGCCGGTCCACCACTAAACAATTATTCCCAACCTGCAACAAAAAATACAATAAACCTTGATAAGCAATTAATTATACTCTGTACATTTATCTGTTTTATTGCTTATCATCTATGTAAATTAATTTTTTGTCCCATACTCAACTAAAACTGTTGCAATCCACAAAAAAACCGGATGTCAAGATAAGATACACAAGACACGTACTCCAAAAAGCAGCAACTTATACGTTATTACACCAGATTAACCACAGATAAGTGATTCCAACTCCAATTCAACTATAATTGCTGTGCTGTTTCTTAATTGATCCGCCAACTTTCAACTTTCGCTGAAACAATTACTATTTTTTAGCTCACTTTTGCCTACTGTTCACTTGTCTAGCTTTATAGCAAGTTTGTATTACTAGTTCACTAGCCTTGTAGCCAAACCCATATAAGCCATCATATCAACTAGCACTAGAGATAGATATGCAATACGCCACTATACTAAAAAAAGGCTGCTCATGTAGAGAAACATCTGTGATGAAAAAGTCATGGGATGAGCCATCATGAGACGCGTCAGTTTTTTTGTACGGCTGCTTTGCACAAAGGAGTCATGTTAAATTCCCATTTAAAAGTCAGGTTTCACTTCACATTTTCGCACACTAAATTTCATATCAGCAAGCATTTAAACAAACAAGCGTCACAAGCGTTATGTTTATGTTATGATGAGTGTGTATGATGCTAAACCGTGTGCAAATTCTTGTGAATTTTCACGATTCAATGTTTCATTTTTCAATTTACCTTTTAAATATATGAGTATGACGGTATGACTCATGATTACCATGATTTTAGAATTGCTATAAAAATTAGCAATAAAGAGTTAGGAGTAGTGTACAGAGAAATCAGAAAAGCTTCTTGTTTGTTCCGAGACTTTACTTGCTAAAAGGTTTACAATTTTATTCAATGCAGTTTTTATGAGAATCGGAAACTTCATTTGAGCTTATCTCTGTGAGAATGGACATTTATGGATGGAGAAGGTTTTGGAATTGAGCCATCATCTCATCAGACTTTTAGCAATACGATAATATTATGCATATGCATGAATTGGTAAAGCTGGGTTTGAATTGTGAATTTTAACTTTAAGCTTGGTTATTGGGAAAGCCAACAAAATAATATGCAGGCGTGCACGTGTACTAATGAGTGCAAATATTCGTTTTACATGTGTAACTGAACTCAGGATTTTTATCCTTATGCAAACTTGCAAACAACGCTTGAAATGCTTTCCCAATTTCATATTACAAGTTATTGGCAGCGTTGATCAATAAGCAATTTTTATCCTACACCAACGCGTGGCCAGACTGAATTAGATGATGGATCGATGGATGGAATGGAATTTATCAGGTTAGTTTATAAAACCAGCAGCCTGGTCTGACGAATACAATCAAGAAACATGGTTAAAAATGTAACGCATGTTTTTTAAATAAGACCGTCAAGTATAATGTGTGCATTCTAGTCTCAGAGTCAGGTCAGAGGTAATTTTGTAATCGTAACATCCGTAACAATATTGAGAAGAGTGACGTATGTAAGAAGAGAATGGCAGACTCGTGGGAAATTTTACCTTTAGTTGATTAGCTTTAGATACAGCAATATTTTCACTTCAAATAAGACTCATTTGAAATGCAATTTTGTTTTAAATTACATTTTAAAATATCACGTACTTGCATAATCGAAAATAAAACTGTGTGATGAACTCATTTCATCATTCTTTAAACTTTTTTTCACTAATAATAATGCAAATTATTGCAAAAACTTGATGCGTTTCATTTCAGCTTGGAATATGGTTACAAGATTTTCAACCAGGCATCCATTCATTTTTATATTTATTGTATTTATCTGATCTCTTGCATTTCATGTTTTGTGCAAGCCAATGTAATTGCTCGTTAGACAACGTATTATAATCAAGGCTATTGGCTGGACTTTTTCAAAATGCTAAAAAACGTCAATATAGGTATTCTGCCGGCAACAATAAAAATGGTATTCCATTATAGACTCCAAACGCAAACAAAGTTTCTGGTTGCCATTTGCATCAATTTTGTTGGAAATTGCTGTGGAACACCTGGGAACAAGCGATTTAAGTTAGACATGCATCATAAAAATTATTCATTCCTCATTCCGTACTTGGTTGGCATTTGATTGGAATTAAATTAGTGTAAAATGTTTAGTACCACCATGTTTGGTGGTGACGGAGATAAAATCCGAGCGTTTCCCTTCAGAGCTACCCCGGAACCGGGTGGGCTGACGGATTACGTTGAGCTAAGTGGATGCAATGGCATTCTTATCGAAGCTGTAAAAAAGCTGTATGAGGTGCCCAACAAGCCAGAGAATCCTATTGAATGGCTGCGTCTTTACTTCAAGTACCTGGCCGAGGATGTGGCATCTGGTGCACCACCGCCAAGCGAAGGATCACGGGACTCTGATTCAGACTTTACCCGAGACATGGACGAGGTAGAACAAATGCTAAAACTGGAACTGTCTGAAATTCAGTCAGAGATCATTTCTTGCTTTGAAGAAGAGGCTCAAAACAAGGCAATAATTGAAAGACTTGAAAACGAACTGAAGAATGTGACCATGGGTCTGTCCAGAGATCATTGTCACGATGACTTTGTCAAGTATTTGGAACATGGAGATGACTATCACTACAGAATCAGGCCGGATCCCATGTACCAAGCCTCCAAAACTGATATGCTTTTGGATGAAGCGGCACTAAATAATCGTGGAGTACAGGGTACCTATGGCCGCGGAGGGGGTGGAGGCTTTGGAGGTGGTGCTCCGTTGAAGCAAGACGACTCATTTGTGGAGTTGGTTCCATTTGATTCTAGTCTGTGGTTGGCAGCGGCAAGCCATCATGGAAACGGTCCTGGTCACGCTCGTTTAGCGCTGAGTCGTGAGGAGGAAAACAAGTTGTATGCGGATTATCCTCAACTTTACTTTCCCGACAGGCAGAAACAAGTGGAGGTCAAGGAACAAGAAGAGAATGTGGAGGAGGATGAAGATGAAGTGGAGGAAGAGGAAGATGTGGTGAATGAAGAGGCGAGTGAAATTATGAGCGAGTCTGATGCTGGTGTTCGCGAAATCAAGGGAAACTTGAGTGACCCGAGAGCGGAGAAAGGGAAAAGGACTGCTGGTGGAGTGGGGGAAGGCAGTGAATATGATGGAGGCAGCGAAGGAGGTGAATCTGATCAGTCACGTGCAAGACCCCCATCAAAGAAGGAAAAGTCTCCTTATACCCCAAGAAATGCTCATGACCGGAAGCATAATCGGGACAAGGACACAAAGGACAGACAGTCTCAAAAGAGTCATCACAAAGCAACTAGCGATAAAAATGTTTGAAAAATATTACCTTTTTTATAGTCAGTCAAAAAATAGTTATAATAGTCAGTCAAATAAACGAATAGGGTATATTCCATTATAGTGATTAATTACTTTTGCTTTTATTATATGCAGTTTCATATTAAGTAAAAAATTCAAACATAATTATAAATATATACTACCAAAAAAGTCTTTCATCTTTAGGCGACAACTTTTATGATGACGACTCATAACCTATAAAAAATTTGAAAAATTCATATGTTGACCAGCAAATTGCTGTAGAGGGCATTTGAAATAGTACTCTTGCCGACATTCCCTGGAAATATCCCCGGAGCCCACCAATCTGGTACACTGTTCTCAATGCAAACATCATCCCTCTGATATGAGATTTTCCCAGGATCTGCAACATTCTTGACTCTTGTGTATTCAAAAGGGTTTTACAGACATCTAACGGTGTCGTTATTGCAGCTGCAACGCCCCCTGCAAGGGCTCCGGAAATTACATGTGCCTTTGGATTGTACTTGCCCTCCTTGTTGGTTAATTTTTGAGCAAATTCGTACACCATAAAGTTTATGCTTTGGAATGGTACATTCATACTTAGCTGAGTTGTATATGATCTGTAAAATGCGCCTGGTCCTTCCGTTTGATACGTAGTCTTGACACAGTCCCAACACGATTTATACTTGCTGTTTCGCATTTGAAGTCTTTGTTTGACTGCGTCCGCAGGCGTCATAATTCCGTCATGGAACACTGTGGCAATGCAACCTGCGAATCCATAAACAGCTTGATTATAGGCTGGGGGTACTACCGGAATGAGAAGGCGTTTAATGTGCTCGTAGCAGCCAAAGTAAAGTGCATGCGCAGGACCGGCGCCCATTATCACCGCACTCATTCCACGAACTGGTCGAAGGGGTCCCTCTGTTTTAACCATGTTGGTGAGGGTGGCAAATACTGTTCGGTACTGCGAGTCGGGTCCTTGAACCAAACTTTGCATTCGGGTTTTTACAGAGTCTAGAGGGTACATTATGCAGTGTTCCATAGTCCCTGCGATTGCTCCTGCGATCATGTGCGTGGCTAGACTGTTGGAAGGCAGTGACTCGTACGCATCAAAGTCGGGCTCATTTGTTGGGGCTTTCGCCATTTGAGTTTTTGGAAAAAGGAATTAACTGGCAATCTGGTAATTTCGTCTTGATCCCCTGGCCATTTCCAGTTGACAGACTGAAATAAGTTAATTAGCACGAATGACGAATCAACAAAATAGTTATTACCCCTCCAGTCCTAACATCAATATTGTAAAGAAAATACTTATGTTATCCGTATTACCACAAACAGCATTCGCCTTCCTTAAATTGACCAACTTAGTTAGATCTTCCTGGTACCACGGAACGGTCCTCCACTGCAAAAGCGTTAAATAGTTACAAACACAAATGCTGATAAATTGAATGCATCCAGAATCCAGCCAGACGATTGACTTTGATTTGATAATATTATCATTAAAATTACAACAAAAAACAAATCATGATGAGGTACAACCAAATTGATTGTTTTACGAAAAACAAACCTGAAACTAAAGGTAAGTAAAAATATTTTGTAACCGTGGGAGGGTGAACACTGTTCACTGAACAGTAATGAACACAATCATTGCGGAACAAAAAGCAGGGATTTTAACGCTACTTGAATTGACTTTGGTACATATTTAGCAAACGTATCCTACCTGCTACTCTCCGTCTGATGGTATGTTTTATTTCTTAATTTCATTTAGCAGAACTGCACTGGTTTTATTAATGTGCTACATCATTCTTGACTCTTTATTAAAATTCCTTTGTTTATACAAAACGAACTATACTTTTCTTACTTTTTAATTTGAGTTTTGGTTTTAGATCTAGACAGTTATTAGGTTAATGAATCCGATGATAATGCAGCTCAGTGTTATTACTATGTATGCATATCTTACAGAATTATTAGCAGATTCTTGGAATAAGTACAGTGAAAATATATGCGCCAAGATACAATCGATAAATTTCTACGAATACGAACCAAAAACAATGACAAATGCGAGCAGAGATGAATGCCTTCATTATCATTACAAATACAATACAATTGTCATTCAAACGATCCAAAATGTATTATACCTTATACAAAGATAAGGTGACTTTGTACAAGTATTATTGCAGTATCCAAGTCCTGTATTTGCTACATTGCAGGCAATAAAGACGGTAGAGAAGTTAATTCCGTGCTAAATGAAAATAATTTTGCAAATTCGCTAATACTCTGTTTGTGCTTGTACAAGTGACTTTATTTTGTGTAGAAACAATACAAAAATTTTCAATCATATAAAGATGGAGATTTAAACATTAAGCACAGTCAAGAAGCATCAAAATCCTTTTATAGATAACTTTTGGTTTGCTTGATTGAATTTATTTTCATAGACGACACGAGACTTAAAATAGTCGCTTTAAAGTACGGAAATTGACAAGACGGAGATCAAATGTAATGTTTGAAGGTGTTATGTATTTTTTGTATGCTTTGATTATAGAATATCCAAATCTATAAAGCCAAGAGCGACACAGCCACAGAAAGGGCTTTCACTTGCTGGGTTTTACCGGATGCTTTCAGAAGAAACCAAGAAAAGTCAACATGAGTGACCATTATAAATCGTCAAGCTTTAAAATTACTTTTCAGGCTCATTTAGCACTCCTTTCTTGCATGTAATTATAAAGGTAGGTATAAGAATTCATTCTAGGTAGGGAACACTCGCGGTCTGAGGTTATGGTAAATGCCTAATATGATTTTACAGAATTTTGTGTTTATAGATTTGAATATTGCATTTATTTATAGGAACATTTCAAGAAAGAATTTTGAAAAAATGTTTTACAAGAACAAGTAAAAGAAGAAAAGAATATGTTGTGATTCCGAAAAACTTTGGTCGGTTAGCATTCCACTGAAGGTAGGATACTGTCATTTATTGTTTAGCCGTAGTAATAACCTCCATAACCGACGTAATATTGAGGGTTAGCGACTGGAGCTGGAAGTGCACGGGCAACTGGGATTGGGGAGGGTCCAGCAATAGCAACGGCAACAACCATTGCGACGAGGAGAAGGACTGCGAACTATTTTTTGAAAATTGAAAAAAAGAGTTTTAAAAAATGCAACATAATTTTAGGTTAAACTTTTATAAACCACACTCACCAACTTGGACATGTTGAAAGAGTTTGTTGGGAGTGGATAACCACAACAGTTAAGTTGGAATGTGTTTGTTTTGAAAATGATTGCAAACTGATGCATGTCACACTTTCGCTTAGCTCTATTTATACTCCAGCCCGAGTTCAGAATGACATTACGCTTAGCTACAAACGTACAATGCCAACTTATCCAATAAACCTATTACAAAAAGCATGCATTTCAAAATAAAAACACATTGGGTTATTTTATGTTTTCTTTAGGTTAGCAGGTTTATTGTGGTTCTATAAAAATGTCAGCATTTATCTGACATTCGACATGGTTTCAAGAATTTTTCGAGGTCACTTGATTTTTTTGCTGGATATTATTAGTGGTACAATTTATTTGCAACTTTTGATTTCTTTTGATCCTTTCTTTGTGAATGCTGCATACATCCACAATTAAGTTTTGCATGTTGCATTGTTACATTATATAATATTGTTTTTGTAAAAACCTGAACTTGACTCGTTAAAACGTTCTTGCATCACGATTCGTAAAATCGCTAGTGTCAGACTTTACTCCAAAATGCCGTAAAACATCATTTTTATGTCCCTGATATGATTAACATCATCAAATCATCGCACACAGCAGGTGCCTAGTTTCAAAATCTAACTTCAGTCATACAAATAATGATTTTGTGCATTATTATTGGATTGCATCTGCGGTCAGGTAGATCATCATTACAAAGGCATCACAGTAGTTTTTTTGTGAGGTAAATCGTAAGCGCATAGTAGATTCAAGAAATATTGCATTGCATTCATTCCAATGCAGATATAGCAGAGCCTCAATTTGCAATAAAAAACTGAATATTTTTAACACAAAATCTAGCTGGACGTTTATTCCTTTTCAAGGTCAGCAACGTTCTAATTTACATTCGTATGAAAATTGCAAAGCTGCCACGGAGGATACTTTTCGGATAAATTGAGACCAGTCTATTATCAAATAACGAGAATACCTAAGTCTTTAATATCTTCATTCGTTTCTGCATCACAGAAAAGTGATGTACAACTTTATGTACAAAACATTCAGACTATCTGTAGTTTTTACTTTGCATTTCCCCAAACAAATTTTCCCAAAACAAAGAGACCACCGATAAGTACTTGCATATTTTTATTTGTTTCTGGATTAGTTAATCAACCAGGGAGAAAGCAAGCTGATATGAGTATCAGGTTGGTATTAATTAAAATGAATACCCAATTTCATTATTAACACCAGTGAATGCTTATAATGACATCGCCTGCTGGACGCACCCAGCCATATATTTCTCATATACTGTCTCTTCTAGCATCATAATCATCCGAATCTATCAAAGTAAAATCAAATAAATTCCGGTATTATTATTGTCAGGATAATATGTAATTGCTTTTTAAGTGCTGAAAAGTACTGCTTACCTCGTTTCTTTGGCACATACGACCTATCAAAAAAGTTGGCATATTGCTCGTCCTACGAAGCATACAAAAGGTCAAATTCATAATTCAAACGAACAATTTGAGGTATTTGCAGTTTAGGCTAATCTGTACTATATAGTATTAATATATAATATGTAGTTTTTGGTACCGTATAAGAGCCTGCACCACCGCCCATGTTGTTTCTTCTAACAGCACCAAGCTCAGGACCACGCGATCCCATCATTGAACCTTCCTGCAATCCAGCGCAATCAAAATTAAGGAATGTCTAGTAATAAGCGTTTTTTGTTAATAAGAATAATCTGCTGACCCTTTTGCTTTCTGCATCTGGAGCTACTGATACAGCCGCCGCAGCACTTCCCAGATACCCATCCGTCTTGAATTTGAGTGCAGTTTCTGTGTAATAGAGTTCATCAGGCACAACGTTATCCCAGTACTGATCTTTAACCATTTCCGGAAATTCAGTGTTCATCTCATCCACAATCATGTAGCTCACTGTAAAGTTTCTGTCGATTAGCCAGTTGACCTCAAAGTCGTCGTCATCCTCACCAAACGGATTGACCAAGACCTCTGCTACTTTGAGCCAACCCATTAAAAAGAAAAACTCGAGAAAGTGGAAGATGGGTACATAAATGTCCACCTTGTCATTGCTTTCTACTGCTTGCTTTCCAAGTAGACATGCTAAAAAGTAGACGTATGTGGCCAGCGTTGCTACTTGGGTGTAGACGAGTGGAATACAAACCCAGTCGTAACTGAGAAGATCTCCAGCACATCCTCGAAATCTGCAAAGCTCTTTGATTATAGCATACAAATGGATGTCATCCCGAATTCTACCTTCCTTTCGTGCCCTGATGAAATTGAAAATTTGGATTTGGTTTTCATTTTCACACACTCTTGTGGTCATATATATGCAAATTTGCAATAGTCTTACTTGGTAGCTATTGCACCTGCCCACACAATAGGAACATAGTATTTGGGTCCCTCCAGCTTTTCATTGAGATGATCAATGATTAGCTTTTCGTGAGGAAGTAACATTCCTAAAGAAAATGTACTTGGGAATTAATATCAAAACTTTTGACCTCGGGTCAGCCAGAAAATCTAGGCTTAATCTTTTGTAATACCAGCTTCTACCAAATATTCCATTGTAGGAAATCTTGTCCTTGCCTGAGGGCTTATCATGGTGAAAGTAAATATAAGACAAAGATTGGCATAGCGTAACAAAGTTCTTCTCATCATTCTACCTCGATCGTCGTGCCCGTGAATGCCAGTTGCTACTAGCACAGCCAAATTATCTGGCCATGGAATCTAATTCCAAAACTAAGCATTATAGATAGTGATGAGGATGATTGCTACAGGACAAATTTGTCAAGTTTTCTTTCTTACCGCCATATACTGACTCCACCATCTGGTTACAATTTGGGAAACGTAAAAACCCAGTACAAACTGGAGAGGAATAACGGTAGAAATATCTTCACAGTAGCTGACCTTGGAGAAAATTAATTGATTTGCAATTTGCACAACTATAAAAGCTTTTACATGGAAGTAAGCGCAACTTTTGTGAAAGTACTACTGTGGCCCTTACAAGGTTAACATACGTAGTTCTCCTTTCATCATCCTCTGGCAGTTCTTCTAGCCAAAACCGGTAGACAAAGTTGACAGCATAAAAGAAAACGAGGTACACGCATAAATCTGGTAACACCAATTTGTAAATACTACCCCTCCATCTTCCAAGAAATTATAAAAATGATTGTTGTAGTATTGTTATTGCTATTTCTTGATGGCGATACAATGTCTTTGCGTTTTTAACTCTACCTCATTAAAAGCTTAGCAAAGTTTCCAAAGGCTCTACTTCCGGTAGTAACTTCGTGAGTGTAAACCACTGTCATGCTTTCTGTATTATTGCTTGATATTCAGCTGCTACTACTGTAAAAAATCGGAAACCTTAGCGCGTGTATTATAGCTGGCGGTGTCATTTTTGCATCACATAATGTTGGCTTTATAGGGTTTTGATATTGTTTAAAAAATGCATAATTTTATTTTTTTTAAACATTTCATAATAAATAATAGTAATAATTTTGTGGATATCGCATTTTAAAATTTTTCATCGTTTCAACGGTAATGCGACCATTCAAAATGGTACCGTTTTCCATGCAAAAAATTGTTGGTTATTGAAATTTCCATCATTCTTTTGGTGTTTGGCTAATTTTATTATTAGGAAATGCCATTTTTCATGAAAAATATCTCATAGCTTGAAGCATATATGTGTGTGAATACAGTTATTTTTTGCGATTTTCTTTTTACATATGTAGCACAATGATGATGATGGAATGATATGATGGAAGATGGATAGGATCATTAAACAACATGATAATATTTTGCAAAATATATTTTTCTAAAAAAGTGTAGTACTTATTTATTTATCAATTGAGACATTTGTAAAGACAAAGAAAAGATTTTTTAAAGCTCATAGAATTGGAGTATACCAGCAGTCAAAAGATGTGAATATACTAAACATAACAGGTTGTACATTTTGGCAAGTGAGTTTGGCACACAATAAATTGCAGTTCAAGAGAGAATCACATCATTGCATTCAGATACATAAAACAACAGATTGAAGAAGAATAGAGGAAATGATTTTTAAGCTCAGTGGAGAAAGATTTAGAACAGAAACGTTTACACAAAGATTTTTTTGAGTAGGAAATGAAAGAGAAAACAGAAAGTTTCAGAGTTGAGAACTTGGAGAATCGGAAGTGAAACGGAAATGCATCCTAAGTTGAAAGTTTTGGAAAAGAAATTTGTAAGCGTATCAAAAGGAGAAATGTATTCTTTTCAGAAAAACACTCCAGAAAGGGGAAAATTTAAAAATTGATCACTAAATTGAGGTAGGTGGTGAGATTTTGACGGGTGAATTTTAAAATAATAAATTAAAATTGGACACCTAATTGTTTAAAAATTTAAAAAGTTCTAATTAAGAATTTAGAAATGATGAAGAAGGCCAGCTTGAGCGTATGCTGGGGCATAAGCTGGGGCAGAGTGGTAGACCTAAAAGAATCAAATCAGTTCAGGATTACTGGCAATGTTTCTTTGAAATTTCAAAACTATATTGTTTTAAAGTCTGCAAATCTTACTGGAGCATGATGGGCAACAGCGAGTGGGGCATGATGAGCAACGGCAACCTTTAAGAAATAAAACATTTCAGCATTACTAGCAATGTTTCAAACAACTTTCGAAACGGTGCTTTAAAGGTTTAAAGTCTTACTGGGGCATGATGAGCAACTGCTACTGGAGCATGGGCGTAAGCGACTGGGGCGTGGTGAGCAACGGCAACCTTTAAGAAATAAAACATTCCAGCATTACTAGCAATGATTCAAAGAAGTTTCGAAACGGTGCTTTAAAGTTTTAAAAAATTATGTTTAAAATAGATGGAGAGGAAATGATAATCAAACAAGCACTGCGTGACTGCGTCTATGTTCCCCATGTTATTGTTTGTACAATAACTTTATCTCAAATAGATACGCAAAATAATACCAAATTAATATGCGAAAAAAGACACAGCAAAAATTGTTTGACCTGGCTTGCTGCTTGTCTCAGTGCATCAACAATAGAACGCACTAGTGTTAATGAGATAAAGTAACCGTTCAAAACTACACCCTGCATCACCTTTTTGCTTGCATTTCCTTTCATCTTTTTTAAATTTCTTTTAGTTTTCAAAACATACCGGTGCGTGAGCAACAACAGCCTTTTGGACAACTGGTGCAGATCTGTCTACCACAGCTTCAAGAAACAAGAAAACAGCAAATGATAAAAATGATCTACAGTACATTTTTGTTTGTTTGAACAAAAACATTCATTACTTACCATTAAATCCGTTGACAGGGTCAGAGGTCTAAGGTGAGAGGTCAAAGTTAATATATAAATTAATTGGTTCTATAAAGATATCATACGAACTGTTCAATGTGGGTAGAAGGAAAAGACACCGTAGAGACAGTCTGTTTCTACGATGTCTTTTCCTTCTATCCACATTGGAACTGTTATAAATATTTGTAGCTTACGTAGGAAACAGTTCTGACTGCGCCATCAGGCTCAACAAGGGAGTACTGTCCACGGACAATGTCTCCGTCTCTCTCTTCGTGGGCGGACTTTTGATCTCCAGTGATGGCATCAGAAACGGAATATCCGTAGTTGTATTGTGGGTGGGGGTCGAAGGGCTCGGCGGCGACAGCCTTAACGACGGGTTGTGCGACTGCGACTGCAGGGGCATGATGGAGAAGCTGAGGAGCGGCTACTGCATGATGAAGGACCTGTGGGGCGTGGGCCACAGCGTAAGGTGCTGCAAGGGAGTGTCCAACGACTCCGGTCGAATAAGCCAAGGGGGCTCCTGGGCGGGCATAAGCCACGGAAGCAATGGCGAGAAGGCAGATAAACTGTTGAAATCCACAACAAAAACACAATAAGATAAAACCGTTAAATTTCACTTTGTCCAAAGATCACAGTTAATAAATTGCAGAGGCTCCAAAAGTGTACCCTGTTCATGGTGATGTTCTTCGGTTTTCACTGAAACCACAAAAACTTTTCGGAAACAATAGAAAACCTTTGGTTGTTCCTTAGCTGTTGCTAAATGGAGAATTGAGCTGTGAATGATGATCTCTGGGAGGAAAACTTTTGTATTTATAGTAGTTCAAGTGACCATGTGAAAGTACTCGCGTAATACGTACAACATATAGGTACTATCAGTGCACATGCCAAATTGACAAATATTTGCATGTTTTCCTTAAGGACCAAGCCTATTTCAGTCGTTAGTATGATACCGTTACAACCGCTAAATTCACATGAGTATGTATTTGTAAAGAGCGTTAAAGATAAAGTATTAATATTATGCATAATGTTATATCAATTGTGGATATGCGTGGACTTTTTTAGTGTATCACGCAGCATTTAGTGCAAAAAATAATATTAGCAACATCATCTCCTTCTTCATCAGGTAGCCCTTCATCTTTTCCATTCATTCATTCCGATCGAGTGGAAAAGGGCGAAGAGTTGTGGACGAAGCAAAATATAGTAGAAGCAGTGCGTAGTAAACATCTACGTCAATTCAGCAATGCAACTTGACGGTATCCACAGGTGTGTACTTACTCCTACTGTGGGAATATATGCGTCACAAACGCAGGACAAGATGATATCAACAACGGGAGAATGAAATATGATGACGATCAGGCGACTCTGTGTTTTGTGTGGGCATATTGTACTTGTATCTCATTTCGGTCATTGTTAAACACATTCATCTTGCATGCTTTTTTTGTTTAGTTTTGTCCATGAACTTGAAATGGTGTGTACAGAACATAACAGAAGAATATCAAATTATCGAATTCAATTTCAATAATCGAAATAGCCCCGTCATTGTTGACAAACATGTGTAACAGAAGTAGTAGCCAAAAAGTGTCGACCGTCATAAAAATATTATTGCCATTATCATCATGTCGTGCAATATTGTTAAAAGACCACAAAAAACAAGAATTAAATGGAAATGGTCATTGAAGAGAAAAAAGTGAAGAGACACAAAACGCCAACTTGAATATTATTACATCGTCCATGTTCCTATATTCTCATAATAGGATAATGAGGTTTGTGTATCATCCAAATAAATTAACATATTATATCGATTTTCCATTGTATAATATTGAAACATTATACTACAAGTAAGCAGTTATCCGCTGAACAGTTAAAGATCATTTTATCTGTAAATCTTTTTATCGTTAGTAGTAGCCACGCCACACAGCAACATGTCGTATGTCTCCTCTAAACTGGCTTATATTTTGATTATCTGATAAGAAGAGACGCAATAATTATCAATATCATCATTACTGTGGTTGTGGTGCGTAATGTACCGTTATATCAGTAACACCAGTAACGACAAACGCCACACCGCTTCAACATCACAATAACAATGGAGATCATGCGTGTCATATTTGCACTTGGCACATGTGCTTAACACTTAAGAAATCCAAACTGGCAACAGTATGATCTTGCAGACCAACAGCGAATTATTTAAAAACGCCAACTACACAGCTACCAAATTGTCCCGTGTAGGTCAACTGTTACGTTATCATCGTGTTCTGTTCTAGATCTCTGTATTCTTAAATATTTATTTACATTTTAGTAGTGTATTTTATTATACTGGCACTTGGTCATTGTTTACCCGATACGCATTTATTACAGTGAGCGCACGCAAAGATGACGCTTCTCATTACGATGGACTCTTCTCGTTATGGCATGGAAAAATTATAACGCAAAGGCTACGCACTTTTGCGTAGTTTCTGAATTTCATCTTTTAATGAAATCAAAACCAAAAACGTCTCTGATTAGATGTTCCTATGTCATAATAATATAAGAGTATGAAATTCTTTTGACCAATCCTTTTTAAAACGCAAAACTGAAGGTGACAAAGAAAGAAATTTTTAAGAAGGTTATCTTTGCATATAGAAACATTACACTGCTGCTGCCTTAATGTTCTAAAAATTATTGCATTTCAAATACATTACTACTATCCAACTGGGCGAGACAAAGATTTATGACTTTTGCGTTTCTAACATTTTCCCTCTCTTCTCATCATCTGCAATAATAATAATAACCGTAATTGTTGGATAATGTGTTCCTTCATTCTCTCGGGATCCTTAATCCTCTCTTTTTTATACAAGTTACAAAATCAGCGTCAGTGTCACTGCTACTAGATAGTAATGCTATATTACACGGTATTTTCATAGCAATTTTCTTGGGCGTAGTCAACCAAGTCAAAACAGTGAACGCATATATTGTCAGATTCTCTTTTTATGCATTTTTCGTTATTGTTGGAAATTTGAGGCTCTGCTTTGCGATTTGCGTCCGTGTCCTCCCTCCATGATTATGCGATATTTAATTGTGCAAACGTATATTCCATGCGTTTTGTAGAAAATTATGCTGATAATACAGTTTTTTTTGAAACACCTTAAACATACTTGTTCATTTTTTGTTTGGCTTCACTTGCTGCCATTTACCTCCTGGTTTGATTTTGATTAAGATGGCCCTTAAAATGGACTTTATCTCAATTTGTTAATACCAGCTGCTGCGACCTCCACCAACAAAAATATTGTTCTGCATTCCTTCGTGACTTTAGTTCACAGTTGGAGATGGCAATTATTTTTATCCTCTGCTAAATCCAAAGTTAGAATGTTGAATGCTCTTCATTTACGGTAACGTATGGTTTATATGTTCCTTCGGATTAGGACATGGTTTAAGGGAACTTGTGGGAGGTATTAACAATGGAATACCATATTTTGCTATGGTTGGGTATGGTATGAGCAGGTGGCGAAGCAATTGACATTGAATCTCGTTACACAGCAATAAAATTATCATAAGACTCACTCATTGTAATAATATTCTACGGTTTGTCCAGTTTAGTAAAAAAAAAGGGGCGATTATATCCGACTGGGTTCATTTACTCATCTTTTGGTTTCGTGAGTATGTTTTAAACAAAAAAAAAGTCACGATTGCAGGGAACACTTTGAGTAAACTTCAAATTCCAATAAAAGCTGAATGCCGCGTGCCACATGCCATGGGCAGGGCTTTTCTTCTTTCAATTGATCCTCATTCCACTACTGCACCTTATCATTTACATTTACCAAAGTGGCTACGCACAAAGAAGAGCAGATTTACGCATCTTTCATAATACAATTTTTTCAACATGACACGTTTCTTGTTATAGTAAAAATCATCATCGTCGCAATTTTTCTCGAAGCGTATTATTAAAATTTGTGCGTAAGGGTAATAAATCAAGTTTGGAATTGGTCTTTGCTTCATCTTTTTCATCATCTCGTCAGTGTATGAGTTGTGTACTTTATGCAGACGCACTTGATTATGATTACAGATTAAGAACATCATTTTCATCATGCCTTGTTGTTCTTTTTGAAGCAGGAGGAGCAGACATGTGTAATTACACCCGCAGTGGCAAGATCAACTCCTACTGCAATAAAGTAATCTTTTAAACGAGGCAACTTCCGTGCTTTTGTTTTTCTGCTGCATTTACTTTTTTTGGCAGGAGCCGTAATGAAAATTTGAATCTGCAATGATCCAAATTCAATGTTAACCTTCCTTTATTCATACCGTAAATGGCCCATGTACTCATGATTCAACAAATCATAGGGGACCTCCTCCCATCAAAACTGGGCAGCATGATATAATCCGTAATACCAATATTATCGTATTATGGCTACGTGATTTGATTGAAGGCAATAGCCACAACAGTAGCTCCTCCGGGCTACAATCACGCACAAAAAGTCAGTGGCGACTGCAATAATTACTTTTACACATGCCAAGTGTCCATACTCAATGCACGCATGTAGCGTGCAGGAAACTTTACCGCATCACATTGGTTGTAACTCATCATGTCATTAAAGTCAAAAAGTCACAGTTACTTAAGCAAAAGTACACCAGGACATGTATATTTTTTGAGAATTATGTATCATCATCGACATCACACCAACAGCCAAGCAGTTGCACATCCCATAATCCTTGGACCATATTGATCTAAAGAAACTTGCAAACAATATGGCGGGGATGAAGCTACGTGATCGGAAGTTGAAATCTGATGATGAAAGCTAGTACGTATGACTCTGTGAGAGTTGATACAGATACAAAACATGAGGAAATAAATCGTCTGAACTTGGCCGATTCGCAAAAAAAGGTGACAATGACACGAGACGAGACACGTTTCTTTTTCTCCTGAGTCACCTGCAAAATGACCTCCGGTATGAAGCGGATAGTGATGATGTGTTTGTACAATCTTTATCGACGTTACTACGATTGATGATGTCAAGAGGTAACCCAATGTCGTATAATTGTTGAAACAATCACAATCACCATAATTTTCCCAGCGGGAGGAGTCGCTGCTATATAAAGTTCATCGAGTTTAAGTATCATCAAGACCAAGTTAAAGAGTCAATGAGGTCACTCGAAAATTTATAATAATATAAAGTACACCTGTACATATTTTTTTCAGTAGATTGTGGTTACACTTTGCAAATAAAACTCAATTGATTATGATTTGGCAACCGTTTTTCTTGGCTGCCATTGAATCTGAAGGAGGAGGAATAAAAAAGAGTTTTGAACACGTAATATCTGTGAAGGGAATCATCATGATCATCATCTTTGCCAAAATGGACAAAACGTTCAAACAAAACATGATATCATTTGTTTTTTCCACGTGTGTCTCTTAATATTATGCAGGGATTAGCATTGTTGTTTGTTATTATCAAACATTTCCATCAAAATATTATCCAAAATCTATAATGTCAAATAAATGTATTAACAAGGAGCAACAATGTGAGATAATAAAAAGGCAAATTTTATTGGTAAAGTTAAATTAAAGAGATTCATTGCAAATTACATGTCGGCTGCTCTAATTGGCTTGGGCTGATAGCTCCACCAATGTAATGTAGCGGAGCAGAGACAATGACTAAACTTGATGTTTTGTTTGTGATCTTTTGTATGTGATTGTGATGTAAAATTAAAGTGTGAAATGAAACGTAAAAAGGGAAAATGAAGAGATAAAAGCCACAAAACAGGAATGAATGGGTTTGTAAAGGATGATGGTTTACTACTGTGTGATGTACCATTTGTTTCAAATGTCATCAAACATGCGTGACTGTGACCGATGATGGACAAGTCTGCGACTTGAGGTTATGTACTATTACTACTGTACAATAGGATTTATGTATTGTTCTACTAAAGTAAATACGATTTTTTGTTTTGTTGTAATAACAATAACAGTAATAATCATTGCAATAATAAGAGCAATCACATCAACATCATAATCAGTTTTTATATTTCCAAATTGCCTCCGGCACATCACTCTAATGTCTATTTAAGCGTACTTGTCCAATATATCAAGTGATTACGCTAGTTTACTTACGCACAATGACCTTGCCTTGCATTTCCACTACGACGACAGGTTATCAACATAACGCACAATTGCAATGCATTATGCATGCAATGCCACACGCACAAAAATCTGGCAAGATGTACTGCTTTGGCCATACATACGTTGCTGCAGTCTACAGAGCAGACGCACAAAAAATTTACGAATGTATGATGGTGGTGGTGGTAGTGGTCTCTTAGATTGATGATATGCTGATAATGATGATCTCATTGAATTCAAATTATTTTAACAAACTACGACAGAAAAGAAGGAGTAGTTGCTGGCAGCAAAAAAAAATTAAATAAGGAGTGATACATTACTATAATAGTTTACAAAAGTCGAGTTGTCGAATGTCGAATATGAATTATGATGACATAATGAAACTTGCTACAGAAAAACTAAGGCTGAAAAGGAGCCAGAAAGCCGGTTAAAGTAGGTGGAAGAAGGAATATAATCAAGATCACTTCTTCCCTCTCAATTTTTCCTTGTCTTATTAAAAGTTTTATAATAATGACACTTTGTACACTATGGCTTACGTGCGTGTGTCCTAGTATTTTGTTATTGGGAAATGGCGAAAAGTATGACGATGACGAGGATCATATTGGTCCATTATTATGCTGCACTGAACACGCATTTAAGATTTAATGTACTTTTTTCATTTTTAATCTGTACTTTAATCTCACATGCTTAATACATTTAAATTTTAAATTAAAAATGGAAAAACAGGTTGATGTGCAAGTTTGTGTATGAGAAGGATAAATAGGATATGACCCTGCCTAGAGATTATTTTTCATTTTTGGATTGAATCAATTCGATAATAATCGGATCATCATTAATTTTAATGGTTTTACAATGTCTCTCTTTATGTATGATTATCAGTACATTGTAACTTTTGCTTTGACATATTATGTCACCCATCCTATATGAGATTGAGGTAAATCTTGTCATCTTTTCAAATTGTGACTAGTGCATGAGATTATAGCGCGGAATTTCTTAAAGATTTTGATCATTATAATCATCAAAATCAACCACACCAGTCAAAAAATGGTGTTTCACCTTGAACGACCTTGAAAACTCTATAATGGATAATACACTGTATTATTGGGATTTCTTTTGTCAAGCTTGATATTTGATTAGGTTTACTAATGAAATGGAACGATAGAGTTGATTATCGACTGAACAAACTTATTGCCTCGATTCTCAGAAAAAAAAAATCAAAACAGATGTAATATTAAGAACCACATGCATTCGCTAATGTACATGGTGCTTATTAATTGCTCATTGTTTGGCTAATGTTCAGAACCATGTTTCATGGAAAAAGGCAAACAGATAAGCGACTGCCAAACAGCATGACAAAAGAGTGTGACAGCTGGATTACAACTGTGCTGTGCAAAAAAAAAATGTGCCGCAAACTTACAAGACAAGACACACACGCTTGCCAATTTGGTTTGTGTAGTCATTAAAACTGCCGACATTTATTGTGGCATCCATAAAGGTAAGCAACTTGGAAGTAGTAGAAGGAGAGGGTGAAAAAATATAGCGATTATAATTTGATTGCTTTTTACTTTTTATTACTTTTCACCTTGCATGGTGTTTCTTTTGTAAGTAAATTGTAAACGCATAGTTTATTATTGTTCCTTTTTAAAAATAACTGGTTGCAATACATTATTCACACGAAGAGAACATTTTTTATTGACCAAACCAAAACAGAACAGAGACGACGAGTGATGATGATGATTTAAGCTAACAATGAAAAAGTAAATTGTCGACAAAGGTTCCTCTGTCATACGCAGTTATTATAATTTTCTTTCTTCAGGTGCGATTAATCAATAAAATACCTACATACTATTATTTGTATACATATTTGGAATTATTGTTTGTGAATCAGGATCAGGAGTGTGCATTGTGCATAAGGTTGCATGATGATGCGTGTTGGCCTATACACGATCATGATTATCCTGCTCTGGTGATCCACTTAAATCGCATCAGGCTATCAGGTTTGGTATTTTAGTGATCAAAAGAAATTATCAAATCTAACTCATAAATTGAAAATGGCAATAAATCTTTCATTGACTGACAATTAGCAAAAGTGGTCACATGCAAAGAAACGTCCACGCGTTAAAAATACATGCCCAAACGCAGGTTGCAAAGGCTGTACAGGTGGTGCTGGATGAATGAGGTGTCATTTTATGTGAATGAAAATAGACAAAAACATAAATGTCGATCATTGACAATGACAATCGACACCGACAGGAGGAGAGTTGAATAGTGTTAATTTTCAGATGTATTAAAACGAAATAGACTATATTAATAAACCCAGTTATGATAATATAATAAATGATAGAGTATGGCTACAATTGCTGGGGTCGGTATTTTATCTTGAAAGAGCCAGTTTGTTTAAAGCATTTTTAAAATTTAAAAATTGCTTATTTACATTTCTCCTTGTTACAATTACAGGTTGTGCAGCAGCTGCCACTTATTAAACAATCGGCAAGATTAGCATCTAAAGAAAGACAGGTACTCTTCATGCACAATTTTCGCACAAGTGCCTACCAATGACACGCAGTGATGCTTTGCCAAAGTGGTAAATTGAATCATCATTTTTCGTTAATTTAAATAGTTTAATATTAGGAATATAAAATGTCAAGTTCACATTTCCAAATTGGACTCGCTAACGACTAACAAAGAACAAGAATTATATTATTGTGAGAAAAAAATATTATGAATCAATTTATGATAGCCTAAATGTTTGTTCAGTTGGACCATATTGTAAAATAGTCAATTGTTTTGTGACTCATCCATATTCATCGTTTAATTTGAATGATGTGTCAAACACTTTATAGCTCCATCCATTCCATGCAACAAATACAAAATACATTGGATCGGAATTCAATTAAAGTCCACCGACTGCGTTCTGTACTTAATCCAATTTTGAACGCGGGAATGCTAATGTCAAGGACGCTGACATTCTCAGGATTTTTCAGTTTTTACTGCATTTTCATGCAACTTGCTTATTAGATTCTGTAATCGGCCAAATATCAGGTTTTCCTGCCTCCGTTTATTCAAGTTATTATGTGTACAAAAGATTATTCTTTCTAGTTTGTTGATTGTTGTTAATTGATTTTTATCAGTATCTCGTCGTTGCAAGATATTAATGGTCAACAAACATAGGTGTTGATTTGATTGGAAAAATATCAGTACAGCTAATTAGTCATTAGCAAGTTTTACTACTTTAGCAGGTAGTGTGGCATCTGAGATAAAAGCAGAGAGCAACCTAGTTCGGAAATGGAAATAAAAATGGAAGTTTTAATGGCACAACCAGATCAAGTATTTAAGCAGCTTTTATATGTTTATTCACCAAGTTTATTTATTTAGGCACACATAAAAGCATAATTTAGTTTGCATACCAGAGCAATGTAGATAGACACTTTCTTCAAACGACTTTGTTGACTTTGATCAAGTGTTCATCAGGCAAGTTTATCTCCCACAAAACATTCAATACCAATAATTCTTGATCTGATTTTGAATTGTAAATTAAATTGATTATTACTGATGACAATGATGGACATAGAATCCAAAGTCAAAGATACGCAAAAAAGCTCATGCTGTTTACTAACCGTTAGCCACAACAGCCATACTGTTCACAGCTTCTAGTATATACGAGAGAAGGAGAGATGCATTAATTTATGGAAATTTATTCAGTGAAGACAAGGGAATTTTATTGTTTGATTGTCCTCTCCGCATAAAATAAAACATTATTAAAACTTTAGACACCTCGTACTTTTTATCAATATAGACTTGTATAATTTTAATTGTTACATTTCCAAGAAAGTATTATAAACACAAATATCTCATCAGCATAAAAGCAGGGAACAAGGATGATGGCGACAAATGAGGCAAGGACTTGGATTAGAAACAGAATTGGGGTAAAGTGACATTCCTCTCACTACAAACTAAACTACTTACCATTCACACAGGCATTCTCCTCCTCAACTAGTGTGTGTACATTTTTGTCAATGGAGGAGTCACATTCCTTTGCTAAATTATTCTATAAACTCATTCAAACTCAACTATTACTACTTGTTTTGTATATACCCTTATTACTAAATTAGTTTATCTTGCTTATCTTATCTGCTCAATAATATACGATGATCTGATCATGATGACTGGGTTTTATGTGGGTAACTCCCTCTTTATGGCTTTGCTCTTAAACTGTACTACACATTTCTGTAATGTCTTATTTTCCTTTTACGAAAAATAATTATTTGCCTATAACGAAAAGTGAATTTTATGCATTCTAGTAAAGGGCATGTTATATACAGCTAGTCACTACTATAGAGAGAAGAATCAGAGTGAAAAAATTAATAGGTGATGATCATGATGATTATACGATTATGTGAAGAGACTCTGCAGTATACCTGCTCCTGTAATTGGTGTGAAGTTACGTGATGTGTTTCGGTAAAGTAATTTTTTCAGCAGTTTGGTTTACTACCACAAAATGTCACCGACTCAGCAGCAGCAGTGACAATATTATGTGGACACTGGTATCCTCCATCCCCTGTTGTTCATATTAATGTCATGCTGCCCCTTATCAGCTACAAGTATCTATGCCTTGGTATGTGGTCACCTAGTCACACCGAGAGTCAAGTAAAGCCACAAAAATAGACCAAAGGGCTGGTTTTTTGAGCATTGACATTGCACTCCCTTTTTGAAAATGTAGACACATTGCAAAACAATAATAATTGGGGATTGAAAAGGCATCAAATTGTTTGCAAAGAAGGTGTTTATTTATGAATGGGGATCACAAGAAATACCAGCTTATTTGTTTGCACTAGATGATGAGTGAAAAATGACACACAAAATGTGTGCATAATATTCAAATCAGCCATCATAATCATAAAATCATCAACAATCCCACCACAGGGCTAAAAATATACGCCAACAAACATGAAAAGGGTACATGAAAACCACGCCAAAAAGAACTGGTCGTCTGAGTTGGCAAGAATAAATATTTGCCAATTTCACAATTTCATGGAGTTTGGGATCTAGGTGTTTTCGTTATGTCCCCTCCTCAAATGTCATTTAAACGGCCAAAGTCATTTAAAGTCATTTGTCGGATTGTTTGACGGATACAAACAGTCGTAATAATTTTGCAGCAAAAGGAGATTGACATTGCAAGTATTGTAATTACACAATAGTTTAATGTGGATCAATTTTTGCGATCAGTGATCAAGGAGGACTCCTCCGCAACAAAACCAGCCAAATTGCAAAATACTGAATGGCAAATTTTGCACCGATGCCATTAATTTGTAGAATTTATCTTACTCTTTAGGCCTGTGATGCGATTGCGATCACACCAAAATGCAAATGACACAAAGAAAAAAAACTTTCAATTTTCGTATTTCTCGTCTGAATGCGGTTGCGGCAAACATGATACAAAGAAATTAAAGATGAGAGAGATTGCTTAATAGTATTCTTGATTTTGTATTATTTCCATCTTTCCGTTTCACAATTACATATATACTCAAGTGGCTAATTGCAAATTAAGGTGAGCAATCAGACAAACATGTGGTGTTGATAAACAAGCGATTCCAGAGAAAAATTTTGAAATAGAAAGTGCAAAATGCATTCTAATTTTTAAAATCATTGTTGCAAATTTTCTTGCTATTATAGTAAACCTATGATCTCAACAACTTTGTCCTTCCTTCAGTAAAATGCATATTGAGCAGTGAGCAGGAACAAACTCTAAAAGGTTATAGGGTTAAAATTAGCCAGTTAGTATATTATATCTATAGTCTAATGATTTATTACCGGCCAAGTGCAAGATAAATTTGGCTGATAGGGTCTCGATTCAATTAAGGCAACTTTGAATTTTTGTGGCAATCTAATTGTTTGCATCCCGCTGTGTTTTAGGTTTTAGGCAAGAGCAGGGCCACGTTCACAAATTGCATTTTTGTAACAAATACAAACTGCAAAAAAAGTGCAATCCCAGTAGTACCTTTGTCAAATGTCACCTAATGCTGATATATGCTCCCAACTTGGCACTGTGCGCACTACATACATAATGGAATGTTTAAAGCTAAATTTTTATTGTGCATAAACGCAGCATGTAAACACGTGTAATAACATCAAACGACCGAATACTTGACATTAATTTTATGGTTGTTGTAAGTAGTACTAGAGTCGGGGGAAACAGAAAAAATGCCAAGATTGCCAAGAGTATCTTTTCAACTTGACTTACACCGCAAGAACAAGAACCAAAAGTTCTAACTTTGGCTATCATCCACTAAAAACTTGTAAATACAAGGTAGACAATGAAAAATGAAAGGTGTTATTGGAGCACTGTAAAGTTTAACCGTATTTGCTTGCAATGCTTTCAAACTGACACACGGTCGTGTTGCTAACTTTAGATTTATTGACAATATCGTGATGCGTACGCGCGTTACATTCAACTTTCATCCATCTCTTTTCAATAGTTTGCGTGGTGTAGTTTGTATTGACAGTTTTACTATTTTTGTCCTGGTATACTTGTTGTTTCGAGATTTTTTCATCTCATTTGCACTGCACCCATTGGATAAATAATTAGCTTATTGGATTCTTCTTTTTTTGGCTCGTAATAGCAGTAGCACATCTATTCGTTTTACAGAGTCCATTTAAAAGACATAAACTGTCAATTGTAATTTTTCAAAACCACATTTCCAATAAAGATTAGTACTTTTTTATAATAAAATATCGCTGCTCTGTCTGTAGTGCTTTATATGCGTGGTAAAGATTTAATTTTCTCATTACTGTCAAGTGTAACTGAAGATATGACTTTCATGTTCAAGTATTCATAATACAAATGGCACATTATAAAGTACTTTTAAACGGATTGTATAATTTAGGTGTTATATTTTTAAGGACAACTTCATTCTAAATAATCATGTCACTCTCTGTGGATTAGAATTTAGAATGACACAAATAAATACGTACATATCACATATACATATAATTTGACGCTTAAAATGTCACGTAATACATTCACAAATAGCTCAAAGTTACAGGAATATTAGTTTATAGATTTATGAACCAAAATTAGTTTATCTATATTGTATCTGGAACAACACGTGGTTGTTAAAAGCATTGCATCAAAGTATAGAAAAGGATTTATCAATTACCATTCAAGTCTAAATTGGGATGTTTTGGCAGTAGCTAAATATATTGCGAGTTTAATCCAATCCAAAATTTCACAAAATACCTGTGTAAAGGAAGCAATTCGCCCAAAGCGATCATTTTTGTTGGAGATTACTACTCTAGTTATATAATATGGTCAGATTTTTTTAGTGATTTGAACTCAATATGTCAAGTGCGTGCGTGCGCAGTGCACACACAAGTGTTGCTGCGCCCTACGTCACAATAAAACTTTTGTTGATGTGCGTGGGGTCCAATTGTCCCACTCCACCTAACAATAACATTTAAACTATAAACTTTCAAGAGTCAAGGGATAAAAAATTGTTCTGCTTTTGTTTGATCACTTCTTCCACTTACCTAATTGGCATGATTAGATAATTTTGATTTTTGATCTACAAGTTTATTATATAAATCTGTTTATTTGGTTTGATTGCGTCTTAAAAACAATAGGCACTTTTTATGCGTGCGAGCCCTTAAACTCTTCACGATTTTTTTCAATGCGATTTTTTCAATGTGACATGACTTTTTGCCATTTTTGAACTGTCTCATTCATCATTCATTCAATGCCTTTGATTTTTTTGCTGGCTTGCATTAAAAATTACGCTTTTTATGTTTAGTAATTTCAACAGGGATCGCTTTCAGGTAGGTCAATATCAACAGACTACTCAATACTACTGCTCATGTGACCACCAACAACACCACCTTCCTTTTTCACAGATTTGACATAATAGCGATATTGTTTTAATAGCCACGCATTTAGTAATGCAAATAAGCTCATTTAGAATTTTTCAAAGACCTTTTAGCGTTTCTTTTTGTCTATTTTACGACAGATAATTATGTATCACACTCCATCATAGATAGACTGTGAAGGAAAGGTTAGTTTACAAAATGGGAATAATAATGTTTACCCAAAGATTATATAACATTTTCACTCTTCTTGAGAGCACACTTTAGCACACACACACTCAAAAGTGCTCTCTACTCATCAATTTAACAAGTCATTAATCTTGTAAGGAGGTGGTTCAGGATACTCAAAGGAGGGGTAGAAACACAGCAGGAGATGATCTATGCCACTTTAGTAGACGAATGCATTTAATATGCAACAATTGCCGATTCACTAATTTGTGTACAGATGTAAATTCTGGTGATGGTGTTACATATTTTTTTTCTTATGTGAGCAAAAAATGGACATTGAGCCCTTTTCATTCATTCATGGTCAACAGAAATATGATCATTGATTAGACCAGTTGTTGACACATCAATCATTTTGAAAAGTTTTCTTCTATTAAAAAAACTGTCCCCTCACAGCCAACCAACTTGCCTTTGATCAAAACGACAATAATGCGCAGTGTGTGACTACCTAATTGAAACTATAATAATCATTTCATTTCAGTGCTGAGTGAAACTGACCCTTACTAGTAAAAGCGCAGTTAGCAAGCCTAGCCATAGCCTCGATGATCATCACACATTTCTGATTAATGATGATAAAAAATCATTATTCAATCAGATCATTCTGATAGCCCGCTAGTCAGAAAAATGCTCACTTATTGGGTGGTTTGTAATTGTCATAAAATTGAATGTCAAATCATTCAAAATGTGGTTTGCCTGCGCTTACTGCGATTACCAATGTGTCATTTTACAATGTGTTTGTTGTAAAGAAGAGTATATATTTTTATATTACATTTCATGTAGGTATATTATGTAGGTAGTACTTATAGGTATTATATTATGGTGATGACTTTGTCGAGGAGACAAAAATGACAAACGAACTAGACGATTTTTTTTACTGTTAATCTGTTTTCAACTTTCATTCAAGCCTCGTAATCCATATTCAATTTTTGTGGCAGGCCTATGTGTGTGTGACACAGTAGCCATGTGCTAGACAGCCAAGAATGATGTGTGATACAGTTGGATTGTAAATTTCAAAATGTTTTGTTAGCTCGGACACCCTACTTTTTAGTACCCCATAATATCATGCTCACCTTATCTGTCAAATATTTCATCATGGGAGTTGAGGAGAGGCGTCACTTTTTGTGTCACAAAATGGAGCAAAACAAAAAATGATAAAAACAATCAATCTTGTGAAAATTTGATTTATTTAGGTAATTATGGTTCCCTTTGATGAACTTGACTAGGCTAATTTCCAGGTAGAGGACATAATAAAGTTTCATTACTGTAAACATTTTCCCTAGACATACAAAAATGTTAAATAATTAGTAGACACTTTAGCCCCGATCCTTGTCTCTGACATATCAATAATTTTGTCAATATAATAAAAGTAGTCACTCGGTCAAGAGTTTTTATAGTGGCAAGCTCCATTTTTATTACGCCAATTGATTGCTCCATTTCAGTTTTGTGGAAATAGATTCTGTACTAGGATTTGTTGACATCACCTGAAACAAACTTTTTTTTACCTCTGAAAGTAAGAAATTATATGCTAATAGCGAATGTTAGTTATTGCCTTTCGGGAAAATCAGAACAGACAAGATGATGTTTTATTATCTTTTCGTGACAAACATTGTGTACAAACCTGTATTGAATTTTTATGTCACTTGACGCAGGACATCACAACAGGACGTAACGACGACAGAGTGCAAAAGTCACCATTGCAGTCATTCCCAATTGTCATTATAATTTTAAAGTTGTAATATTAATATTATGCTTTAATGCTACTGTATACCCAAGTATTGTGCATTTTGTAGCAGGACCCCCCAACCAGTAATGAGCTGTTGGAATCCTGATATTTTTCTTTGCAGATGACAAATAATGCAAAGCTATTCAGTTGTCTGCAATTAGCAAAAATAATGAGCAAAGGTTATCAGTAAACTTTTCACTACTACTGTACTGTACTATAGTGTCGTAAACTGATAGTGGCTACTGGTGTTTATCGGTTTATCGTATTTAGTTTTATTTGAACAAGGACAGAGGATCTTGTAACAAAGTTTTTGGTAAAATGAGCTTCGATGACGGCCAAAATGTCATAAAATTCGGCAAACAACTTTAGTGTCGAGTTACAAAGGTTTGTCTAAGCTGAATAAATTAACCAATTAATATTAATTGTGGCAATACGTGATTTGAGTTTTTACAAGGAATAACGAATGCAGCATCATGTTCAACTATAATGGATTAGTAAATGTTATGATGCGCATCTGGCGAGGTTATAGGGCTTGCAATGATAAATGGCTTCAATTTCATGTGAAATACCCACACACTGATCATTGCTTCAATGTTGTTATAAATATATCAATTTAGGGTAATAAGTCATTCTGCCATTCTATCCGCATCTTCCTTTAGAATCGACCAAAATATTTGGTTTACCTGATTACCTGGCTCTCGGCGTTTTTAGATACGTGGTGGCTTTGACCTAGAAAGAAAGATCTATAATATGTATACTGTGACGTTTTTTGGCTACCTACGCACACTTGAAAAATTTTCTTTGATATTTACCGTTTACACATATATTTGTAAACTGAATGAAAAGTCAAGTAACAACTCTATTCAAATTAAATTGCTAAAAAAAGTTCAGGTAGCAAAAGTGGTAGCAAACCAGCATGAAGAATAAGTCTTCTCTTATAGGAAGGTAACAAGAATACTAATAATTGCTTAATCTGCTTATTTACCTGTTGTGCTTTCATACGAAATGCATGTCCGCAAAGCGCATATAATCTATCAAACTTCTTTTCTTCAGTGACAGTAATTAATCAGTGGTTATGAATGATAAGCCTGGAGCATTATTGACGATAAGTGGTTTCATACAATTCAATGGAATTCCTAGAAAAGCCAACCATCATGCTTTATTTTGTCATTATTAAAGTTTGTTAGATGAAGTGCATAATATTGTACTCGATTATGACGCAAATCTTTTTTATCTAATAGGTAATAATTTGCAATGATGTTAATTACTAGAACAAATAGGATCATAATCATAAAAGGGCGTTCTAAGGTTAAACGTTTTGATGAAAAAACTATGCAAAAAAGAAAAAGTACCTCGGACAAATATGAGACAAATCAAAATATATTTTTGGCTATAATAAAGCCAAATGTGATACTCGCTTACGCAGGATTAAACGAAAAAATACCATATAGTCTACTAAAAAGTCAAAGTATTGGGTGTGCGTAATATTAATTAAAATGTTCCTGTCATCAGAATGATGATGATCACTACTATGCACTTGCTAGATTCGCCATTTTTACATCTTTGTACTTCTTGAGCATGCCAATCACGTATCATTTTTTCTCTTGGTAAATGATATTGAAAATGACAACTAGCAAGGCTACTGAACAAATTATAACAAAGTCATGCTGGCTAAAAGTTTCAATTTCATGAGTAGTGAATAAGTTTTAATTAAAACAGGCCGCGGAAAACGAATGCCTAATAGTAGACCATGTTCCAAACAAGCTGAAGCTGCAGAAGACAACGAGAGTTCAGAGTTGAAGTTTAATGCGGAGGAAATATGAATTGTAATTCATAAATGCTGGACGTTCTTAAAAGTAGTTTATTCATCTGCCATTAATATTCAACGTACTCGAGCACCAAATGCATACCAGTTTTTAAATTTTATGTAATTTTTACGGGCTTAATTAAGTATTAGTTATTATCGTCAGTTGTGTATATTGTATATTGAAAACAAATTCAAAAAGTATGGAATTAAGTATATTTTAAGGTAGTAGCGTTTGTTAAAGTTTAACTGGGTACAGCATTAAATCTTCTTTTGATGGAACACATGTTTGATAACTAATTTATTGCTCAACCCACTCCAGCTCCCGACTGTCTCCCGCTACAAGAAAACTTGTTAAGGGTGAATGACCTCGCGTTTCATGTTTACATTTTTAATACTTGGATTTCTCCAGGAACTTTGTGATTTGGTTTGTTTACGAAACTCCAAAGTTGAATGACCTTGCGTTTCGCCTTTAGAATTTGAGTAAACGCAAATTCGTGCTTAGATTCATGTTTTGGTACGAAAATTCTTTCCGCTGCTTCTTCAAAACCACTTTTATCGGAAATTGCTGGACATAACTTCACCAAACTTGGAATATAGATATTAGAGGTCCTTCTGAGTAACATTGATGAGTTTCAGCCCAAGCAATATTACATGTCAGAGGTCACACGGTTTTAAAAGTTACCTTTCTGCATGGTATTGGTATTACATGATTGTAACTCCATTTTTGACAAAATTAAGAAATCATAAGTTTGTTTGTTAAAATCGGAACGAAAATCGTTTATTAAATCCCAATTTTAAAGGAATTTTGAGTCTTGTCGGGATCTGAGTCAGATCATCTGACAGCAGCCTTGAGAAACACAACCAACTTTAAATTCGGTGTTAACGACTCGTTCTGCGAATGGTTTAATCTCTTACGAAGTAAAACCAAACACACAACCTGAACCTGTCTAACGGCACTACTGGTCAAAAATCATGTTTGATGTACCATGACTTTATAGTAGAATCTACGGAATGATAATTAAGTGGCCAAGAATCAGTATAGCTTTATTGCCGATTGTTTAGTACCCTACTCCCAGGTTCAAGATGAAATTATTGCGATATGGGTTGACATTGGTATTGGTATATTTTACCGAAAAAAACAGTAAATTTTTAGCATTTCCCAGCGGTTCATAATCTTCAGAATGATAAATTAACATAAAATGTTCTGAATTTTATTTTCATCACACAGAAATTTATTTGAAATATAAAAATAAACGCATTCAGCAGCTGAATTTCAGCTCCATTTCATATGGCATAATATGAAATCTGTAAGGGTGAATGACCTTGCGTTTCATGTTTACATTTTTTGATAGCTTGGATTTCTACAGAAATTTTGTAATTCGGTTTGTTTACGAAACTCTAAAGTTGAATGACCTTGCGTTTCGCGTTTAGATTTTGGGGTGCAGTAGGAAAATGCTGACAAAATACGAGAAAGCGTTATCCAGCTTTAATAAATAAGCCTTGTTACAAAAGGTGTTATTTAATGAAATAGTGGTTAAACATAAAATGCCATAAAATTTTATTTATCACACGAAATTCAGATATAATTATTAAATTACTGAAACTATTTAAAAATCATAAGAAACAATTAGTTCTTCTGACAGCGCTTCTCCAGATTCAATATAAGCACTTTATTTTACTTTTACTTGGATATGTATACGGTTCTCGGATCAGGAAATCCGCAGCAATTTTAAAGTCATCGAAAACATTCTCTCTTTTTCAAAAGCCTACATCCTTCATGCCGATTTGCTTTCATATTATTTATCCACCACCTCGTATATTGGGCACGGCATAAATTCCAACAAAATTTAAAAAATACGATTCTGTTAATATTGAAGCCACCATAGCCATAAATAATCCTGCTGACATTTAGTGAAAGATCCCGTATTCGGTTTTACTACACAGGCTGCTATATGCGGTCATGGTATCACAGGATATGTATTTCTATGAGTTGATATCGTTTTGCCATGCATATGCCGAGACTATTGAACTAGGTTACTGTGTATGACTTATTTTGTATGATTTACGGAAATTTGCAATAATGTAGAGCTGGTATAACTTCTAGTTGCATCTTTGACTGTCTCACATTACCCCACCAGTCGTTGTAATACTTTCACCTAATGTGTACTATCTAACACAAGACATATTATCTCATTCTAGTATTAAAAATCAGTTTGATCATTTTTAAGAAGTAATTTTTGTTAGGGGTGTGAAAATGGAAAACTTCACTTTAAGAATCACAAACTAAACTCGGAAATGCTTTAAATCTATAATGCCATGCTATTAGTCACTACTACGCAGTTCAAATCAAGTAAGTATGAACCATGTAAATGTAATTAATTTCAATAATCTACACAGTTTTCCTTGTAGTTTTTCAACCAATATTTCCAGAATTTTCCTTTTGATCATCACGTATTACAGGAAACAAAAACTTAAAGTATATAGCGTCAGCGTCCTTGTCATTACATAGAATAAATACTGAACATTATGCGAGTTTTAAAGTTAAAAAATATATACATGTAAAATTACATATATGTAGGCTACATTATAGTACTTTTGAAACAAACAAAAGAATGCTTAATACTTGCGCACTTAAATTTGCCGTTTCATACATTTACAAAATAAAGTTTTTATGAGTTAAATAGGTATAACACGCCGATAAACTGTTCAAAGAGTAAGTATAGAGCAAGTCACACTCACAAGTAGCAAACAAAACAAGTGCAAGTGGATTTGTATATATTTTGAATGAAGCAAAAGTAGGAAAGGGTTATAACGTGTGGGTATATTGGATAAAAAACGAGATCTCGAATCCTCATTGCCATAATATACTACACACAGGCTTTTGTTGGCTTACCTTATGCAAAGCAAACAGCGATGTAGGGAGTAACCTCGAATGAATGAATCACGCGAACAAGAACACAAGAGCACAGCTGTGTACTTTCTCAGGTGTATCATATCACCCGTGTATAGCTTTAGATAAGCCTTTTAATTTTTTATATCTAAAAAGCTTTTAATTGTAAACGGTACAATTTTATGCAACATTTGGTGCAAAAATGTTTAGTAGAAGCGGCATTGCAATATAGTCTGGATTCTGGACAAAAATGTTGCCAATAACGATAATATGGCAACTACTACAGTCACAACTTTAAAAAATGGTTTGTCCGTTAGTCCTAATTTCCATGGTTTCCTAATTATTTGATAAAAATAGCGGAATTTTGATGGAGTTATTCCGGGTTGTTTTTAAAATAGATGATCTGGGCATGAATGTTTGCTTTACGCAACCAAGAAAGAGCTCAAATTTTTTCCTTCCGCACTAAAGTTTGGGTTCCTGGGTTGGTGATTATAATCTTCACAAAAGAAGCTTGAAAATGGAGACTAGATTGGATTCGGATTCTGCTGGATCTCAGTTATCCCCAAACATAATGATTGCAATTATATCATCTCTTTTCATCTTGGTCATTCTTTACCCTTGGATAATTGCAGTTTCCGTCATCTCCTTTATTCTCGGCTTCTCTGGCCTTGAGCCGATTGACCAGTTTATTAAAACTTCAATTTCCTCAGGACGGTTTGGGGAACTTGTACAGGCACGCTTTAAAGACTACATTAACCAAACTGGAGACTCAGAGTCACAAAGAAATGTAATAACAGAAGTTACAGCGGATCCGTTACGGGATTTAATTGAGCAAGCGGAGCAGAAAAATGCCACCTCAACTTTGCAGCAACAGCAGCAACTTGATCAAGAAAATGATATAATACTACAAAAAGTAATTCAAACAAGCCAGCAGCTTAGCGGTGGCATAAATCCAGTCGTTTTTGAAAGTTGTGTCGGAGGTCACAATACGCTAATCATTCCAAATAGGCTTTCCAGCAGCAGCAGATCTTCCCCAGAAAAAAATAAACCAAATTTGCTACTGGATTCTCCAAAACGAAGTTTGTCTGCAGCATCTTCCAGAAGGGTTAGTGAAGATATTCCAGGACAAGCGCATAGCTTAATACAACAACCATTTGCACTGGTTGGTGGCGTCTCGGGAATTTACCCTCAGAAAAGGGAAACTACCACAAACAACAGTACTACCAGTAATAATAAAACTCCATCGCCAAGTAGGTCCTCCACTCCCTCCAAAAGTCCATCGCCTTCCATAACACTAAATCCCGAAATTGTGGGAGCACTTCGAGTAGATCAAGAATTTAGAGTAAATATTCGGATAGACAAGGCATTTGGACGAATGTTTACAAATATAATAGACTATTACATTAGTCCCTCTTGGGCCCCGTATGAGACACGAAGGCAGTTGAAATTAAGCTTGAGACAATTACTCAATCGTGTGGCAGAGCAATGTAATAGAAAATTGCTATATCATCACAAGGGGAATGTGGATAGTGAAAAGGAATACCCCGTAAATGCTCCGGTGGTAAAGTTGGCAAGAGAAAAGCTACTTCCGCTGGCGTTGTTCTACTTGGATAAAACTTTGGCACGAGGTGTTTGTTCAAAGAATGAAGAAGAGGATCCCATTATTTCAACAGAGAGTAAAAGACGCATTGTTTTAAAGATTAGAAAGTTTTGCATGAAAATTGCGGAAAAATTCCTGAATAAAGATGACCGAAATTGCAAACTATGGATGGAGCTTTGTGTCGCTGTGCTCGCAGATGGTGTACTAGTGAACGTGATGCATTTAGGTCGAGACAAGTTACCGGAATTATTGGAGGAGCTTGTGTTGCGTTTTAAAAAGTCAACTAGAAGGACATGTACCAGCGTAGTACAGCCATCATCACCATCTTTGAAACAAAGACCACCAAGTCAAATGGAGTCAGTCAAGGATGACAATGAGTTTGTGGATCCTCTTTCTGAGGATTTTGTAGAGGCTTTGCAAGAACAGCCACCGGCAGAAGTGGAAAAGTCTATGGAAATTATACGCGGTGATACACCTACCTCGTCCAATTCTCCCCTTCCCCCGTCCACAGAAGCAAACGTTGAAGAGACGGCAACCAATACAGCACCTCCACCGCCTGAAAAAGTTCCTTTTCTTCTGGACAGCTTTTTGGATCCTCCTTTCAATCTGGAAAAGCCGGATCCGATTGTGTCAAGATGGAGACCAACACTAAAAGACATTGTATCTGAAACTGACCTCTTGTACCCACTTATCCAGTATATGAAACATGTAGGTGGGCAACAATCCTTGGCGTACCTTCAAGGAATTTTGGACGAATTTCCAAATGACGGAGATCCTTACTGTAGACGCATATTGGAATTGGAATATTTGCCAGGATTTTGTCGGTCAAGCCTTTTTCTGGAGACGATGGGACTGAGTCGAGTAGAAATGGCATTTGAAGTTGGTGCTGATCTATACAGCATGATGAGGTGAGTATTTATGAGAATACGAATACTAAATACCACATTGTCATTTCACTGATAATATCATTATCCTGTAATTTGAAACAGAAGAAACAGCAGTGCAGGACATGCAAGATCTGCTTCTTATGGAGGTCCATCGAGTTCCAGTTTTCGCGAGTTTCTAAAAATTGAGCAGGGCATAGTGGACGGTCTCCCTTTGCCAGAAGCCAGCCAACAAAATGCCTCAATTTCATCCTCATCTTCAGACCAGTCGTCAACCGGAACTGGTGGAAGTGCAACGGGGAGTGCTACAGCCACGCTGCCTTTTGCAGGAGAGATCCAGCCAAACTTGGCATTTAAAAGGAGACCGCACTTGGAAATGTATATTGCCAAGTTTATCAAATCAACTTCAAAATCCTGGAAGCAGTATTATGACCCTTTGGCAGAAAACTATGAGGTTGCTAAAAGAGCAGGGATCGAAGCCAAATCATACCAAGAGTGGGATCATCCTGAGGTTAACTCTAGGGTAAAAATTGACTCTTCAACGGCAGAAATGTACGATTGCCTGATTGATTTAGGTAAAAAAGCAGAATTACATCATGAATCTATACAAAATCATTGTAACTGGTTTTAACTAATGTATATTTTATTTTTGTTAGTGTCATCGCTCATGCGTAGTAGTCCGATAGCTAGTCCCTTCTTTTCTGGCCTTTCTTACTTTATTAAACCCTACTTGATGCCCATTTTCAACGAACAATTAGAAAAGAATCTAACGCAACTCCTATCAGAGGATTTATTGGTCACTGTCGTGGACCTCATCGCAGACGTTTACGAAGAACCAAGCGACGTTACTGATCATACCAAGAATGATTCGCCGCATCATCACCCAACAACCCATGACAATGGGCTATACAGGACCGATGAATATGGAAACGGTTCCTATTCTTCCATTTCCGCAGAGGTATCAGGAAACAACACTACACCACCAATATCTCCGAATAATAATGCTAGTGAAGAGGAGAGTCAGTATCACAACTCCTCGTGTACCACATGTGATCCTAGTTTCAAGTCGACGATCGAGTCATTCCTAAGTTATGTTTTAGAATGTTTTATGCTAAAGCTAATTGATCTGGATTATTTTGTTAAATGTTTTAGTAAAAATAGAGAGTACATTTTTCTCTTCTTTGTTGATCTGCTGGATGTGCTTGTCGCAGAACTTGTGGAAGAGTAAAATTTTTGACTCTGTGTGTGACTGAATAAAAAGTAGTTTTAGTGTTTTATTAAAAGTTGAAACCAATCGGTTCTTTTATTTACTTACATACTATGATTACAACATATTTAGACAAGCTTACTTTTCAAATGGTCATTTATTACTTTCATCATACATTTTTAGCTCTCTGTGTATAGATTAAAAGTAGGGGAAAAGTCATAAAAAGCAAAGGCACTAGTATATTTTATTCTACCCTCTTATAAACGCATTACCACTACTTTTATCATCTTACATCGAATCGTGAGAGAAAATATAAATACTCTGCTTGGCGAATGGTTAAGACTTAAAATGGAATAGTTCTTTGAGCGATTATACACTTCTTGATAAAAGTTTTGAGCTTCGAATATGGATAATTCTGGGTAGGAATACTGAAAAAGTTTTCATCATAATGTAATGTTCTACTATCTACGCTTGCCTTTCTCATTATGAGAGTTTCATTTGCGCTATTAAAGGCTGACGATAGATGAACAATGCTAAAATACACAATTTATAACAAAAGTTTAAAATTAAGAAAATTTAACAAACTGAAAAACTTGACCGTATAAAAATAACGTTCCATCCACACCATTCAGCATAACATTTGAAGTCGATTAAAACCGCAGCTTAAATAAAAACCAACAAAAGGACATTTTTGCATCTTTACACGGTAAATCTGGCCATCATCACTCCCACCGTATTCACATCCTCCTCACCGGAAGAATGATCAGATATATTGTCTAGTATGCGAGCAATGTTACGTGGACGCTTTCCAACACCACCCCCACTGCCACTTGTCGATGGAGATGTCTGTATCCGTGACTTGCCATTTGATAATGATGTCGAGGGGCTTTTGAGGAGTGACGGGGAGTAGGCGAGAATAGGAGACGCTCTTCCATCCGAGATTCGTGGGAAGCTTGTTCTATTTGAGCCATGTCCTGGCTCTGGGGTAACCTTTCCTGTACTCTCAGCTGACTCTGAGTCTTCATCTTCTTCTTGTTTAGGTGACACTACTTCAATATCATCATCCTCTGATAGATCTGATATGGGCGAAATGTTTCCAAAGTCACGTCTAGTCATTACCGGCGATACAGGGGATAACTGTGCTTCCACATTTACAGATTTCTGGACAGCTTGTTCAGGTGACACGGGAACACGCTCTGGAGATTTTCCATAAACGAGTACTTCTCCGTCTTCATCAATTTCCTCCAGGACAGCGACAACGAGTTCTGCAGCTAGTACTCCTTCCATTTCTTCAGAATAACTTTCTGTAGCGATTGCCATTTTTAAAAGTTTCCAACAATACAAAGTCGTTGGGGGGGTTTAATGCTTAAACTTTAAGAATTCCTGGACTGGTTATCTGGAAACTATACAAACCAAAAGCCAAAAATATAAATATCTGTTTTTCACTGCAACAGTATCTAAAAACGCCAACTATCAACTATCTCTTATTCCCTTACCAGAACGATTGCTTGCTCCTGTTAACTGTCAAGTAGTAGCACAGGGATTTCAACGGCTCTTCCTTGACTTTTCTACAATTTTCGATAAACAACAGGAAATTAACTTCTTGATATGCAATTCCCCACACAAGAGAAAATACCATAATATGATGATGACACTGGTTTAAAATGAAAGAAACTTACTTTTCCAACTTAATTGTTGTAGTGCATTGTTAAACTGCACGCTTATCTGCAGCTTTTAAAAGCGCTTATCTAAACAAAAAAATTAAACAGTGCAGCCAAAAAAAATGTAGAAGAGCTCCTTCCTCCGGCTGTCATTTCCTGCATTGCATTTTCTGTTGTGTTTGTTCATGCACTTATTGGACTTGCATGGACAGGTTTGCTCCCAGAGTCCATTGTCTTTTCACAGAGACAGATTTGAGCACAGAGTTGGCGCGGGCTCCTGTTTATCTATGGCTTGCCAGGAGTGCGGTTAGCAGGAAACCGTTTTTGTCTTTGTTCAGTTTATGGCTAAAACCTATTATGGCATAATATTATGCCCCGAATTTGGCCCGAATCCTACATTTTGAAGCATGTTTTCTGAATATTATCTAAATCTAGAATTCGTCCTTTTACTGTAAATTACCATGTAAAGTTGTATAGATGGTTATTGCCTCAATTGAATTGAACAACAATGTGTTTGATTGATTGAGTGATTGACTTTTTGTGTTTGTCAAGTTGAATGTATTGAGCAAATGGTCAATCGTAGCAAAACAAATTACGATAATCCAACTATAAAAAACGCCAACTGAATAGTAATTTCCATTTGTTGTTATTTGTTTCCATTTGACAGGGATCAATCTGTTTGTTAGTTCCTTGTGGTTTTCACTTCCTTGGTTTACGTTGAACCCAGCCCAAGATACTATTACTATGTATTAAGTTTTCTGGCAGCTAACAATGAACAATGTCAGTTATCAAAGTTAATTGCTTGTCATAACTCACACAAGCTTTTAGAGTAGCATTGCTGTTAAATTCATTGTCATTTTTGGAGCTGGAAACTAGCATGAAGCAGTTTTCTCATTCTTCAAGCGAGCAACTTTGTCACACAAATTGTGTCAAGTTTATAAACAATGCTATATTATCGGCTGATGATATTGTATTTAGAATCTATTGTCGCTGCATACAGATGGGCTTCCTAAGGCTGAATCCTTTCATATTTAATAAATAAATAGCCTTCAATACCCTTTTATAAAACAATATAGCATTTTTTCATGCAGTGTTTCAAACCTATGGCATAAGCGCATACTTTTAATCAATAGCCCTTCATTCAATCGATTTCATTCAACGGTAAAGTAATGGTGTACGGAACTCGACAACAATTGCATAAAATTGTAAAGCTTTCAACGTTGTTGTAAAACATAATAGAGTGTAGTTTTAGAGAGATTGCATATTTTTCTGCTTGTAGTTATAAATATTTTGCATTTTTGGGTACATCTAAACTCTTTATTATCATTACGTAATCATTGTTTTCTTGTAAATATGTCTGCTACTGGGAACATGGCATCATCGGGAATGCTGACAAAATGATTTGTGATTATAGTGTCCTAGCCAAAATATATACTTTTTAGTTTGCAAATCTTTTGCATAATATTATGCAGTTCTATAAAATTGTATATTTTATATAATTGTATAGTACTAAATGAATCTTGCATAAAGTAAATGGAAACTGGTATAATACATTTTTCATGGCCTTCCTCTAAGGAAAATTGGGAGTTTCCTGACCTGTTTTACTCCAAGACATGATGAACACGTTGATGCATACAAAAGGAGATAACATGTCAGATCAAAAAACGATATCATGTACTCATCATTTACCAACATTTATCTTTTTGAATACACTGTTATACGATACTCGCTTTTAACAATATCATTAAGCATGTAAATAATTTTGCAGTGAACTATAGCTCTCTTCAAATTTTAAGCCGTTGCACGTAGTATAAATGAACTATCTGATTGTACTACAATGATATAGTTTAGTTGCACTCACACCCAAAAAATTGCAATGAAAACAACATGAACAACTACAGTAACACTGCAAAGATAACATTAACATGCGAGAGAACAAAGTTATTCACTCATCGTAGTAATTCGAGGGGTAGATGACAGATTCTCGTTTTTACAATTTACAACTTCATTTTTACACGTTTGCAGTTGGCATTTACGTGGGGGTTTTCAAAATAAATACAAATATAAACTTTTTAAATGCAGTCTAGCAATAATACGAGGTTTGTGAGCTGTATAAAAAACCAAAGTTATGAATTTACTGAGTTTTTATTACTGATGCTGATGATGATCTGGCTTGGAAAATGTTTCAATAAGTAGTATTAACTGAAATAATCCAAATTGCCATTTTATAATACAAATACAGTAGAGTTGTAGATGAAGATGAAGGATTGATTTTTAAATTTTAATTTCTATGATGCATTTTGAAAATCAGTTTTAACGACTGAGAACTAAGCAATAGTCAATGGTCATTGCTACATTAAGTGCATACGAATAGTATTTATATATTAATTTGGTGTTTCAAAGCACCCCGAGGATGTCTTATACTACACCTTGACTTGACTACTGCTCGGTGTCATTTACCAAAGTCCTTTATGTAGTTTGAAAGAGTGTATACATACTCTGGTAATATTTCCACACATATTGGGCGTCCAATGTCAAACATTTAAAGTATTTTAAAATCTTTCACTGGTTTAAACAAGAAACTTATGTTTTAACTATGCGACTTACACTGCTCCCACAAATTTTCCTTTCAACACGTTGACTGTAAATCCATAAAATACTTGAACATGTTTTTGAAAATACCCACGCATGCCACCTTATCAATTTATGCCCATTACTACCATCATTGCATACCACTGACGATTCCAATGGTACCTGCCTCGTTTTCCTCCAGATAAATACACAAAGTGCATTGCTGCATTTCTCTTTACTAAAATTGGCAACCTCCTATAATTTGACCAACCTATAATCATAAGTGATGATGATGATATAGTAAAGGTGCCGACGAACTACAAACAAGACGATCTCGCTACACTTTGAATGCTTACCAAAATGTCATTGTCAATCTTTGGCGAGTACGACATGTACGACATGTACTCTCTGAGACAACAATAAAAAGCCAAAGCTTATAATATGATACGCGACACTTGATGAATAAATTAGTTTCGTTCTGTTTATTTTATTTATACAGCTAATTATCCAAGCCATTCAGTCAAGTTGTATATATAGGTATAAAATGGTGGGGCTGGGATTGAAGTTTGCAATTTGCAATTGGCAAAAAAGATGGATGTGGCATTTTTGGCGTGGCAATTATTTTTGAATATCGACAAGAGGCGACAACATTGAAAACGAAAATGAGGTAATCAACATTAATGCATCTCAAGTTCATGGTAAAGTATTACTATTATCTCTTTTAAAAGTACATTTTAGAGAGTCCAATTTGCACAGACAAAATGAGCCGTAAATGAAGCAAAAAATCAACAATGTTTAGTTAATGGTGTTTTATTTACGTGTGTGCACTCTAGGTTTGCTCTACTTTTTCAAGTTCCTTTATACCAGAAAAAAAATTGCACCTTGCTTTTAAACTACCACATACAACTATGCTGCTTAATATTATTCATATAAATTTGATTCCACAATATTGATTCATTTTTCATTTCATATATCATAATATGCACAGTTTCACAGTTATATATATACACCTTTCATTGTTCCATTGTTGCTAGTGAAGCCGCGTGTGGAGTGTGGACTGTGGATGCCATTTTATTACGTAATTAATATATATTATTTATATGAAATGAAAGGGAAGTTGCATTTTTTCCTCGGCGTGTGTACTACTACTATATTTGATATCTAGAAGGCATGTAAAAATGGATGGTAAAAGTCGTTGGGCGATCTCTGATCCCATTTTTACTCTAGCTAGAAAAAATTTATAAACGAAAATTAAGATGGGACCTTCCCTCCGTCGTACTCTACAAGATCATCTCAAGTGCAACGTGCAACAATGATATAGGATGATGATGATGGCAAATTGAAGTATGATTTTTAGCACTATAATTATTCAATAGATTGATCTTGCTCGTGGTGGTTTTTGTTAATGGTATTAATTGAGAGGACTTGAAAAGTCGCGTGGGCACTAGGCAAGGGAGAGTTCCTATAAATACAAACTGAAATTTTAGAGAGGACATTCAGTCTTCAGCGGTAAAGCCGAGTGAATTGTTAAACTTTGTAAAGTGCTCAACAGATTTTCTGCCTTATTATTTTTCTGACTAAAAGGAACCCTATCACCCCACCAAAATGAATAAGGTTAGTAGTTTTGTGATCTCCATGAAAAGTGTTCATATATTGTTTTAGTGAGCTTATTTGGAAACGCTGAATGGATATAGTGTGAGAGTTTGAATTTATATTTTTGGAAAATTGTTTCTAATTTTTGTCATTTTGAATTTTCAGTTTCTCGCTGTTATCTGCCTTGCCTCTGTGGCTTCCGCTGCTCCAGGTGCTCCAGTTTATGCCGGTGGACTAGCCTACGCTCAACCTGCATACGCAAAGGCTGTTGCTGTCAGTCCTGAGCCCTATGATGCCCACCCACAATACAATTACGGATATTCCGTTTCTGATGGACTTACCGGAGATTCCAAGTCTGCCCATGAGACTCGTGACGGTAATTTGATAACATGATTCCAAAAGTTCATCAGTGCAGATGCAGAGTACTTACTTATGCTATGCTATAATTACAGGCGATGTTGTCCAAGGACAGTACTCCCTTGTAGAGCCTGATGGCGCTATCAGAACTGTCACCTACGTAAGTTAAAAATATTTTAAATATATTACGTAGCTGAGGATAGCGAAGCCAGTTTTGTCATGTTTGTCTGTGAACACGATACAAGCCATACGATTTGTCCGAATCGCACCAAATTTGGTACAGTGATTCCTTGGGACATATGAAAGAACCTTATTTATTGATTTTGAGCCATATCTGTCATCTCCCTGGCCCTGGGGTAATAGGGTGAGAGGAGTCAGCGAATCAGACAGATATGCATGACATGGCTCAGCTACGTGAAATGACCGTTAATCTGTGAATTTATAATGTATGTAAATGCTTGTATAAATTATATTTTAGACCTCTGACCCCGTCAATGGATTTAATGGTAAGTAATGAATGTTTTTGTTCAAACAAACAAAAATGTACTGTAGATCATTTTTATCATTTGCTGTTTTCTTGTTTCTTGAAGCCGTCGTCGATCGCCAAGCCCCCCAAGTTGCCGTTAAGGCAGTCGCTCATGCTGCTCCAGTAAGACTTTACAACTAAAAGAAATTTTTAAAAGAGGGAAACGTTTAGTAGGCGCAGTGCTTTTTTATTATCATTTCATCTCCTTTTATTTTAAACTTCATTTTAAAAATTTCTTTGAATCATTGATAGTAATGCTGATATGGTTTGATTTCTAAAGGTTGCCGTTGCTCACCATGGTCCAGTCGGTTACGCACATGCTCCCGCCTACGCTCACGCCCCAGCATATGCTGCCCGTGGTGTCCAATACCTTGGTTAGATAGATAAGCGCTTAGTAGAAATCATTTTCAAATTTTATTCAAATCTCTGTTGTTACAAAATTCTTCTACCGCTGTGATCTTTTTTCCATGAATGCTAATCTTGTATTTATTATTATTGAAGTGGTGCTAAAATGAGTGAATGCGTGAGTTTTAATTTGTTGTGTATGAAATTTAGTACTTTTGTTGTTTTTCAAATTGCGATCTTTAAAAATAAATCGCAAAACTCCGCACAAAATGTTTCAAAATAAAAATGTTTTATAGAAAATCCTACTCTCTAAAACTTCATTCCATTAATCAATCCTACATTCCATACTATAGATTCTACAAATCTAAAACAATCTGAAAAGACTAGAGTCATAAATATGTCGAATATGCATCGCATACCTATTTGCATCTTTGAAAATGAATCAAGCAAAATCCGATACATAGAATCATAGAACTGACTTCATGCTTCTAAATCAAAATATTCTTCCAATGTATGCACCCAGAGTGCTCCTGCAGTGGAATGAGTAAGCTCCCTCCTTATCTTCTTATCACCAAACCCTTATCTTTCGGCAATTTGCATAATAATTGTATTTTGCATAAACATATTATCTAATCAAAGGATGAAACGGAAGGAACAGGAGCAAAGAAACATGCACGAGAAAGCTAAACCTTTCTTCTCAACACGATTGTTTGTGAGGTGTCATAAGCGAACCACGTGTGTGGTGTTGATATTGAATCAAGTGAATAGCTGAAGCCCGCACGCATTGTGAAAACAACGATGATTTTTTATCACAAAAAGATTCTCTTCGTCGTAAGTACGTCGTTGTCGTGTACCTTTCTTTATGATACAAAAATATATTTAGTATGCATATTTTTATTAGGTAATGCCGTAATGCAGAGTGCAATGCATGATGGTATTGGGATTGCATCGAGAAATGCGAACACCTCGCCGTGAAAGACGTAAGACGTGGGTGCAGGGTGCATCAGGCTTTCTTCTGTTCGTCTTTCTGTTTAGTAAATGCAACATTGCCAATTAGGGAACTTATCAATTGTGGAAGTTTTATTTTCTGAGAAGTATCATCAAGTCCTCAGTCAAAAGGGTCAGCACCGGAAGTTATCTTTAATAACTGGTAATTTCAATAAAAGTTTATTTAAAGTTTAGTAATTAGAGTAATTGTGTAAGATAGATGTAGTGGGAAAACAAAGTCACTTAACACGAATAAAAAGAATAACTTAAAGTTTAAATTATAAAATTGTTACAGATTTCCGCTTGGCCAACCAAACCAAACACTTCGAACGCGATTGTCGATTGTGTAGAGTGGTGCAAGTTTGAGACCAAGGGGAGGAGGTCGCTTTTGGATAGTGGATTTGGAACAAGCTACAGTGACTAAAACGTGGTGCCGAAAGGTAAAATTTTTCTGGAGCATATTATGCCAGATTATTATTTTGTTATGTGCTGGTTTATACTTACTTTCCCTTAATTTCCTTTTATGGTTTAGTTGTCAAAATGGAGACTGGTATTCCTGCTGACGTGATCAACGTATCCTGGAATCCTAACAGCTATAGCAGCACCCTCCAGTCGGCATTTACAATGATGCTTGAAGACAAGATCCATGTTGACGTAACATTGGTTGCAGAAAATAATGCCCGGGTTAAGTGTCATCGCGTCATACTAGCAGCTTGTTCCCCACTTTTGGCTCAGCTAATTTTGGCAAACACCTCCCCAGATTTGGTTATCTGTTTGGTTGGGGTAAAGGAATGGCAACTTTATGCCCTCATTTCTTTCATGTACCAAGGTGTTGTGAAGCAAGTTAGCCGATCCCAGTTTGAAGAGTTACAAGAGGTTGCAGAACATTTGAAGATTCACGGGTTGTTCGAAAACCGTGTTACTGAGCTTGCTGAAAATGTCACAGATGAAGATGAAAACAAGGTCATGTCTCCAGTGAAAAGAAGCCGTTCATCATCAGATTGTGCTGACAATTATGACAAGGGATTGGGGGAAATTGAGCAAGTGTCATCAAACAAGAGAATGCATTTGGAACAACTGGTCGCACCATCACTTTCGCCACCACCATTTGACACAAATCATGTAGAGGCAGCGCAATCTTCTGAATGTATTCCAAACGCTAATTTGGGAAACGGGAAGGCTGATGGAGACATGGAACGAAAATATTCTGACAAACATTCCGAAGAAATGGACAAAAGTATGGAAATCCTCCATAATTTGTCCGATGTTCTGACCATTGAAAAACGTCTTGCAGATTGTAATACGATTAAGCAGTTCAAATCCAACAATGAGCTAACCACTGCTAAAAAGGTAAATTGTTAATTTGTGCTTCAGTATTTATAAGCATACCAATATGTGCAGAGATGATTAAACAGACTTTAGTGATTTTAAAATGCTTTTTTATTTTACAGACTACGCCACAGACTGCTGACAGCACAAAGAAGTTGCCCCGTGGGCGTCCCCCAAAGGTTGAATTTGAGTTTCTAAATTATTAATTTTTCAAAATAATACAAAGATTTTACATTTTTTAATTTTTTTACTTAGGGTCGAGGAAAGCCCAAGATAGAAACTGAAGGTTAGTATAGAATACAGCGCATAACGCATACGAATACCAGTTTGTACTATGTATTGGTCTGCAATGCATTGTTTGTATAAAATCATTCTTATTAATTAAAAATCGTTTTTATTAAGAGCTGCTGGGGAACCGTCCACTTGCGTTCCGGGTGCAACAAGAGAACAAGCTAGTCCACCATGGAACTACGTCGACTCCATCAAGCAGTGATCCAATAGTATTCCCTAGACGCGTTGACCAAAGTACTGGCAGTGAAACACGATCAACCCCGCATTTTATGGACCACCAGTCAAACACCCGTACACCACCGGTAGTGCCTCAGTCAACGGAAACCCAAATTCCATCATTTCAACAAAGTGCAGTCCCCGTAAATGATCCAGGGTATCTGCTTCATCTGCTAAGCATGGCTGGTTACGCCGCATTATTTTCTGGACTTTCATTTTCACAAGTTGCAACTGTTTATGGAGTACCTGAAACCATGTTGCGTGATTTCGTTAGGCAGTATGGTACAACACTTTCAGCAATCTATGCTCCTCAATTCCATAATTTTCAACAAGCAAACAATCATCTAGCTATGACCAACCAAGGAATGCAATTTCCTGGATCTGCTGCTCCTTGTGTTGCTGGTGGTGGGAGTAGTACCCCAGTAGAGGGAATGAATACAAAGTTACCTGCCGATACCACTCTAATCATGTTACCAAAATAATTAAGTATTATTGCATTGATATTATGATGATAATTGAATATGTACAAAAATATGAATTAAATACATTTTTTAAAAATCTTTATACAAATATGTATTAAATATTATGTAAATAAAGATTTTATCATAATAATAATCTGTTTGGACTGATTTTATTCATTTACGAGACAAAAAAGGAAAAAATCGTTTGCTGACAAATATCTCAAATGCTAGTAACCATTGAAAGACTAATGTTCATAAATTTCTGAACTGTCTCAATATCAATTTCAAATTTGTCAATAAATGTGACTATTATGTTCACAAATTACAAACATTTTCACTGACTTTCTACACTATTTAAAGTGATTGTTGCTGGACTTGAGAACAAGAACAATGTGCTAATTAATCTATTAGTAGGAAATATTAGATTAATTGTCACCAGCACCAAGTAGTCATGCAGTGATTTTCGGCTTGATCAATCAAATCAGTAGGAGATCAAGTAAATATTAGTGGAGATGTGCTTGGCAATGTTGGCTTTTATTGAATAGTAGCCAATCCCAAAAGCGATTATTGTTCTTTAGCCCTGTAATTTTTGCACTCGTTTGCCATTAAGGAAACTCTTGTTAGTTAAGGTCATTCTTCTTCTGGTCTACTAAAGATGATTTTACACTTGTTATGACGATATAAAAGCCATCTATACAGAAGTGGGTACTGGGTACTTTTTATTTTTGGCAGACACAGGTATAATATTACATTGCATCAGCCAAAATATCAATAAGGTCACAGGTCACTTGACTCCTTCACAAGAATGAACGAGTTGCCCTAAGTTGAAATGCAATTCAACAAAGTCCCGTACCCATCCAAGCAAGATAAAATATTCCATTTGAACATTTTACATATTATGAATTGATTATTCGACACTCGACAGTAGAAGAGCTTTCATACGTAAGCTGGCTTGTCGTGTGTTATTTTTCAGTTGCACTGATTGATCGTCATTGAATCTAGTAGGTATTCTTCGTTGACGACTTCCAGCCTGACTGATCGTTGTAGTTGTAGACAGCAGCTCAGACCCACACGCATAAAAGCGTGAGGTTTTTGTTTTGCACATTTCCTACTTTGCCACTCCGCGTTCAATTATCCTATTGCCATCTTTAATCATCTTATCTATAGCCGTTGCAAACTAGTAAATTGGATTGGACAGGCCAACTGGTTTCAACAATCAATTTGATTTTACAGAAACGTTTTTAGTATAAAACATTCATCCCATATTGAAAATGTTCACCAATAAGCTTGTCATATATATTTTACTTTTAGATTTTAGCTTGTAGGCACCCTTGATAATCCTCATCGGATTGCCTATGAGCAGTCAAATTTGGTAACAATAAAAAACTAAAGACACGTGTCGTGTATTAAACAATCAACTTTACACAGTCGAACGTTTTGTTCATAGAACTCATTAATACCTATATTATACCTTTCAGGATACCGTTATGTTTGTATTGTTGGGCTGGGCGGATTTCTTTGCAAAATCATTTGCTCATGATCATCAACAGTTGACAGTAGGCAACCAAGAAGACAAGACCTTCCTCAGTTTTTTACACAAGTCATATGCTACTATTCCAACGCGATCACTAGTAATCACGAACTCAAACGCAAATCTTGGAGATTGTCATATATTCCCAATTCATTTAATTCCAAGTGAGAATCAACAGCGTTCTTTGCAGTTCATAAAGACAAGCCTTGTGTGTACTTTATGCTCCTGTTCAAATGACACTAACAGCGTTTTCACAGGATTTATTTACTGTTACAATGCTTAAAAAATCGCTGTCGTCGATTCATCATCATCATCGTGATCCTGAATCCTGATCATAAAATTGAGAAAATTGACCGAGCAAACATTCTTCCTAGTCAAGTTCACGGTGACGATAAGGTTCATAATAAGAGCTGCTGATGCAACCACAAATCCTTTTTACTTGATGACGCTTGCCGCTTGCAAATCGCGCAGGCACTAAAATTACTAAACAAATTGTAGTAAAAAAGGCCCGGACCTCCCTTTCTTTCATAAAATTGAATAGATTTATTATTGGAATGAAATGACATTTTACAAGTCCAAGACCAGAAGTTGGCCCCACCATGATAACGCTGTACCTATACTATCAGCATCGTGCGTACATGCATAAAATTTTAACAATCCAGCCTAAATAAATATTATGCTGCTTTACTTTTTATATTTGTTAGACATTGAGCCAGACATTTTGTATTTATAGTTTTTTCTTTCTTTCGTATATTGCAGTATCGCTTTAATGGGTTAATATAAATATTGAAATATTTTATTTTGCTAGCGTCTTAACGAAAAATGTTCGCTATTACTTGCGCGTTTGCTCGCGGCTCACATATATGTCGTTATAATTTTTACTTTTCTTTGCCAAAGAGGACATAAATAAAACGAACAATATGGACATTTTATTCACCAGCGACAAGGCGTAAAATGTGATATATATAATATTTTGAAAAAATGCACGTATTATCATGATTCTCTTATTATAATTTTCATGATGCAGGAAAAATGGAAAGGATTTGGATTATTGGCTACCTATGCATATCAATTCATACAAGAAACGGAGACGGATATTAAGCGACTTTTAGATTGAGTATATAAGCCAAGGGACCATTAGAGAGGATCAATCAGTCCATCGCAGGTTCAAGCAACACAACATAACAAAAGATCCTCCAGCAACCCCAAAATGAACAAGGTGAGTTTGCGGTTTCTGATAAATATAAACGAACCGAAAACGGATCCAATTCAAAAAATTCCACAAACAAACTACCCGCAAGTGTATCAGAATCAGATCAAAAGGATTTTTAGTTAAATTTGTGTGTTCTCTTCAACAGTTCGTTTGTGTTTTGGCTTTAGCCACTTTGGCTTTGGGAGCCCCAGGAGCTCCTTTGGGCTATGCTGGATTCCCAGCCCCAGTTGCAGGACCCGTTGGGTATGCCGCACCTGTAGCTAAGGCCCTTGCCGCCCCAGTGGCTGTTGCAAAGGCTGTCGTTCCAGATCCATACTTTGATCCCCATCCCCAATACAACTTTGGATATTCCGTATCCGATGGTCTCACCGGAGATCACAAATCCCACACTGAAACTCGCGATGGCGGTGTTGTTTCTGTGAGTATACTTAGTTATACTTTTTAATTATTATGTATTCCTTCTTCTATTATAGGCTTATTTATTTATTATTTAATATTCTTTATTTTTTAGGGTCAATATTCCCTTGTGGAGCCTGATGGTGCAATCAGAACTGTGACCTATGTAAGTCAAAAATATTTTGTATTGATGAAATGGGAACTGCAAAAGTAATGCGGGAAACCGCAGATCTGGCATCATAGCGCAACTATAGCCACGTCACGCATAGATCCTGCTTAATTTGGGGGGATTCTTACTAAATCTATCCTTACCTTTGGGGTAACCAAAGCTGAAATCCTTTTTGCTAGCATTTTCGTTGAATCTTCAACAATGACAATAGGATTTTAGACATTTTTACGAACCTTTGTGATGATTTTTACTCACACAAAAATGCTCAACCAATATCTAACTAATAATTGCATCATAATATTACTCAATTTCCAGATAAAAAGTTTGCAATATATTAAACATACTAATTTATATTTTATACTTTCATATCATTTAGACTGCTGACCCAATCAACGGATTTAATGGTAAGTAATGAATATTTTTATTCAAACTAACACAAATGTATTGTAAATCATTTTTATCATTTGCTGTTTCCTTGTTTCTTGAAGCTGTGGTTGACCGCCAACTTCCAGCCGTTGTCAAAGGTAAGTAATGAATATTTTTTGTTCAAACTAACAAAAATGTACTGGAGATAATAATTTTTATCATTTTCTGTTTTCGTGATGTTCCTTAAAGCTGTCGCACCTGCAGTGGCTCCTGTTGCAAAAGCTGTTGGTCCAGTTGGATTCGCAGGACCTGTCGGACCATACGCAGGGCCTGTCGCAGGACCTGTCGGGCCATACGCTGGACCTATCGCAGGACCATACGCCGCACCAATTCCCGCCCCAATTGCTGCCCCAGTCCCAGCTCCATATTACGGATAGACAACATTTTAAGCTAAATTATTAAAATGTTAATTTATTACTTTTTGTACTCCCATGAAACCTTTTCTACAGATTTTTATTTGGATTTTTGGATCTAAATTCCTTTCATTCTTAAGACTGCAAAATTTCTTTCTTTTCTGACTAAAGTGCTTTTGTGAAAAATGTGAAACGATTTAGTTGTTGTGTGATGTATTTCCGAAAATGTGCTGCTGTGCGGTACTTTGTCTTTATTATTGGCAAAATACTCTAGAGTTTCTAAAGCTCAATCTCTTATTCCTTCTTTCACTTTCATCTTGTTGATCAGGACAAAATGTTTTAAATTTTTGTTGAAAATGTAGTTATTTATTGTAGAAATAATAAATGAAAGCAAGTTTTAAAAAACCATTATTTGATGCAAATTCATTTAGACACTCATTAAATTATGAATAGCAATTATGCAAACATGCACGTGTATGCGTTTACTAAACTGTCATCAAGAAATCAACTGATGAAGGCAAGGACAAAAAGCAAACGGTTCACGAGTGAATGGGTACATTTATAGGTACACTTACCAAGCTCAAAAACGATAGACAAGCGTAGAAAACTTTTTCAAATATATGGTTAACGGTAGACATACATCAACTTCTTATAAAGCTATTTTGGGGTAAACTGAGATTTCCAGAAGATAATGTACGTTGCAATTTGGAGTTTAGGTGAAGTGTGAGTGAACATTCAAATTAAAAGTTACATACTTTTTTATCTATTCCCTGTCGATATTTCTGCTCGCTATTGCTAACTACTAACTAACAACCAACTCCAAAGCTGTATGTGTATATCATAGAATGATATCCTCGCTATTTTCCTCAATATTCGTTTTGTGGTCCTCTCCTTTAAAAAATCTAGAATAAAATGACATAAATCTAATAATTAATCTTTCGTTTAATGACGTACATCATACAAATATCATAATAATAATAATATCAGGGTAATAGCGGTCTAGGACGTGAGTCCACTCTTCAAAGCAGTTTACTATCTGAGGTTCTAATTTGCAAAACCGTTGTTGGAATTGTAAGAAAACAAAAGGAAATCTATTGTTGTAGAAAACATTTTACTATTATTATTCTGGGTTTTCAAGTCCACAACCTCAACAAATCACCCTGCAATCAAGTACCCAGCCCTGCTGACCCTTTAATGGAAAATAGATTTACTTCCAAAAGTATTTAATTTTTAAATATTATAACAATTACTCCATTCTCTTCAACCCACTACAAACTCTCTAGGTAATAGTTTCACTTACATTAGGAATGTACATAAATTATCGACACCTTTATTACCGCCACGCCAACCTTCTCCAAAGCAAATCTGTCAAACATTAAATTTATCTGCTCAAATCACAAAATAGGTAGGCGTCTTTCATCGATAAAGCGTAGTAGAAGCATGGTTGCCCCTTTTGTTACGCAGGTCACTATTTTTTAAATAACAATTTGCATCCATCCAACACATTTTTTAGAAACATGTATATGTAGATTGTGTAATTATTTCTTCTATTTTTGCATTTGTCAAGTTCATGGTGATCATTATTGATCGATAACCACCAAATTTTTATGACAGTTTTGACAGCCAAGCCAAGATAGTTTAGCAAACTTGCTCTGGTTTTCTCAAAGTGATCATCCCTGTTACCTTTACCTACCACTTTGTGTGAGCACACGTACAACACAAGACACTTCAACGTGCTCTAATTATTATTTTTTATGCATATCGCTGATACTTATTTATACGGTATGTATTTTTTCGTCCATGAAAAAACCTTCTTCATACAATGGAATTATCGTAAAATATCACTGAAAAAATAGTGTATCGTTATCCATAAGTATTTTTTAAAGTTTAGTCGATAACTAGATAACTTTGAACTTAAGAATTATGTACAAAATTTTCAGCACATGCAATGGTTGTTAAACGCTTTTGCAAATATTTGATTTTTTGTGCGAATTTTTAAAATTAAAAAAATTGATACATCCAAAACTGTACTTGAGGCTCAAGTCTTGAGCATTCCGAAACAGACAGCACAATTGAGAAATAAAGGGTAATTTATACTGTGTACTGGGTCTATGTATTCATGGGTGTTTCGCTTTCTTTAGAATTTTAGAATTGAGAATATTTAGTGCTTAGGAAAACTGAGTTTCCATGGTAACCATGTTTATTTCCTGTTTAGTGTGGTTGATAAACTGAATTTTGTGCGTAGTTGCCAATATCAAACTAAAATTTGATTTAAATTAAATTAAATTAAAACTGCCATGGCAACCATTTGAAAATTTGGACTGGACAACGAAAAAGTTAAATCTTTAAAGTATTTATGAATACATAAAACCTCAATTGACAGCACTAAAACTTCTCACATATCTAAATATCACATAAATGCAGATTTTTCTGGAGACAAAAAACACTTTATCTTTTGTCTATTTATACAAAGGCAGAATTGCATCATGAAATTATGCAAATAAACTAAACGAATGAAAACGAAACTTTCAACCTCAGCCCTCTAGTAAAAAACCTAAAATAAGATGAAAGAATGACAGTTGTTGTATACCAAATGGAATTTTAAAATGTCCCTTCATTTGCTTTACCAATTAATGGGTTAGCATTAATATACGCACAAATGAGAATGCCGCTATATGATTGCAACTTTTGTAAGATTGTGAGTAGTTTTTAAGTGCCTATCCTTGAGCTCCTGCGTGCGTCATTCACAAAATAAATTCCGTCCATGTTCCCTATTATTGACAGCAGAGCAGCAAAGATGTTATTAGTATGATGCATGTGCTATTATTATGACTAATCAATTATAAAAACGTTTAATAAACGAAATGTGAAGCTCACCATTACACCTGCACCTTGTTACCAGGTTACCTTGTTATTATCATCCCACAGATCTGATTGTATCAACAATTGATCGATTGAGCTTTGGTATCTTTTGGATTCTAGGTGTAGTCTGCGCTCTATATTTTTTAGGTACGCCAGGTTGTTGACATTACGTATGCACCACCACATGCAAATTAATTTTAAAGTGTCCCGAACAGGAGCAGGCCCTTATTATTACTACTGCATTTCAGTGCAACTGCATACAAGAAAAAAATGTTGCGTATTATTTAGGTTTACTTTCTCGATATCAACTCCTCCGATACAAGCTATGAAAATGATGCATTCATATGCAATTCTGCAAGTAAATGATGTGTGATATATTGACAAATTAAAAAGGTGTGATGCTGCAAAAATGTTTGTGTAAAATTAGTATAAATACCGTTGACAATGTTAATCTCATCATTCAGTCAACTATCAGGTCTTGATCCAATAATAACAATCAAAATCATCTCTTATCGGGAATCTACCACAAAAACATCAACATGAACAGAGTGAGTTATTACAAGCAGCATTCGAATATCTTCGGATTTTCGGAAAGCGACCGTGTTTTAGTTTGAAATATATAATTAAATTATATATTTTTGTTTTTACTTTTAGTTTGCTGTTGCCATTCTGGCCTTCGCCAGCGTAGCTAACGCTGGAGCCCCCTTGGCCTATTCCACTGGAGTTATTGGAGCCCGAGCTTATGGCGCCCCCCAAATTTATGCCCAGCAATACGCTGCCGCTCCCCAATTAATTCGTGCCGCTCCCCAGGTGGCATATGCCCAACAATACGCTGCCGCTCCCCAATTAATTCGTGCTGCTCCCCAGGTGTACGCCCAACAACCCATTCTTCGTGCTGCTCCCCAGGTTTACGCCCCCCAGGTGTACGCCCAACAACCCATTCTTCGTGCCGCTCCAGTAGCAGTCGCAGCCCGCCAGGAACCTTATGTATTTGCCAATTTAATTTCCGAAATTTCTTAATGGTATGGTAATGGTATACTTAACGAAATGATACAATTATTTTAGGATCCCCACCCACAATACCAATTTGGCTACTCTGTCGCCGACTCCCTCACCGGAGACCAACACTCCCAGACTGAGAGCCGCGATGGTGATGTTGTCCAGGGACAGTACTCCCTTGTAGAGCCTGATGGCGCAATCAGAACCGTCACCTACGTAAGTTAAAAATATTTTAAATATATTATTATTACGTAGCTGAACATAGTGAAGCCAGTATTGATTTTGTCATGTCTGTCTGTGAGCGTGTCTGTCTGCGGACATGATACAAGCCGGACGCTTTGTCAGAATCGCACCGAATTTGGTGCACTGATTTATTGGGTCATGAGAAGTAACTCTATTGATTTTGAGCCTGATATGTCAAGGGTGAGAGGAGTCAGACAGACAGATATGCATATGGCTCAGCTACGTGAAATGACCATTAATCGGTATTTTATAATGTATATTAATTTATATTTAATATATTACAGACTGCGGATGCCGTCAACGGGTTTAATGGTAAGTAATGAATCTTTTTGTTCAAACTAACAAAAATGTACTGTAGATCATTTTTATCATTTGCTGTTTTCTTGTTTCTTGAAGCCGTCGTCGATCGCCAAGCCCCCCAAGTTGCAGTTAAGGCTGTAGCAGCTCCAGTGCTCAGGGCCGCTCATCCTGTTGCCTTCGCCCAACAACCAGCTTATTCCGGTGTCAGGGCCATTGGTGGACTTTCCGCTTTCGCTCCATCCGCCTATTTGGGATAAATTCCAATCCATTCCTACGTAGATTTTAAATAATTTATTTCATTAGATGTCTTAAATCTGCAGCCAGTCAATTTGAAATTATACGCATGTGAATTGCGCATACAGATTTGCAAAGCATTTCCTTCTTCAGAAACCTTTTTTCAGAGTCTCGGAAATTCTAGCTCTCAAGTACAATGTATACTTTGGTGCTCTATTACTTTATTAGGAAACTGTATGTGAAGCTTTAGGCTATTATTTTTGTGTGATAGTGTGATAATCTTCTTGTTGTCTATTTATTATATACTTGTTTTTGTGATAATAGCACCTTTCTTTTGTTTTCTGCTCCCTTGCTCTTTTAGCTTCTGTTTTTGTTGATTTGTATGTACAATCACGTGAAAATGTGAAATTTTTGTGAATTAAAGAAATGCTCTTTTTATAAAACCATAAATCTTGAAAAATTTCTTGTTTAATATTTCTTAAATTGAAATGCAAGGTGTTATTTAGATTTAATGATGATTTCTTTCAGCTTTCAGCATCATTATTGCCTCAAACACATTATGTTGTGCTTCCAATTTTGACATGTCAATCAAACGCACTTTATAATAATATGCATACTTGACACGTTTTATGTTTGACATGAAACACTTGAATGAGTGGGCGACAAATGGCAGAAAATAATTGTATCATAATCTCACACCTTTTGCATACCACGAAAGTTACGCCCAGTGTCTTTCAATAAGCCAGTTTTTGTGAAATTAACACTACTGGGTGACCATGCGTGTATCTGGTATTTATTAGTGCGTGCGTGTAAGCTGTTTAATAGTCAGCGATTAATACAGGTGCTCCCATCTTTTTCCACGCTACTAAATGTCTGATCCCATTTCCGTCCTTGAAATGGTAGTTGTCTGCAAGCTCACCTACAGCTTAAAGTCAAGCTTTTGGCTTTCAACTTCCGTCTTTCCAAACAATGTTGGCCTCCAGAACTTTTGGCAAGAAATAAATGGCCACCAGTATACTAAAATAACATACTTCAATTTATACGCAGGTAATACTATACAGTAGTCAATGTGTACAGGTTTTTAAATATAAAAATCAATGATAATTAGCAAACCAATAATTAGCCTGTACAAGTTTATCCAAAAGCAGGTTTCCGCTTATTGAACCGAAATAGTATGACGTTTACATGTAATAATGAAGATGAGGTTACTCGTCACGTATATGCATGCCTTTTTGCCATGCCTTTTGTCTTTCATCATCCAAAAAAAGTATTTCTGATTTGCCTTCATCTTTCATCCTCCAATCGATTTTGATATATTTGTCGGGGAACCATAAATAAAAAAGCCAATACCATATTCAATAATAACTACCTATTAAATATTTTGCCAAGTAGCGAATACACATTATTATCCCTCGACTATATCGATATTATGATTACATATTTATCAGTTGTAAATCTCTAGCCATTTTGACTTTGACACCGGTACAAACTACCAAAACGACACGTCTCGTCTCACGTCTCCCTCTCTCTCCATCCTCCCTTTTCTTCCATTTTGACATACATGACAGCCCTGTAACAATAACGTAAAAACAGGCAGGCGACCAATAACAATTGTATCAACAAAAGAGACATTGTTGGATGGATTATCATTTTTGCTGATTATTATGCAACACCATCTTGAAAAGAAAGAAAAAAAATCTCTCAAGAAGAGAGGACAAACATTATCATAATAACTTAACTGTAACAAATGAATGCGACGATGGCGCTGCTGATAAGTACTACTATTACACATGTTTTTACCTCGTCATTTTAAAAGAAACCTACTCTAGTTATACTACTATAAAATAGTAGCTTATCCATATCACACCCATGTTTCGTCAGTCTTTTTTCCCAAGCAAACGTAAGTGGCTTTTTTGTTGTCTATTTCTTCTTGGCTACTTAACCCCAATCGTACATTAATTTTGGTAATGATAATACTTGAGAATAACCAACAATGAATTGATAATCGGAATACTATTAGAACGATCATGATTCATAATATTCATCATGTGATTAGTTAACCGTTTTACGATTTTCTATTGAATATCATTAATTGTCTTCAAATAAATGAGACCTCATTGTTCATATTTGCATAATAATAAGCAAACCTAAGAATTGCTTCCATCCCTAAAAAATACGCACCAAAAAAACGCATCTGTCAAAAATACACACGCACAACAACTCAACTTGCAAGACCATAAAACAGCAAGTGTTCTAATAATAACTGTAATAAAATCAATGCTATATTTTATTAATCTTTTTGCCTTTGCTGTTTGCCGGTGATCGGTAACTTGATTTTCAATACAAATACAACATTGTTTAACTGTATTGTTAACAAACAGCATCTCCTCGACTCATTACTAAATTGGCAATCTTATCAGTTTGAAACGGTTAGAAATCGGCTTCTTCAGATTTTCTGGTGTGGCGTATTTGCTAAATCAAAAAGGACACCATGCATAAAAAAGTTTAACCAAAACCACTCTCGATTTTCCATTGTTGCAATTTGCCAAACAGTTGTCAGTTGGTTGTTCATCCACAGTGCGTTTTGCCAATGAATGGATTTTTTTCAATAAAATGAATCCCTCTTCTGAAAGAAACAAAAAGTAGTCATGCCCTGCATCTGTCACTCATTTGCATATTCCTCCATATATATTTTTTGCTCTATTTGCTTATTACGACCGCACCGGTGAGACTCTACCTACTACAGACAATAAAAGAATGACATTGATGATATTTCACTAGTTCACCATAATGTTGTTAAACAACAAGGATCATTGTTGCACTTGGGGGTAATATTATACACTTGTTGGTGGTTGAAATAGAACCTGTCTCACTCATTGCTGTCTACTTTTTTTGAAGGTACATATTATAACAAAGTTGCTTATGCATTAACTAGAGTAAAACTCAAATTTATTGTCTAAATCTCAAGTTCAGGGTGAAAATTAAGTACATATTCCTTTTTCTGGCTATGATCGCTCTTGTTTCGCTGTGATAATAATTATAATGAGATTGATGATGATGCAATAACGGTGCGAGTGGAGAAGAGGTTTTATTTCTTTATCACCAAAAACACACACACGCAACAATGCTCCTTTTGGTCTGGCTGACACTGACACATCTTTTTTGCTCGCTCTATGTTTAGTAACGTCTAATAGGTATATGCCGTTAATAGATTAAATATGCACATTTTCGAGTGTCCATTCAAATTAAAAAGAAAAATGTCAAGTCACACAAGAAGTAGTAGCATTTAGGTATTAAAACGTTTTCTATAAAGTATCATTGGTGGCGGTGATCTAGTTTTCGCCCTTCATTCCCATAAATAAAACTTGCATAAATATTTTGTTCGAATGTCGATAAATTATCAGGTTAATATGCGACTTTGCTACAATATTAAAGTCAATAAGAATGTGCGAGCATTCCAACTCCAACAATGATCATAACACTGGGCAGGACAACAATATTGGATATTGCAAATAGCAACAATGAGACTTGGCTACACTGCAAAAATAAGCCATCATCATGTAAATGATAATGTGTCGCGTTGCCATCATTCTCGTAGTGGTTTTTTATCCCATATGAAGTCATGATCATCATCATTTTCGACCGTTGGCTATGATGAAGCATCCATGCAGACAAAAAATAAACGTTAGCGACAAGCGGATAAAGTGTACCTCGTTACGTTTATGGCGAGGATGATGATCACGAAGAAGATAACGCACCGCAGCCACGAGGTTTTCATGGATAGATTCAGGGTGTCCATCCTTTTCCTTTCTGCGCTGGTGCGGTTTATCAATAATTTTTGCACAAGGTGCTTCTGGCCATATAATAATACGTGTGTGGACAATCCTGTGCGAGTCTGTCTAATATGCGTATAATTACTATATCCGAAGAGCATCCTGTGGAGGGATCGGTCAAATTACTATAAATACACAAGGGAACTCTGGGAAGATCATTCAGTTCACCAGTTTCCTTCTTTGCAATTACAAGCCTTCAGTTCTTTCAGAACAATCATCAAAATGAACAAGGTGAGAAAACAGATTCTTCTACATTTCTTGGAATTGGAGAACACTTCGGATTCGGACATATTTCGGATCACTAAACAAACGTGCTAATTTGTGTGTTTGTCTCTTGTTGACAGTTCCTCGCCATCCTCGCTTTGGCCACCGCTGCCAACGCTGGAGCCATCGGATACTCCACTTCCGTTGGTGCCATCGGCGTCGCAGCCCCTGCCTACGCAGCAGCCCCAGTCCTCCGTGCTGCCCCAGTAGCATATGCACAACAGCCAATCCTCCGTGCTGCGCCAGTAGCATACGCTCAACCCGTTGTCAAGGCTGTCGCTGCTGAGCCCTTCGACCCCAACCCACAATACAACTACGGATACTCCGTCTCTGATGCCCTTACCGGAGATTCCAAGACTGCCACCGAATCCCGCAACGGAGATTTGGTCCAAGGACAATACTCCCTTGTAGAGCCCGATGGTGCTATCAGAACCGTCACCTACGTAAGTTACAAATATTGTAAATAGTTATTAGTTATTACGTAGCTGAGCATAGTGAAGCCAGTATTGATTTTGTCATGTTTGTCTGTGAGCGTGTCTGTCTGCAAACATGATACAAGCCAGACGCTTTGTCAGAATCGCACCAAATTTGGTGCACTGATTTATTGGATCATGAGAAATAATTCTATTGATTTTGAGCCTGATATGTCAAGGCTGAGAGGAGTCAGACAGACAGATATCCAATTGGCTCAGCTATGTGTTTGAAATGACCATTAATCGGTTGGTTTCAAATGTATATTAATTTAAATATATTATATTTTAGACTGCTGACGCCGTCAATGGATTTAATGCGGTAGTGGACCGTCAAGCACCAGGTCAGTTATAATCTACTATTTTTACCTTAATATCCGCATTTCATTGATGTTGATTCGAATCGTTACTTGAATCGTAAATCTTAAAGCGTAAATCCCGATTTCTTATACCCGACCGTTACTTAAATCCTAAATCATAAGCGCAAATCCCGACTCCTTATACACAAACCGTTACTTTTATCGTAAATCTTAAGCGCAAATCCCGATTCCTTATACCCAACCGTTACTTATATCGCGCTATATCGTAAATTCCGATTTCCTAACCTAACCGTTACTTTTATTTTCTAGCTGTTGCCGTTAAGACTGTCCAACCAGTTGTCAAGACCATCGCTCAACCCGCTTTGGCTTATGCCCAGCCACAACTTGCTTATGGACGTGCCATCCTTGGTTAATCTCAATATTAGCTAAATATAGCGTTTAGTTAATTTATTTCTACCACTTCTCTTCTGTTAAATTATTAATTGTTTTTTGAATTGCTCATCAAGTCAACACACACTCTGATGTGAAGACTGAGTTGTTATAATTATCTGTTTGATCGGATTTTGAAATATTGGTAGGCTTACGCTCTACCGTTTGAATACCAGTATTCCCTTCTTAAAAGAAAAACCAAAAAATGAAACATTAAAAAACTGAAAGTATCCCTGTTTACTGAAAACTAAACTCTATTGTTCCTTTAATTAGCTGCTGCAAACCAATACATAGAATGATCAACTATTCATCATACAATAACCATAATTCCAATGAATTGCTTTCTCGGATCGTCGGATAGCACCCTAGGAAAAATCTTGCATGAAAAATGTTCATGATGAAAAATAGGAGGCAGTGCAATGGCTGTTTTGAAAGCTAGGGTGAATTTTAGCATCGCAATAGTTGTAAGCACAACATACAATGAAAGTTGCATATAACAAACTTGATTCAAGCAAATTATTGAACAAACCGTTTTTTATTTTATAATAAATTCAAATCAATGAATGATTTTAAATGATTGAATTATACTACTGGTTTGAAAGTAACAATTGTATTTGAAATAACATGAACGTTAATTGTTTTCAAGTAAAAAATTTATTTGATCATTTTGGTGTTCTAGACCAATACAAAAATCTTTGGTGTTTTAAGAAGTTTGAATCAGAAATTTACAAATAGACGGCTCCTGGTGCGGCATAGATGGCACCGGTGGGGCCAAATCTCCGGATGCCAGTGTCAGCACTGGAAGCGAGTCCAGGGTGAAGTCTTGGTCCACTGACGCCTCCTGCGTAGAGGAGTTGAGCAGAGGCAACAGCGATGAGGGCAAGGACAAGGATCACCTAGTTCATAACAAAAATACAATTTAAAATCTTTAAATACTTATGAAAGCATTTTTATGGAAATTTTTCGGGGGAAACTTACGTATTTCATCATTTTGATTGAGGTTTTTGGTTTCGACAAAGTCGAAGATTGAAAGGTTTAGAAAATTGAAGTGGTTGTTTAAAACAAGAGGAGAATGAGTGAATGATGATTTGCCTGGAGCTTGCATCGACTTTTATATGAAACGCACAAAAGAAGCTTAAATCAAGTTGTTTCGCTTTTTATCAGTCTTTGTTTGAATTATAATCCATCTTTTGCATAACTGCGTTTTCCAGAACCTATAAAAAATCTCGTTTGCAGTTATTGCGCAGAAAATTACAAGCATCTTCAAATGTCGTAATAGTTTTTTTCTCAAATGCGGCTATAATTTAAGGACTACCTTAACAAAAGAACCGTTCGTTTTTACTTCTTTGTCATCACCCATTTGTCATGCATAATTCCTTTGTCAAACAGCCATCCATCAAATACAACAATGAACCACCAGCATGGACTTTTTTGTGCAGAAAAAGCATAATGTCCAGTTAAATACATTTTCCAAAAATATCCACGTGCTTTTCAACTTTAGTAAAAAAATGCATCATGAAATTAAAGCTGCTGCGTGAGTGATGATGAACGAGATTTTTTGGTCATGACTATAATAACATGACTTCAAGCCTTACCCTTTTTTGCATAACTTAATGTGTCTGCTTAATGTTTTTGGATTATTATCATTACCATTATGAACGCTTGCATTCCCTATTGTGTAATGATACTTTCAATTCAGAGATCCCATAATATCTTGGTAATATCAAACATGAACGCGTGATATCATCACTTTTGTACCCAATGCATTACTTCAACCAAAGTTTGCAACAAAGAAAAAGTGTGAAAAAAATTGGCTGGACACATTCCCAGGAAGAAGCGTTTCTCACCTCGTCTTTACTAACCTGAACGTGTGTCACTTTTCAAGTACATAATTTGTTCAAGTCATTTTATCTTGTATGGATTTGGATCTGTTTACAAAGAGGGTTTGGTTGTTCGTATCATCATGATGCAAGCTGCCAACAATAATAATCTTGGTCACGGTTAAAAGGATCATGTGGACAGTGTGTGCAAGTGAACAATTCACGTACTCTTCTATGAATTTTAGAATGTAAAAAAATCGACATTATTGAATGAGTGAGTCAATAGTATTGATTCATTTATATGATCTACAGTACTAACTGTACACTACCAAAAACAATTTATTACGGTTTTACAAAAGACAAATAAATAATTGCAAGCAATAATTCTTTGTGATTAACTGTGATGATCAAATATAGTCAATCGCAAAGTGACACTACTACGTCGTCGTCAAGTCTTTTATGGAAACATAGACAAATTGTTTGGCAAGGCGTGGTGGCATTGGAATAAATTTAACCAAGTACAAGTACAAACTGTAATTGCAAGAATATCATTATCAAGATATGCATAAATAACATGGAAAAGACTCGGAGAAAAAGATATGATTAAACCCGGGAGAGAGGCATATTACTAATGGCCATTTTGTCGAGATCTAAAAATCTGCCTTAAATCGCAACATAATCAGTCGTCAAAATCAAAGGAATCGATAACTTATTTGTCTGGTGCTCAACTTGGAAAAATGTTTCAGACAGCCTTGACCTTCACCTTGAGAGTAGGTTTGAATGAGCGATTTGCATGTATATTTTCTTCAATAATCAAACATATGCAGTACTATATCATCAGTGCTCAATTTATACTGATGAAAATAAATTATGTGTTATAGTTTCTTGCTCATAGATAGTCGATTCACAGGGATAATTATAAATACCTATGTAGGAACCAATAATAATAATGTTTGTGGTGATTATAAAAGCAATTTGCTAATTTCAATCCCGTTTTGTTTGAGCGCTTTACACAGGTTAACAATGGACTTTTTCACCAATCAACGTCATCAATCTCAATTTATTCATAGTTATTCTTTGCACTAATATGACCAGAGATAAAAGATGTGCGTTTCAGTCATTAAAAGCCATTTTGAAAAAATGACTTGATTCTTGATTGATGACCATGGAGGATTACGCCTTGCTTTTAGAATACAACTTGACTAGAAATTGTGCAAAATGCAAATTAAAATTTTTGATATGCGTAACTTGGCATGCCACATACACATATTAGGAATTATTGATTACCTTTTTTTGTTTGCTTTTGCTCACAATTTATTGCTAATTTTGTTCAACATACAGAATAGATGTTGCAGGAAAACCGATATTACTTTTGCAATGCTCCTTTTCACTCCTTACCAAATATTGATACATGATTCATAATCAGAGAAGATAATCGATAATCTTTGATTATCGTCCAAGCCAAATCAGTACGACACAATCAGCATCGTTTAAAACATGACAATGATAACGCTTACGCACAATGAAATGACAATGAATGATGAAAAAGTCAAACCTACTACTACTCTTCCTTTCTTAATTGGAGACTCATTTTTTGCTGACTGCCTCTGTCAGTACAAATACATATTAGGGACATATGCCAATATGCCTAGAGTATCAAGTTGTTAGTATACAAGACCAATTTCAATTACTCATTTTTGCATATATGATATTTCGCCTCTAGACATGGATAAAGATGTGGAAGCAATTTGATGGTTGTAAAAAAAATCAGAAGGCTATATTATGCTGTTGTGTAGAATACTGAAATCTCCTCCTCCTCATCTTGTTTGTTGCAAATTTGTTTATGCATGTAAAAACTGTCCAAAGTGTTAGCAAAAAAATTACATTGTGCTGAGCTCTTTATATTATTGTTCTTTTCGTTCCGACGACGTCATTTTTACTACATCAAAATCAGAATGATAATTATAGGTTTTCTTGCAACCCAACAAACTGCATGAACAAACACTTAAATTGGCTTGAAACAAGCGTGAGCAAGAGGGACAAAAAATAACTCAATTGAGATTCATTGAAAGATGTTAATATTATAAAGGGTCAGTAAGTACAAAGTAACATTCAAGAAACACGGAAACAAAAAATACTTTGCATATAGTTGTTCCAGTAATACCGTAACCCGAGAGAATGCTATCTTTATTGTTAACATTGGAGGCAGTGATTAATGACGAATGTCTTTTGTTACAAAGCCATTATTCCCATTTTAGCGTCATCATAATGGCTTCATATTTTTATATTCATCCTACATAATGCTATTAGTGCTGAATATTATTTATTTTTGTTTGTTACTGAAACAAGTTGATGGTTGGATGGAGAATTGGTTTCGGTATTTTTTCTGAGATTTTACATTTTACATACCTTTACATACAGTTAGCCTGTTATGATAAACAGGCACTTTGCAATGTTGATGTTCATGATAAAGGAGTGGACATGTAGCATTTATGACTTATGACAATATATATTAAATTATAAGTTATAAAAAGTCCAGGAAGATTTTTTTCGGATTTTTTATAAATTTTCATTTTTTATGATGATAGTTTAAGGTGCACTTTTACAATAAAGTTGTTTTCGGCATAGATGGTTCTCGTTAAACAATGTTGTTGTAGTTGTAACTGTACATTAACCTACGCACAAATTTACTGGAGATGGTCATTTTCTTTAGTATATAAAGCTTGAGGTTACGGTGGAAAGAGCATCAGTTACTGGTTTCAATTCCTCTTTAACACTCATCATAAAAATATCTGTTCAGTTCGACCCCAGTCGAAGGACTCAAATCCCAAACTCAAAATGATGAAATACGTGGTAAGTTTTAATTGAAAGTAATTCAAACAACATTTAAAATGACAATTTAAAACATATTATCTTTAATTGACTTTTGGTTTTTTAATCATTTAGATTGTTGTTCTTGCCATCATCGCTGTTGCCTCTGCGCAAATCCTCCTTGCCGGTGTCAGCGACCAGCGATTGCACCCAGGAATTGCTTCCAGTTCTGACTCTGGAATCCGCAGGTATGGATCCACCGGTGGAATCCTCGCTCCAGCTTACATCGGAGCTCCAGTTCTCTTCTAAATTGCTTCTTTACTTTCTTTTTATTGTCTTGATTGACATTGAAAGAAACAATTAGCCAAAAAATTCTAATTATTCAATTTAAAAATCTAAAACCCACCTTTCAAGTTTTCATAGACTCTAGAGTTTTTTGAAAATTTTGAATTTTTATTGTTGAATATTTTATACACAAATTTTTATCATAATATGTTGTTGTTATAAATTTCCAAAAACATGCCAAATAAATAAAACAATGCCTTTTACAATTGAGTAGTCAAAAAAGGCAACAACAAAAAGTTTTCAAAAAGTTTGACCAGCATTATTTTATTGAGATTAGAATTCAAGCAGAAACTCCAGAAATATGTGGTGTTTGGTGTTGTAGCATTCTACTAGTAGTTCCGTTACTACAATAAAGGGTTTGGATCTAGAAATGGTCTTACGAGAGCAATAAAATATTCACAATGTATCCTCATTTTACCTGATGATACTCAGATTGGTTTTCGTCTCGGAACCAAAGAAGGCATTAGTTTCAAACCAGAGCCCATTTAGAATTCAATTGCCAATACGGAATGACAATAGCAGCAAATTTCATTACGCTTTCCACGTCTACCTTCACAGTTTTCTCCATTTCCAATGTCATTGAATAGTTAGAGTGTGTACGCATATGATAGTGTAGTGTGATGTGGTTCCCGTTTTCAGCTTGTCAGATGCATATACAAGCACAACAACTCAATTTGGTACCTTTTCCCGTAAAAATGGAATACATGCACCGCATTTCCCGAGATCACCACCACCACTAGCAGTAAAATTTACAATAAAGAGGGATTTTTTATGTGTTTCTCCATCTATATTTATTTTTTCAAACGACCAATTTGATTTGCCATTACGGCTCTTTTTATTGTCAATTTGGGGATCAGACAATTCAAGGATCGTAGGAAACTTTTGGTTTTCTCGGTTGGTGTCAAGAACGGATTTGGTTTACCCTACTACTGTGCTTATATTATTATCATAGTTTATGATGAAACTTTCCTGCTTGCGTCTCATCATTTATTAGGCTACAAGTTTGACATACAAATGTCAGGAATTTAATGATACGTAAACGTAGTGTGGAACTTTAAACATCAAGTTATACAATCACAAGTCCGATTCCTATCACATTTATCTTTCAATAAATCAAACTAGAGATGAAGCAAATCAATAATATATCGAAAAAAAATTTCAGCTTGTCAGCTTGATATTTATAGCATGATGTATTCAAACTCCATGATGGTTTTCGTATTGATTCATTGCGTGGCAAATCCTATTGAAATATTTGAACCTTGAAGAAAAGAAATTGCATTATCTATTATGTATTGTGCTAAATATAGGAAAAAGCTCAAGGAGCTCACGAATTTTGTGCGTTCATTTTCAACGAAAACGGGACGAGCTCATTGAAATTAATATACCTTCCGCATCTGGTGTTTGTCTTTTTTCATTTCCGTTTTCACTGCCTCAATAATAATTTCTTTTTTTACTGCCTTATGTACACCTCAAAAAATATTTTGTACCTTTTTTATAAAGGAAAAAGTAATCCAAAATGATGAGAAACTAGACAATGGTTTATGGAAAACGAATAAAAACTGAGAATCTGCATGCATCACTGATTTTCTCATTTTTCTTTTATCACAAGGTTCATTCATATTTCCATTATTTCCATATTTTTCTCGTCTTTTGGATGCAAGATTCTCATTCATTGTCTCTAGAATACTTTTGTAAAAAAGAGTGAAACGATGAACATTTTAAAAACCCCATCAATATGGAAGGAAGGGGATATATTTTTTCATGTACATTTTTGTTTCATTCTTAGATATTATTGATTGGTATTTTGGGTTTTTCTTGTCGTGTGGATTAAAATGAAAATTTTTTCATGATTTCAAGACTCAAGACCTGTAAAACTTTTAGCAAACATGCAAGAAAAATTTGAAATTGCTGCAAATGCACAAACAAGCAATTCTGTAGAATGTGGATCACTGCCATGTAATCTGCATTTGACATATTCATCTAATTTCAGTAAAACATCATGAATAACCCCCTCAACTCACACACACGAGATAAAATATTTCTTCATTTATAACCACTTACAAACCAATTTGCTTCATAAGGAATCCACACATGAAATGGGCTCAATATTATGATCACTTAACACGTCATGTGCCCATGCATGCGAGTTTGTTGTAATAGGGCTTTTTTATCATCTGTGAAACAAGCATATGCAGACAATATGCAGGCGTGCCGTGTGTGGCACGTCAATTTGTTTCTGTCACCATCACCTCATTACTTTCATGCGCCATCACGAAAAAAAGTAAAAAGTGTCAGTAAAGCGTGGTGGTGGGGATGTGCATTCTGTTTGCTGAATCATTTGCTCAGATTGAACAAAACGGGGGGAAAGACATCTTAAATTATTTATCAATTACTATCCAATAAATCATAGGAAAATTGTAAAAAGCTTCCATTTCGTGCACGGAAAAATTCGAGAAGGCTTCTTTTTCTTCACCTTTCCCCTTTCTTTCTACCACTTTACTATAAAAAGCATATCTCGCAATTTGAAATGTATTTTCATCGTAGTGTGCGCTTTCTCCATGTCATAATGCGCAAATAAAATCTTTTTTTCCTTCTGTTCTTCCATAATCTCAGACTCTATCATAACCGTGAACAGATAGTCTCTTCACAAATCTTATTTTCTGCCTTTGTCATGATCCGACAGCTACTTTTATCATAAAACTATTCATGGAAGCAGAGCTTATTGCTCAGGATTTATCAGCTTCGTTTTACACATTACTTTACTGCGTATTTGTGAATTACATTCGTCTCTCCGACTGATACAAGCAATCAATTCGGGATTCGACAAGTGTTCAGCGTCATAATCATAATCAATTCTCGTGAATAAAGCAGCTTATATTTTATTCCACTTTTACAATCCATAACTTTCTTATATTGGATTACATTTCCACGTGAGCAGTCTCAAAATACTCTAGTTTTGTCAATCCCTTAATCGTGTTCAGATTTTGATCCACACAGGAAACCCACTCAAGCCTGACATATTATTACATGTGCTAATACAAGTTGAGAAAGCGTAAAGAAAAGTTCCCCAAAGCAAACATGGATAAAGAGAATGGAATGCCACATACCATCAAACCAGGAAAGAAAGCTTTCTTTTACTAACTCGAGTTTTTCTATTTATTTTTTCGTGTATTTGGCTTAATGTTATTGCTGTGTACTACTAAAACTACTACTGTGCTGTAAGGCTGTTGCCATCATATAATATTCATTGTCATTGTTAGTATTTATTGCGCAGTCAGTCATGCATCATTCATGTATGATGTACTGCTTGAATGTTGAATCCTGTACTTTGTAACATTTTATATCCCTGTTACTTTCCAACTTTTCCCATGTTTTTATGGTACTATAAACGACAGTATTGTCGTTCCTTGTCTGCACTAACAAAAAGAAAAGCAAAAGATGAAAGAAGAGGGAGCAGAGAAGCAGTATGGACATAGAATACAGGTTTCACAAGCCAAGTCATCATGCAACTTTTTTTGCTGTTTAAATGAACATGACGATATGACGAATGATGACAAAGATGACATGACATTGCATAATAATAATATTGACTGCTGCTAGCTACTTCCCTCCACTTGTAAACAAACTTGGAATGTTGAATGTTTTATTAGTACATCACTATCTAAAGAACATTGGGAGCAGGGTCGTGCCAACATGAAAGGAAAAAAGGATGACAAGGACCACCAACAAAGCAGTTTTTGGAGAGAAAAAATGCATATTATTCTCTGGAGAGTCTGACTAGTCTTATTTTTTCATGGAAAAAGCACGATGACAATGGTACACCAGTAAAAGCAGGTTTTTTGAACGCTTTGTGCTTCAACTCTCATGTATTACCGAGAATGCATAAATGCATAAAATATTGAAAAAGCTGCAGAAAATTGTTGTGTATGTGTACACTGAATCCTCTGGCTAAAAAAGCCAAAAACTTGTGAAATTATTGTTTACTTTATATAGCAAGAAATGAAAAAGCGAGACGAATTAGAACGAGGGGGAAGTTACATGAAGCAAAAAGAGGGATAGAAACGGGAAATATTGTTATCCTAAACAGCATTCCAATAATGCCTTTGTTATAATAGCTGGAAATCAACTTTTATTCAGATAGGACAGGTGACATATGCGTGAACAAGACACAAAACATCATTAGTTACGTTTACCTGTACCAAACTCTGCTTTATGCATATAAAATATACTATTTTATGTGAATACTGGATTGATGATGGTACAATTGCCAAAGTGGTGCAAGAAAAAACCTTGGTGGGCTTGTTGGCTTTTGGGCTGGTTTTATGGTATCACTTGGGTAGGTACTGGTTTCCTCGGTCAACCAGACCAGCCATAATTGCATCGATCGCGTTGTTGTGTACCACGACACTCACTACTGCTACTGCTGTTTGGTTCCCATTGTCCCTTTTCTCGTGTCGTGTCATCATCATGATCCTAATGAATAGAGCGATTACAAAGCAATTTATTTTTCTCCTTGTCGCTTTCAGTCTAGCAAACCTGTACATGTGTGGGCACGATATATATATGACATGTAATTATAAAATGTTGTCTGATCAATAATACTATGAAAAAGTATAATATAAGGATACTACTCGATTCATTCATGATTCAAAAGTCAAGCAACACATTTACCATTCACTTGATTAATGAATTTAATGATAAATGTTAATTGTCTACCTTTCCTGAATCATTATTGTTCGTGTAGGTAGTAATCAAAACCGAAAAAAAGATCACGGGAGTTGAAAAAATAAAGTAGGCATATATACATGTCTAATTTTAACCATCCAGAATTTACGGAAGCCTAACTAGGGATCATAGTTCAAAGGGTAAGTATATATATATGCAAAGTAATGCTTTATGACATTTTGATAGCTGTAATACTGATATAACAGCTTGTTTCTTCTTTACTTGACTATAGCTTATTCACTCAGCTTCTCTGCACTTTTTATTTAAAAAGTCTGAAAAAAGGGGGGAAAGAAAAATAGGAGAAAATGAAGTTGAGTGAGCTTGGTTCTCCTTTTCTCTGTTCATTTCTCGCCTGTTGACGAGTGTGACGTAGTACAAACAGGAAAAATAAAGAGCTTTTGTAAATATGCACTACACACACTTTCCCCGCTTTTTTCTCTTCCCCGTTGTCAATATATGCTACATTTCATATAATAATACAAACAGAAAGAAAAAGAGCGAGACAAAAAAGAGGCGAGAGGAGGAAGTTGAATGAAAAAAGAGGGGAAAATTCTAAAGCATAATATACACTTTTACCGTTTCTATATAAAAACTCAGAAAACAGCATCCACCTTCTCCTGCACCAGCAGCAGCAAAAAAAGCTTCTCCAAACACATAATATTTTTGTCACGACAATATGATAAAAAAAACTTCAAAAGAAAACTGTTCAACAACTAGTAAAGAATGAGCTTAGTAGTCAGTAAGTCAGTTTCCAGTTTGTACGGGAGTAGAGAGTTGAGTGGTGTGGAGAAGGAGGATCCAATTCACAGAGGAAATTAGGGTGTTGCTTGATCGCATTTTGAAACATGTGTCATTCTTGTCATCCGATATCCTTTTCTCCACTCCTTTAAACTTCCTTCCTTGTCATTTTTTTCTGCTTGTCGGCTTTACTTTTTTTCTCTCTCTTTTAAAAAAGTATCTCTTTATATTATGTTGTAAGTACAAAAACGATCATAGGATATCAATAAACTTGCTTTGTTCAAGTGATACTTGGTGATGAGCTTATAACAAAAAGTCAAGTGCAGCTTTTTACTTGCACTTCTACGGCAAACCGTTCGTAATAAGTGTCACTTTGCACACTTATGTTCAAAGTATAACGTGTAGTTGATTCATTTAATAATGTCACATGTATCAAATGTGTTATTGACACCAAATCATTCTGCTGATATCGTCCATGTCGGATACAAAGATTCTCTCGGGAGAGAACAAGCAATTTGTTGTAAAAGAGTGGCTGGCGGTGACAACGATATTATGGTGTTGTTGCCGCTGGACAAAAAGGGGGAAAGGAAGTAATTTGTAGCCTTTGAAATGGTTATTCCTACATGCAAGGTAAACAGGAAGAGCTCACAGAGCACAAACATTTCTCTTATCGGTAGAAAAGTGTAATAAAACCGAGGGAAAATTGTAAAGTAAAACCGTTGGTGATATTATGATACATAAAATATATTTACTACCAGTGGCGGTGGTGGACAACTCTGGAGAAGAACAGAGGTTCTCTGCAATGTACCAACTGCATAGATGGAGGGAGTTAGGGGTTATCCTCAAATGGAACCACGTTTTTGGTTGCACGATCTTGGCTTTGGTCTCTGGTCTAAAAATTGAACAAGCAAGAGAGTACCAGGACATCATCTCTTATGGTGCTTAGTTCTTGGCGTACCCTTTTTTGCTACTGCCACCACTGCCTTTGCAGATGTGTCCTTTGCTTTTTTGGTTGTAGCGTACAGTTCCATATATGATGCGGTGCGGTGGTGGTGGTTCTAGTGAAGCCCTATATCTGCTTTGGCTCTTGGCTAACCATACGACGACCAAAAAGTACAACCACGCATTCTTGGCTGGAACAGGATTGCTTTGGCTAGCCCCGAAATGGAGTCATAAGGGAAAAAATTGAACACAAGGTTCTTTTGCTACCTTCCATGCATATTACAGCAGAGGAGAAGGTACAGAAAGCGGAGAAAGTTTCTTGTGTGCACTTTAGCATTTCCTTGCTAGCGGAGAAGAAACGAAGATTTCCGAGAAGGAAAAGGGAATATATATATATATACATAGAGATGGCATAATAATATGAAACCTTTTGGCACAAAACCTTATAAACGTATAAAAGTTCAAATAATGTTATGCATTTAAAATCAGCATACCATCACCGTATACCTTTTTTTAGACAGTCCTCAGCGCAAGCCTCAAATCCCTCAAGCCTCCAACCAAGTCTCCTTCTTTTTCCAACCAGCACACCATCCAGCTGCTTTACTTTCACTTGTTTTCCTTCTTCACAAGAATGCTTTCTCTCTGCTAACCAACCTCTCTTTCTAATATACTTACCAATGCATGTCTTTTCGTCTTATTCTTACTTGCCGTGTAACCAGCCGTTTTTGGCCAGCACTGGAACCACTGTGTTGTGTGCAGAGTGAAGCAGCAGCAAGCAAAACCCGACTTTCTCCGCTTTTTTCTTCTTCCTTTTTCTTAAGAAGAAAATCCGCCTCCTTTCTCCGGTCTTCCTGTTACTTTCTCCTCCTTTCTCCAGACAAATTCCATTCCATACATGTGTATATATATGCTGCTTGTCCAAGTATTATTACTCAACAGTGGCTTCTTTTTCTGGGCTTTAGTTTTCCTTGTCTTTTTGCATTGCATTATCGTGCTCTTTTTCAGAGCAAGTGAGGAAGCTAGCAGCCTTCTTGATGTATATTTTGCTATAAAACAGCGTTTCATCGTCATCATCGCTGTTATGCATTTTACCTTACCACCGCCCACACCACCGCCAAGACCAGTAGTGTGGTTCGATACGGCAACCAAAAAACCTACCCCCAAAGAGACCCACCAACGACATGAAAGAAAAAACGTACGGAATATATTAGCGGATAACCTTATATAACTGCATTCTTCCATATTATAACCTCATATAACATCTTTCACTGGACAATGTATAACTCACGTGTAAATACTTGCCATTTTTCGTGGAAAGCCAACAGGTGTACCGACACATGAACAAAGAACTATTTTTAATTCACACATTAATAATAATATGAGCATTTTCTCAAAGGACGGTGAAATTCCAAGCCAAATTACTCTATTCACGTTGTTGCACCGAGTTCATTCTAGCATAACAAATTGTTTAGCATAATATACATGATACTTGCACATGCTACTTGCTATTTAGTATTTAGACTTTCAAATGTCATGGGTGAAATCAAAGGTGAGATATGAATTAAGACACGGCAGGAAGTAACCGCGTATTCTTGGCTCAGTACTAGTACACCTGCTAATTGGATATGTTGATCTTTTTCAAGTAGCATCATGTGAATGTACACGTGAAACATTTACATTTGCTACCTTGACGTATGACTTTCAACATTATTTCTAAAACCTACATCAAAATCTTTCGCGTCATGCCATCAGCAAACCACATAACCAACTGCCCTCCACCACCAAAACAACTCAAACCATATACCAAAGTTTAAATGAAGCTCATGGTGAAATGCAGGGAAAACATTTTTTCGGGGTGGTTTGGATCTTGGATGCTATACTTAAAAATAGTAAAAATAATAAAATACACGGGAACGTATAGCATCATGTCGTGATCGTTCTCATTTTCTCCTGCATCTTTTCATCATCATCCTGATGAGCACAATTACAACGATAAGGTCTCTCTCCCTTCTTCAATATCCTCCACATGGTGTTTTTCCCTGTCTTTTTCTACTTTTCCAGGATTTTTCAAGCTGCCATGCTACTCTGTTCCTGTTTAGAGTGGGACCATCACTGAGAGAGGCACACACACACATTCGAACCACGAAACGAACCACCACTTCTTAGACCACTATACTATAGTGTTGTGTACTACCACGAGTATCACCACCGTTGCCACCACCGATGCCACCGGTATACGTTCTTTCTTCCCCGCTTTTCTCCTCTGTACAGCCAGATTATATACATTTTTATGCTGATCGTGCCCCGTGATCATGATGATGACTACTACTCCTGCATACAACAACACGACGACATTACAAAAGACTCCTCCAAAAAATACTTACTCATTCCACTACTTTTTTCCACTCTCTCCTTCCTGCTGCTGTCTCCTCTCTGCAATCATGATAATAACACACGGTATACCAAAAAAAGACCCCGACACTCTGTTACACACGAGCATATATATAGTTAGTTACTTGTGTGCTTCTTTACACTCACTTTTTCTTCACACCCCAAAACATCCCTCCTTTTTTGGCTGGCCAAAAAATCTTTCTACGTTGGGGAACCCAAAAATTACTACTGTATGTTGTGGATATGGATGCGGAGGATGACGATGCTCTCTGTTGTTTGTGATCATCATTCCTTACCATTTTTCCTTTTACTACTGCTTGCTGAATATAACCCAAGTAATAAGTAAGTACACAAAAACGTAACAACAAAGTAGTAAAGTAAGAAAAACACAAACGAGCCCTAGCCAAGAAAAAAAGACGGTGTGGTGGTGGTCGTGGCAGTGGTGGTGATGCTTGATACGCTTATGATGATTATTGCCACTGTGCTGCCGTTTTGTTTGCCAGTTTTGTAGCAGCATTGCTGCTTTCCAAATAATATGGATAAAGTATATATATGTACAGAAGAGGGACAGAAAGAGAGAGGAAAAAATTTGAAGGAGGAGGAAAAGATGAAGAAAATGTATGGAGGAGAGGAAGAGAACATGTACATTTTTTGCTGGTTTTGGTTATATAGTAGCATGCTTTTTTACATACTATGCGACTACTACACTTTTATGGATGTGGTGGTGATGGTGGTGGCTGTTTTGTGTGTGGTAGCTTTCTTGGGCTTTTCCTTGGTTAGAGACTTGGGCTGTTCGAGGTTCTCCTCTAAAAAAGCCAGAGAGAGAGAAAAAAAAAAGCAGGCCCAAGCTAGGCCAAAAGAGAAAATTTTTGCCTTATATGTCAATCTGTTGTGGGGAACCTGCCTCATTCAAAATCTCTTTTTGGGTTGTGGATGTGTGGAGAAAAAAGTTGTAAAAAATTTGTGGAGAAGGTAAAAGATAAAACAGGGAATGGTGTTGTTCGAGGCTTGTGGGTAAATCAAAGCTTTCGAGTTGGGCTGTTGTGAATCAGCATAACGCGTGTGGTTATTAAGGTGGGTGATACGATTTGGTGCAACTTGAGACACATTTGTATAACATATTTAATTAAAAATCAATCAAATCAACATTCAAAACAACAAAAACAAAGTCGTGAATAGCGATAAAGAAAAAGAACAAATAGACAAAGTGACAAAGAAAGTGTAGAAAGGAAATGAATCGGACATAAGACCGGAAACCGCAAAATGAACTTGTGAAGAACTTTGCCTCTCTCTTTAGAAAAGAAGGAAGTAACTCTGGCTTGCTCAAGTGGAAGAAAGATAAAAAGAGGCGGGGAAAACATTTTTGTGGTCGGGAAGAAAGAGAAAAAAATAGCTGAAAGTTTCTTGTAGAGCCAACCTGTAGCGTGAGTTTTCATGAAAAAAAGTAACTGACAGGAGAAAAGCTGAGGGAGGATATTCTCTGAACACGCAGACGAGAAGCAGTAGTACAACAAAAAGTTTCAGTTCACCCCGACCACTTGTGGTTTTGTGGTAATAAACTTTGCATGCATTTGGTCATTTGTGAGATGTGGGGAAAGTGCACATGCAAGTACATGTAGTGAAGCATTTCAAGTCTTTGGTGTTTTAAACGTGAACAATTTCAAGTTGAAAGAAAATGTCAAACTCACGACAATAACTTTAAAACTCTGAATTATTGGAATAAAAAAGTTTTCACAATCAATCCATTTCCGATGAATATGGTAGGCAGTACAGCATTTTTTCCAACGACGCTTCCGCCGGTAAGTAATTTTCCTGTATTAAAATCCAATGAATTCAATACTAAAGTGCTATTTCAAACAATTTTGTTATTGCACTGGTTATAGCTGATGACGGAACGTCTCCTTAACGAGATGATTACAGAAGCCCCCGGTGGAGAGCTGGTCCGAACCGGAAGTCCTAATCTCATCTGTACCGTCCTCCCAAATCATTGGCGATCCAACAAAACGCTTCCCATTGCCTTCAAGGTGATCGCACTGGGCGACGTCATGGACGGCACCATTGTCACCGTGCGAGCCGGAAACGACGAAAACTTTTGTGGGGAGCTTCGGAACGCCACAGCTATTATGAAGAATCAAGTAGCAAAATTCAATGACCTCAGATTTGTGGGACGGTCTGGTCGTGGTAAGTGTAAGTTGGAATTAATATGACATCAAAAATCTAATATTATTCCATCTTCTAGACAGTATCCCTTTTTATTTCTCAATTTTATTTATTTTATTCACGCTTTAAAATCATAAAAAACATGCAACAACAAGAGCATAATTGTGTAAGTTGCGTTCAACCAAGCATATACATTGCAATACATATACCTACATACATTCAAGTACTGCTTTTTGCTGCAATCATTTGATAGGAAAAAATGTAAGAATGCCACCAACCACTTCCATTCATTCATTTTTCTTTCTTTTTTATTACTCTTCCAAAAAATTACAGGGAAAAGTTTCAGTTTGACAATCACAGTGGGAACGATGCCACCGTTGGTGACCACATACAACAAAGCCATCAAAGTGACAGTAGATGGACCAAGGGAACCACGGTCCAAAACACGTAAGTAGCCAAAAAATCTCTGCTCTCATCTTTTTTCTTTGATGATAATAATTCATGCATGCTTGTAGTCCACAATGTCCATATCCTATATTTTCTGATGCATTCAGATGGCATAATATAGTAGCTTACATGAAAGAATATATATTCATTATTGCAATCCATCCATGTCGACCACGGCCACCAAAGAAAAGAATGTAACGAACGAACCATTCTACTGTTCCCCTGTATTATTTACCACTACTGCCAAACAGCGTCATACCGCACAGAAACTTCATGCAATTTATGCATTCATCCAGGCATGCTGAAAATACAGAGACAAAGTAACATTCTTCATCTCATCACTTGAGTTTATTAGCTACATAGTGAATAAAATACATTTTTATATAATATGAAAAGGGAAGCACGTTATATTTTTGTGCATGTGTGCCCATCTACCATTTTTTATGATTACGACATGGCTTACTTTGGGGCAAACCAGAAAACAAAAAACTGGGGAATTGTCATCAGCATCTCGATCATCACAATCCATCCTTGCAAAGTCATATGTAAGAGAATCACGGATGAGTGAGCACACACAAGAAACTGTCATGTCATCATCAGTCAGTCCGTCAATTCAGCACAACAGACAGAGAAACAGCAAAAAAACCAAAAGAATCAACCGAGAAAATATACGCAACGAGCACACAGACAAGAACCATGATCATGATGACATGACCGTCCTTTTTGGTTATGAGTGTTCGTGCACTGCATATTTTTATGATTGTTTTCTCCTCTTCTGTCTCTCATTGCCTTAAATTCTATAAAGATGTGAATGAAACCTGATCCAGTATTGTGTGACTACAAGTATTTTTTGCCGGTGGTAGTAAAATGGTGAATTGGCTTGAGAAAGTTGAAATGATTCTTCCTGTGTAGCCAAAAAAAAAGAAAACAGTATAAACTTTTTTACGATTCCCCCATCCATCCATGAAGACGATGGGTCGTAAAAAATCAAACTTGATTTCTCCTCTCGTTTTTTAGAGGAAAGGGAAAAACCCAAGTTTTTATATAGTAGCATAGCATATGGAATACACGGGACCTTACATAAAGAAATTGCAAAGCAGAGGGCTTATCTTTATTAAGTTGAAAATGTTTACTGGTAATAAAAAATATAGAAAGAGAAAGCGAGTTTTCTTGTGGATGCCATGAAATCGTAAAGCAAAGCCAAAAGATCAACCTCAGACACAAGACCAGTTAAATACTCTACTGGGTATACCTAATACAAAAGTGTCTAAATTTACCCCAAATATCATACAAAAAGGAAAGGTGCATACTGCATAGCTGGATAATCAATCAGCCTAGTTTAAATAGCTATATATACAGTATCTCTTAAGATGAACATATTGAAGATCAATTTTTTGTATTTTTACCAGACTATCTTACTGGTCATCCGGGTCCGTTTGCCCCATTTGGTTTTGGACCAAGACCACTACTTCCTCCAAACTTCCCAGCAGGGATTGGTGCTTTGGATCCACTTCGACCTCACGACTCCTTCAAACTTCCTCTCGGTAAGTTGTAAAAAAAATTTTGTTTCTTTTTTCAATAGATTACATCATCAGAAAGTAAAGAAAGTAGGAGAATTATACATCAACCGATTCAAGCTTTTTACGACGCTTTTTGCTGGACAATGGTCCTTTTTATGAATGAAATCCTTTGATGTTTTATTTATCGCATTTTATGCGTTGTCTTTTTTTAACTCATTTCCATGTGCCTTTGAATTCCAACTCTTTGGGAAAAATCCTTTTGAATTGTTAGCTTTTACAGTAGCCTCATTATCTAAGCTTCTTTTTAGCTATGAGCTAGTTTAAAGTGTATTGCACGCATACAATTCAAAATATTTAGAATACAGAGTACAGAATACAGCGTTTAGAGACCAAGCTTGAAGCAAGAATCTCATGTTACCCCGCGACTTGTTTACGTGGATAACTCTTTGCCAAATTTTGCTAAAACTGCAAAAGGTTAGTTGTTAGTTTTATCTCATACAATGTTGTGAAACTTTTCAAAGTAGATACATTAATACAAATCCTTTTAACGGCTATATTATTTTCATCCTTTTCATTCAAGATTTACCTCTTGTTTGTAGTATAAAAGGCAAAAGTAGTGTAGACGTCGTAGCAGTAATAATATCGGTGACATTTCCATCATTTCACGTCTCATTAGCTTAAGTAGCTCTCTCCGTTTTTCCTCTGCTACTATCCTTCTTTTTTACACTTTATTCTTGTCATACTAACTTTATGCATAAAACGGTATAATAGAAATTACAGTGCGAGTTACGTTTGACGTTATAGCGAAATGGAATGTAGCGGCTCATTTACTGACATTTAACTGTACTTTTCCTGAAAATAAAAGGAACGTCAATACTAGAGTATACTACCCCATGGACGTAGTGTGTTCCTCGTTTTATCTATCTTCTTTCCTTTCTTATTTCCCATTTTCCTAAACGTCAATTCAAAATGAAAGCGGAAAGAAGATCGTGTGCACGTCTTTTTCTTTGCCTCCCTCTCTGCCCGTGTCATTTCAACAAGATCAAGTTCTCAGAAAATAGGAAAAGGAAGAGAAAAAAGTTTACTGAAAGGTGATATCAAATGGTAGGATATAAGATGCCATTATCATTATCACGGGAAAAGTGTTCCCTCTGTTATCCTGATTCTCTCGAAAATGATGATAACGATGATGATCATGACAATTGTAATGTCATGTAACGACATGAAACGGATTTCTGTCAAAAGCAGTTACCTTAATTGATGACGAAAAAATTGGTGATCGTCCAAAGAGGAAAGAAATTGGCTTTTTCAAGTTTGCTTTTGAATAAACGGGAACGCAAAAGATATGACATGGAAATTGACTTGATCAAGGATTTCTTTTATTGCCATTTGCAAAAAGTGAACCAAAAGGATTTTAAAGATAGTAAGTCTTTATGAATTTTGCAGGCTATCTGTAATTTTTTTAGAAAATTTAGTAAACACGAGTCACAACAAAAGGTTCATGTGGATATTTTAAAAATTAGATACGGCATGATTGGTGTATTACGGTTAGGACGCATGGGCTCACCAGACAAAAAGAATGATGAAAGGACCGGAAATGGGCATGTTGCTTTAGTATGAGCACCGCTCGTCACTTTGATCTTGATCAAGAAAGGATTTTGTACTTGTAGACATTTGTTAAAGCAAAGAAAATCTTTACGCTTCTATTTTCCCAAACAATGGCAAATGCTCTTGTGTTTGTTTACAGTAGCGTGGAAAAGAAAATTGCTTTCAGGCAATTTAGATGGCAAATAAAATTGTCCTATTGTAAAGTTTTTTTTATGAATAAAGGATGAGCTGGACGCGCGTTTATAAATAATGAAATGCATCTTTGAATCTTGAATTATTTCATGTGTACATCAACCGTAACCATTTTTGGTTAGCAATGATAAGAGGATTACAAAAATATTAAAAAGTTCTGCTGGTTTCTTGGTTTCCTGTCTTCATGCTTCCAATCTATCACGCCTATTTACAGGTCTTAGCCCCCATGACTGGCCCTTGGCTCTTCGTAATGGTCCTGGTGGAAATGGATATCCTTCTTACATTCAATCGCTTGCTAACGCCTCGGCTGCTGCAGCCGCCGCCGCGGCAGCTCACGCGCAACAGCACGGTGGACCAGGAGGTGCACAACCACCGTCGGGTGGGCCAGCACCTCCCCCGCCCCCACCTCCATTGCCACCACCAAACTTGTCATCAGTTATTCCTCATTCATCGCCTTTGAGCTCTAATGCAGACCTGATTCACAGTCACCACATGTTACTTCCTTCCTCATCTGCAGATGCGTCACCAACATCCTCCTCAACACTGGCACCGCCACAAACAGCAGCTAATGGAAACATGAACTCTGGGAATAGTACCAATGGTATTGGAGGAAGCATAAAACGGAGTACATCGTCATCTTCATCAACGCCACCTCTCAAAAGCCCATCAAATAGTAGCACCGGCGGGGCAGATCCTTACTTGAGTTCGTCGTCTGGCGGGGGAGGTGGTGGTGGTAAGGAAGCACTAACTAGCCCACCTCCATCTTCTACGGCAACTGGGTTACTGCGAACTGGCTCACTGCATCCATCAGGAAGTTCAGAGTCTAATCTACTTCCTAGTTTTGATTTGGTGAAACATCCCGGATTGTGGGCGGCTGGAGGTTTTGGCGGACTTGTAGGAAATTTGGCAAGTAAGTATGATGCGTGTCTTATTTTGCCTTACGTTTTTAGTATTTCATCCTCTGTATGCATTTTTGCTTAAATCTTAAATCCTCGATTTTCTTAAAGATCCCCCTCTTCTACCTCACCCACTTTTGTACACCCACCTGTGCAATAACGCTTGGATGACCACGGAAATTCACAATGTCATGAGTAAACTGCAACATCAGCACCAACAACAGCTTCAGTTAAGAGCAGCGGCTGCCGCCGCCGCAGCTGCTGCTGCAGCAGCGTCCAACTCAACTGGAGAAGGTCGAACTAGCGGAGGCGGCGGTGGAACCATGAGCAGCAGTGCTAGTAGCACCTCTAATCCTAATCCCAGCAGTCGATCACCCAGCCCTACATCCACTTCCGGAACACGTCACGCTCTCTCGCCCTTGAATAGCAACAATAACAATCACATTTCACTGAGCAACAATCATTCTCCGCCTCCATCATCCTCGTCATTTCTCATTTCACCCCGACCCATTCATCCCGCAGGTATGAGCCCCCTGTCTCCCAATAACAATAACAATATTAATAGCTCAAACAAGAACAAACGTCATTTAATTGATGACCTGAGGAGAAGCCGGAGCCCATCTTCGGATAATATGGTGAAGTCAGGATTTTCATTATTCTCCCGACATGCTGCTCAGCTTAGCAATAATAACAATAACAGTTTACTTCCGCTCTATCATCATCACTCCTTCCTGAGTTTAGGTAGTGGTGGGATTGGTGGGAGTAGTAGCAACAGTTCATTGTTAGATAACGGTAGAAGTAGGTCACCTCCCCCGGGTTCTCCTCCAAGTAGTGGACCGAAAAGACTAAAGGTTTCAGAAAGTGGAAGCGGAAGCAAATCAGAGGTCTGGAGACCTTATTGATAGTAAATATTAATAATAATATACTTATATTATACAAATAGTATATAATAAATCCAGATTCACAAAGAGAAAAAGGTTTTTGACCAAACAGGGTGATTATTATAGCAAATAACACATTGTGTGTATAAAGCAATTTACCGTTCTCTTTTGAACGTCAACAACGAGCAATTTAATAAAAGTAAGCTTTCTACAATCGTTCTACAAACAAGTCATGATTCTTTATAATATTTTTAGCTGCATATGCTTTAATCAAAATAGTCACTGTACTTTTTAGCCTGTGTAGTGCTATCATACTAGTTCAGTAAGGATAATAAAAAAATCTCAACCGAATATACGTATAAATCATGTGATGGTGTATTCATGAATTTAAAATTTCAATGTAATATTCAATATATACCTAAGAATGTCATTGATGCGTTCAAAGAAAATATGGGTTACCAAAAATAAAGTCAAAGTCAATTACTTCATTACAGTTTTCATTGGAGAAATTATTCTAGCATCATGATTCAAGTTATTACGGAATTAACTGCCACTTATTGCCAACTTTTTTTATACTTTTTTTCTCTTTTGATTATTTTACTTCTTTACATTTCATTCATTAATGTATTTACTATTTACATTTTCAATATATCCCTTCATGAAAAATAGTATACTTTCCTTTATTCTTTTATACTCTTTTTCTTCAACTTAATGAGAAGAATATATTATATGAAGGAGAGGGTTCTTGGTTCAAGATTCATTGAATTGAAATCATCGTTTGCTGCCTTAATTTTATCCCTCTTTTTCCGCATTTCTCAGAAAATGGTTGAGAATCCTCTTGAGTTTACATAATTTACAGAAGGAACATTGCGGCAGTTCTTTTACCTCTCCTCAAGTTCCCCTAAGTTCTCTCTTTAATTCAGCATACAATTTTTCCCCGTTTGTGTTAAAAACAGAAGAAATTCATTTAAAAACCAGAAAAAGAACTGCATGATCTATAAAGTGGCAAGAGGGTAACTTCTTTTCCTCTACTTCCTTTCTCTGTCTCAACCTCTTTTAAAGTAAAATGCATAATTAAAAAACATGCTCTCTTATTGCTAATCCTTATAATGTACTAGAGCCAAGGAAAGCTGTGTGAGATGAGCACAGCCCAGCACTCTCATCATCATCATGAATATTCATAAAAGTCTCAAATAAAATGGAATACCAGGGAAAGCAAAAAGAACCAAACAAATGGGAAATGCACAGTTAAAAACTGTAAAAACTCTCAATGGACATTAGTTCAGTCCCTTGATGATCATGATCATGTGATGATGATGAAAATATATCCGTGAACATGTACACTCATTACTTTACTTTGCAGCAGCAACAACAATCTCCATTACCATTTTTGGGCATTTTACTCCAATCATCACTTTGCCCCCTTGAAAATATCATTTCGTTGAGATTAAAGGCAACTTGAATCTTTACAGGAAAACAATAAGAAACGTCAGTAACTGTCTGTTGTATGAACATGAAACTGATGAAACAATATAAATTGTAACCAAATCAAAAGAATATAGAAGACTGATCTGTTCTGATCCTCTAGTAATCCACTCGATCTGCCCAACAAATTTTTGTCACAGTTTCCTCCACCCAGTAAGAACTCCCTTCTCTGCAACAGAAAAAGGGAAAGGGAGTAGTGAGTCGCAGAGATAAAATGCTTTTCAAGTAAATCATTACGTTTATCAGGATGCAACCAGAAGAACCAGACAAGGCAGACAGAGAGTTTCGAGTAAAACTCATCTCCCCGCTGCTTTTGTCAGCCTTCTTTCAAAAGAAACGATGATGATGCAAAGTTTGAATGAAGCGAAATGACGCACGTAAAAAGGAAAACAAGATGTTTCTTTCATTTCGTCATTTTATCGCCTTGTGCTGGTCTACACCATCGTGATACTTATATTCTCCCATTTTCTCCATCTTTTCTCCAATTTTAAAACAAAAAGGGTCAACAAAAAAGGTTAAAGAGATAATAAAAGTACATTCATCCATAATAGAGGTGTATGCATAGTCGTATTATATGAGCCTTAGTGTTAATAGGTATACCTATATTATGTAGATGAAACGAGAATGGGAGTTCATCATCATTCAGCATCATCAAGGAGATCATCAAGCTTCATTTGGAGAAAATGCTTGCTTGCCTACTTTTGTTCTAATTCCCATGACTGAGCAGCAAACAAGGAGCAGGGCGGACGTTGAAGAAAACGAGGCACGAGGAGAGTGAAGTGGAGTGTGTCTGTGTACATCCATCTCTATCTGCGAGGAAAATTGTGTAAAATGAGGATGATGATGAGGAACGAAAAAAGTAAAAAGCCGCTGTTGCTGCTACCGTGCTGAGCTGCTCTCTTTCTCCATCTTTTGCTATTTAGCTCGTCCTGTGTGCTGCTCTAATAATAATGAGGTCCTTCTTCATCTTTTCTTGTTTTCTAGAGTGCTAAGCCTCTTCTCACGCATCCATTTTTCAGCCTGTTCAAAACTAAATTACTACACAAAATTCAGTATTGTGTGCACAAAGTTGCTATACATAGATACTTTTAAACTTTGTTAAAAATAAATACAAAAAAGACACTATAGCATGCTTTATCATTATATACCCGACAAACCAAACATGCCCTTATATTCATTGGCCCGTTACGGTTTTTCAAACGCGCAAACTACGCTGGCGTGGCAAGCTTGCCACCGTAGTACATATGGTGGCTTCCGTTAAAGGAACAATGATAGGTGCCATCTGTGCGTCGTTTTTACGACGGCATCTGTTGCCGATACAACGCATTGCGCTCCTATGAGTTGCCGTCATTCCAATGCACTATGTCGACGGAACTATGAAGTATTGTGTCGGAAGTCAATGGATTGCCGTTGTCAATAATTTGATGTAACTTTTCGGAATGCTGTTATAACATAATTTTCATTTTATTAAAATTCTGCATACAATTTACCGTTACAATAGAAACAAGTGTAGATTAATTATGATTAAGTCAAGCACATTTTGTAATTTAAGTACAAAGGGGCATCACATACGTTTCATCTTCCAAACATATTGATAAACATTGCTTCATTAAAATATTACAAGATTCTGTAACACGGTTAATTTTTGTATCCAACTGAAAAATGCAAAGTTTTGAACTTGGACATGGATATTTCTCAACATTCTTTGTGCTGTAGTACCTAACAACAATGCAATCATCTTTAACTTTTCGTAATTGACATATTCCACCTGCATTTGTCAGGTAGTATGCTCTTACAACTAATTTTGATCTATCTATGACATTCTTTTTAGTACTTACTGTGTCAGTTTTTAACTGTTCATACTCAAATACACGATTTATTATTTGCTTCAGGTGATGTTTATTGGTTCGAAGCATTTTCTTAAGAACATATAAATAACTTTCAAATTCAAATGCGCTAAATCGGTCTAACGATCCGTGATAGCTAACATCTAAATACAAATGCTGAACTGAGTGCATGTTGTAAGAGAGAAAATCCTGATGATAATGCAAAGGAACTTCACGCACAAATCTGTCTAACAAGTTCTTAGCGTAATTAATCCATTCTGGTGTTTGACATTCTGCTGAGCAAAAAATATACATGGATACATGGAATAATAAGAAATGTTTGTAAATTTTGCTACGAAGTAAACCACGAAGAACAAACGGTCCTACATATAGCATAAATGTGCGAAATTCAGTCGCTTTCCAGTGCCTGAGTTCAGTAAGACTGCGACATCTGCGACTGAATTCTTTGGGCAACTGCTTTCCTACTGCGATTAGTCTGTCTGAAATTGATTGTCTAACAGTAGTCCGTAATTTAAAATGACCGGGACCTTCCACCCAGCTCAGCAAAAGTTTTTTCATAATTCCTAAACAACACAAGTGCATATAATCTAATGGAATTTGTGTTATCATTCCTATTCCTAAATCAACAAATGGACTTGTTCCCTTGTGATGTTTGGAAAATGTTTTATCTGCAAAACTATCATCAGTATATAATTCCCCCACCTCATTTACTGGGTAAATAACTCGCTGTTTCCATGCACCCTTCCTGCTGCATCTTTCACATCCGTAGTAGCCGTTAAAATTTTTAATATTCTTAAGCAAACTGCGCGCAGGTGCATCAGCTACTATGCATCTAATACGAACCTCATAATTTAGCCCATTTATTAATATACCCTGTTCTATTATTTGTTTCATTTCTTCAACAAAATCCTGTAAATATTCTTCTACGCTTGTTGGTTTCTGACTACCATAAAAAAGAGCAGCTAACTTTACTCTTTTTAATTTTGCTTGGTCAACGCTAATTAAAATTGGCCAAAACTGGAGATTTGAGCTGTTACTAATAGGAACGCCATCGATACCAACTTTTAAAGTAATTAGATTTTGTCTACCTTTCAAGCAATTCAACGTTTGATTGAATTCCACTAAACCTAACTCTATACATTGAACAATGTACAATTTTACACCAAAATAAAAGTACTCACCACCTGCTAACATTTTTGTAACTATTCGACGTGGTGTTTTGAGCAAAGTTCGAGCATCTTTTGGAAACCCCTCATTTGGTAGCCAGTTTCGTACAATTCTTAATAGATCTGTAACTGCTACTTGGGTGATTCCATTTTCCACTGCCCACTGTCCTAATTCAGTAACTTTACATTTTTCAGTATTTACAGAATTTTCAGACTCTAAAATATTTGATTCGGATAAACCACAAGAATCTGGACTGCTATTCAATTCATTCTGAGATGCAAACAATATCCTTGGCTGAAGTTCATCCAAAAAAGGTTCGTTCCAGAATGTGTTAGTCGGGGACATCGCTGCTGGTGGCACCAACAAGGGCAAAGCGGTGGGCTGGTTCGTGTGAACTCTGATTTTCTTCAGGGCCACCTTCACTGATCGCTGGGCTCTTCGCTTGATTGTCCGCCTTGGGGTTTCCATTTCGTTTCACGCGGCCTCCACCTCGATCGGTACTTCCTCGAAACCAAACCTGAATTGCCAAGTTTATGTCCTTGTCCTTTGCTTCAGAGTGATTGTTCCGGGCGACAACTGCAAAGAAAAATATTTACATTTTAAAAGTAAACACCTTATTTAAGTTACACTGTTATTTAAGTTGGTCTGGTTATAAATAGGGGATGAAATCTAACCACGAACTACTTCGGCGAGCCTACTTTGTCCAAAAGCAATTTTCCCGGAAATGGCGGTGTAACGAACAGTTTTGGAGAAGCTTAATTCAAACAAGTATCCCAACAAGTCTCCAACAGTCCTGGTGACGGATACTCTTCCAAATCGATCAAACAAGCGAACCTAGTAATGATTAATAACATGGTAGTAATTACTCGTGAATATTGAATAATATGCGTTGTATAAGATAAATATGTATAATAGGTACCTTACCAGTTTGTCAAAGTTATCTGTATGTTGCAATTGGTCCTCAAATTGGCGTAGGTCAACCTCACTCCGCAATGGCAGCAGAGGGAACAGTTTATCACCGGAATTACTTGAGGTTGTTGGCTTAGCAAGAACGTTCAGCAAAAGCGCTTTGGTTTCTCGTTGCTCGCTAATCAAAATCTCCTGGTTTTGTAAGACCTTTTCCTGAAAGGCTAAATAAAGTTATTATTAAATTAATAAAATGCAAAACAATGGGGTTTAATTTAGCTACAAACGTATCACTACAAACCTCTTTGCTCGGTCAACAGAAGATCTAATGTTGCTCCGTTCGCACAAGTTGAGACAAAATAGGTTTGTCCTGCGGGGAATAATCACACTATTATAGAATTCACTAAATTTGTAAGATAAGCGTGTCTCTGTAAATTACCTTCTCCAGTTTCAACGCTGTCAAATGTCAAAGCTGAGGTTGGTGGTGTCGCTGAAAGACCCGGCAATACTTCACATCCGGTAGTTCCAGACAGACCTGTAAGAAGCAATCAAATAGTCAAGACGCACTAATTCCCACTCTTCTCAGTCGGTCACATAAATGTTTAACGAAAACTTTTTGGCAATTCTACCTGATTGAAAGGGAAAAAGCGGCTGATCAGGAGCAACGGCGGCGGGCAACGGGAGTTGATTACCAGATGGTCCGGACTGGTGGGTGCCAATTGGTCCGGATTCCCTTGAAGACGACTCTAAATCTGATGAAACTTGGTAGCGTTCGGCTTTTCGTTCTGCTTTATCCGCGGTATCTGTAACAGTTTAAAGGTTAATTGTGCAGTTAAAGGTTATGAGGAATTGACCAAAAGTGATATTAATGCATCATTGTTTTTGGAACCTTACCATAACTTTTTTTCACTGAAATTTCCCATCTTGGCCACACACCCTTGGGATGACTATCTTCTTCAAACTGTAAGCGTTTTATGGCTGAACTTTTGACCTTTGGAAATCTGACGAATAAATTTCCGTCCTCTTCCTCAATCCAATTTTTTGGCACAAAATCATGCGTACTATCTTTTAAAAATTTCACAAGCACAAATGGTTTGAGTTCGGGCAAAACGCTGCTCATTTTTACTCAAGGTCACTTCAAAAAGCGCAATAATTAGTTCAGTTTTAATCGGTGCACACATTAAAGATTTTTATCACCCAGTCAGCTTTCAGTTGAACCATGAAGTGAACAAGAAATTGTCAACGGACTAACTTTTTGCCACCAGCAGTGGCTGCATACTGCATGCACTCATTGCATGTTACCGAGCCGCTGACGTATTGATGCGTATTTACCAATGCTATGGACTCACCGGCATAACATTGTATTACCAGCATCGTTTCTTCGAATGAAAATAGACCCATATGCACTATTGAAATTGAATTGTTGATCAGGCACTGGGCCGGCATGCATTTGAATACGATCATATCCAAGCTGACAAAATGTACCGGTTCGTCATTGGATTGTTGATGGATTTGGAGCGACCCAAAACTAGCATTATATCATCGCATTTCTTGCAATGTCTTACCAACGTATTGGCAGTTCAATGCTTATCCAATGCCATTTAAAGGAAATCACTCAAGTTGCCGTTGGTTTGGTTTGTCGGGTAGTGTTTTGGTATTTCTTTCCGTTCGCTTTCCACGTTGCTCACTACTACCTACACACAGTTTTTACTCCGTTTTCTATCTTGTCCAAGTTAATCCGCTTTTACGCATCTGTAATTTCTGTTTTATAGCAGCGGGAGCATGGAAAAGGGATCTTAGAAACAATGAGGATGATAATGATGGTGTCTACTTTCTTAGTTGTGCTGCTACTTTATTGTTTTATTCTTGTTTGCAGATAAAGCTTTAAAAACAATTCAGACGAAGAAAGAACAAGTTCAAGTTGTCTGCCTTTTAATCCTTTGCCTTATATAAATTTGAAAGGTGCATGGTGAAAAGTCTGTATATATATATGTACCCGCTACGCCCACAAACTACAGATTCAATGGTTGATGGTCAGACCATGGAGAAGCCGAGCAAATGCTTGTAAAAGGGAAGCCGCCGCGACGACAACCAAACTGCGGGGTTGTGTTGCCTGGTACGGGAAAGGAGAATGAAGGGAAAGGAAGCTGTAAAATGGAAAGCTCCGGCGTTTCGATGATTTTTATAATATGCAAGAAGAAAATACGGGGATAAGAAAGTGCGAGGGATATACCTGAGTTATAATACATACTACTTTCCATTTGGCTCTATTTTGTATCATGTTTACATAAATAAGCATTATGCTGGTTTTATACTTATCTTTCAGAAGCATATACACTATGCACACTTTGTGAAAGTAAGCAGGAAGAAATGAAATTCAGTATGACTCTTTGCTCATTCCCCTTTCACCAGTATTTATAACCTCTCTGGTTCGTAATGAGTGGTGACTGGCAAATAGCGCTCACATTGTTCACAAAGAGGAAAAGGCCAAAATAAGCATGGATGGAAGTGCATTTGGGAGCTCATTAGGGAACATTAAGTAATTAACAAGGATGGTAATTAAAGGCCTTGTTTCCCTTTAAAACATTTTCCAGTTTTAGTAAAATGGTTTTATGAGGAGTTTATGCTGTGTGATTTTCTAAAAGACACCCAGAGCATTGGAACATTTTCCTACCAATAATAGCCTACTGTTTTATGCATGAAGTATGCATGGAATATTTCTCATTTAAGTGTGTATTTAAGTTAGAATGTATGCAATAATTTATTTATTTTTATGTAAAAATGGTATCAATTTAAGATTAGTATAATAAATATTACTACTCACCCACAGGTCTTTTGTTGAACATTGAACAGCCATAATATGCCAACAAAAAAGCTTTAGCAATCAGCCAAGAAGGAAAGTTTTTAAGCATTTTTCCTCTCTAGAAGGAAGTTTTGCAGACAAGCTTGTTACATCATTCATTCAATTTTCATCTGATTGAACCCAATGAACTTACTGGATTGATATTGATTTGGTACGTGTAGCTAGATAAAACATGGTTATCGCCTTGTTCACAGCAAATTGCTTGCATTTGGTAAGAGAACAGGAAATGGGAATGTTTTTGAACGTATCAATGTAGTGTAGTATGGGGTAAAAAGAAAGATGTGGACGAGAGCCGCAATAAATATACCTATAATCGCTTTATACTTTATCGTAAGTTGGAACTTGAATGTAAAAATTCTTGTGTAGCCTCTGATGGAAGAAAATCACCGCATTGCCCATTGCCGAGAGGAACAAATCCCGTATGTGTTGTGCAAGTGTGAGCAACCGAGAAAACATCGAATTCATCTCGTTTATGTAATTTTCCAAGACATATTTCTTCATTCTGTCTATACGGTTTTCTGGTCGGGTTCCCCTCTCTTGTTCCAACAAAGTAGTGACAAAGTTGTGGAGCAATTGAAAACAAGAAGGAACAATAAGAAAAGTTAGCCAGTCTCCACTTTACCAATTTCTTTGTACGAAAAACGTGTCCCTATTTCTAGTCTCCCGCACAAGTTCATCTTATTTATTGGCAGAGAAAGAAGAAGAAATAAAAAAGATTGATAATTCCAGCACACTACCTTTCTCATATTTCTTCTTTTGGTTTTCATGCTCATCCACACAGAAAACCGTCAAGTTTTCCGCACAAACGACTTTTTTCACTTGTATACATTCATCTGTCTGATTGAGATTGGTGACATAGAATCCAAAAAAGTTCAGCCCAGTTGTGACTTGTGACCCAAAGCAAAAATGTACTTGATCAATATAATGAACCATGTACATATTCCAAAACAGAAAATTATAATAATGAGGAGACTGTCGTGGAGAAAAGCTATCACAAGAGCAAAAGTGTGTTGCTCCAAGGTATACATATTTTTTGGTAATTCAATTTCTATCTAAACGAAATTCTCAGTGAGCACAGTATCGTATAAAAACTTTTTTATTATGCAAATCTGATAATGACGTTACGTACGGTGATAGCTTCGATGTCAAAATAGCCAAAGGGAAGTTGGGGGAATTTTAGGATAACTTACGCTTGTACAATTTTGACTTTAGTCCTATTTGTTGCCGTCAAGTATAAACTTCTATTCCATTCAATAAAAATATCCTAAATCTTATGCCATCAGATATACAGGAAAAACAAAGTTATTCAATATTGAAGGATAAGCTTGATGCTCGGTAAATTGACTAAACTAAACCGGGAAGAAAAAGAAAAGTATAGCAAAAGTTTGTAATATAAGGAACCAGCTACTTTTGGGTAGAAAACTGTCTAAGCATAGCTTGTAATGGGATATAAATGAATGTAAACGCTGGATTTACAGCTAGAAAAATTGAAATGATGATATTTAGAGAAGATTGAAATTTAAATGTGCATTCTATACACATGGTTGATAATTTGGTGTCATATTGTTATTTTTATAACTAATCAAGAAATTATCAATGCAATTATAATAGAAGAACCAAAGTGAAACGATTCACTACAGATATGACATACAAGCGTATAATACTATTCTTTACTCAAGGACAAGTGTAGTTTTAGTTTTTAAAGATGATACATCTATCATGAAACGTATATAAACAAATTCAATTTTAGCTACAGCTTTTCATCTTCAAGAGTAGAGATTCAGCTTTTCTCTAGCATTTTATTTTCGTTAGAGAAAGCTAATCCGAACAAAGAGCAAGGAAAAATAACTTTTAATTCAATAAAAAGGAATGTAACTGATCAAAGAAGCAACTAAAGGAAAAACATGTTTTCTTATATAAATGAAATGTAAGCGAGTACTTGTTGGAATTGGAATAGATTCTACGAGAAAGTTTAAAAGTATTAAAGTAGTTAAGCATAAGAATATAAGTTCTATATGTACAAGCTGGTTAGTTTCGGGTACATACTCTTCAGCATTTTGTATGAAGGTGGTGCACAGCAGTAAAAACGGATGATGTACTTTGGCAAAAATAAAAGTATGCGGCAAGCTTGGTCTCCTTATTTGGTTTGCTTTGTTGGTTGCTCCATTGGTTTGGGTCGTCGGATGTTATTATACACTTTTTCTCGGTTTTATATTCCACCCTGTTCCTCATTTGGTGATGGCGGTAGTGGTGTGTGTGGTACGGTGGTGATGTTGGTGTGATGTGATGATATTACTGTGCTATATACTTTTGCTATTTGATTCTTTCTGTTTAAAAAGTGATTCTTTTTCCCTATTCTTCTTTTTACTCTCGCAATAAGTAGGAAATGGTAGAGTTGTGGAATAAATAGCTATTGCAACTCTGGAGCACCACATGGTTAACTATTTTTATTATTCTTTTTTCTCTCGTTCTCATTCTAAGGTCTGAAGGAGCAAGATGGAAAGCAGTGCATATTACAGTCGAGATCCAAAAAGTGTTTCACTTTTTTTCTGCCACCGTTTTCATTCTCTTATTATTCCTCCACTATGGAAAATGTAATAGACATAAAGAGCGAATGATTTTTGAGGGAGGCCACATTTTCGAGGAGTCGTTTCCTAAAATGTTATTATTATATTACGACTCTGCTAAATTGCATTGTTGACTGTGTGAGCCTCCAGAAAAAGAATTTATCGTTTTAATAAGAGAAACAGTATACAGTCTCTACCAAGTGGCGTTTTCTTGGTGAAAGTATCAAGTAGCACAGTGTATCAACCAGCAGCACAAAAGCTTTTCTCGTTCCCCTTTGCTGCTAATCCAAGTCTAGTTATCGTTAGTTGTTATCAAAGCACATGCCACGCCACTGTGAAACGTTTAACTGAAAATGATCCCAATTTGAAACGCGTTATTTCTTTGTACTTTTTTCTTTCACTTTGTGTTTTTCTACCAACTTTCTATTCTATTACAAAATTCTGTATATAAGGAGATGTCTACTACGCCTTTTGTCACGTTGCTTATATATCGTTTCTTTCCATCTCGATCTCTATATTATGCAGTTTACCAACAAAAACGAATATTTTTCCTATTTATTTTCCTCTACTTGACACAGTGAACAACAATAAGGGGGAATATCTTTTTCTCGCTTTTTACGAACCCCAAGTGTCAACACGTATACGAAAAAAAGTATTTTTGATTGCACTCAAAGCTCAAAAATGGAATGCATAAGAGTACATCTGTTGTGCGAGTTGTAGACATTGATAATTTATGAGTGTATCTATATATGATTCTTATGTTATATACTATCAATATTTAGAGCTCAATTGACTGCGTTATTTTTATGATTTTGCATCGTATCATTTCAAATTTCAAACATTTTTCATGAATATGCCATATACATTCAAAACAATTGTTACTGTTGTAATCATTGTTTTCCCATATTGCCTACATAAACAACACTCATTCCTATTGAAATCAATAGAAAAATAGGCTAATCTGATATAGGTTCATTTGAATGACTTGAAGTCGCTTTTGAATTGTTCCAAAACATATTTAGCAAATGCTTATAAATTCCAGTACTACATAATCACAATATACAAAACAATAAAAAACGTACAAAAGAAAATTATTTATTTAATGACAAGTATTAGTTCAATTAGTTCATATTATCATCAATTGAATGCATATATGTTACTGGTTTTATACCAGCATTGGTACAAAATTAACTGCCGCGCTTCTTTACATTTACACTAGTAAAAATACATAAATGTACACCCCGATACCAGCAATGATGAGCAGAATGGAGATTGCTTGTCTAAATCCTTTGATGGTGACTTCACGATTCCAGGGCCAGAAAAAGTCCCTTCGCACAACATCGTATACTTTAGAAAAACAGCTCGGCTCTCCCATTAAATGCTCCGGTATGGGTTCTGACAAATTTTCATAGCTTTGGGTGACTCGTTTACGAAGTTGATGTAAACTGCTGTCAATCGACATGTCCGGTCTAGGACGAAATGACACTATGTTATGATCTTGCAGTAATTGCTTTGCCCGATCAAAGTCCTCCTTCAACTTATTATACTGTATTCGCTTTATATCTCTTCGAGTCTGGAGAATGCGCACATAAAATATCATAACGTCAAGCAATTTGTGTACCCTTTTCTGAGTTTGCAATCTGCCAAATTTCCTTGCTGCAAATGACATGGAACTCCAGTAGAGCTCAAAATCTTCTGACAAATTCTTCAATGTGTTTATCGTGGTAAAAAAATATTCATCAGCAGATGCATCGTTGGTGGTATATTGAAACGTTTCCGAAATATTTCGCAATTCGCGAATTGAGTCGTTAAATGATGCTTTCATTGATTTTAGATAACCATGTAGCTCTTGGAGCTCTTGGGAAAGTACTAACATTCTATGGTCCAAGCCAATGCTATCCGTTTGGAACATATGGGCCATTTCATTGAACGTGGTATCGATATACTCTGCATCAAATTTTTGTACAGTGTCTAAAATCTTTGAATCAAATGCTTGGAATAATCGCAATACAAGATCTGGCATTGCTTCCAGGTACATTTCAGCCTCTTCATAATATGTGCTGGCAAAGGTTTCTGATGTGGATGCTGTTACACTTTGTGCATTAAACACTCGATAATCTTGATCCGGCAGCTTTTCGTACGCTTCCTTGTTTCTCCTATCCAAATCATTACGAAGCTGCTGGTATTCCTGATTACTCAGAATAGGCTGAATGTCTGGATCCCCTGCATTTCGAACGACGGGGTCACTGGCCAGCTTTAACTGTTTTTGAATTTCGATGTCAGGAAGCTTTCCTCGATTTCTGGTTGATTCCGACATTATGTTTTCATCTAATAGTAGTAACGTGTAGTCTGAAATTCAGGTTGTGTGCAACAATTATTATTTGTATTTACTTAATTTAAAATGGTTAATAGGTTTTGAACAAGTCATTTGAGTTCATACTGACTGTTGCTACAAAATAAAAAATGGTATATTTACATAGTTATATAGCGTTCCTGATTTTCAAAGCCTTTCCTAATTCCGTATTCGATCGAAAATGATAAATTATTCACAAGCCTTTTCTTGTTCTCTCTTTCCACTTGCTTGTGTTTGTTGAGCACACATATGCACGCTTTTTATTCACCAAAAGGAAAACGGAAGTCTTCTCGTTGTGATATGCATGAAACTGCTTCGTTTAGAATTTTAGTGTCGGTCTCCTGTCATTGCCTGGCACAGCATGGCTACTTTGGTCTCATTGGTCTTGTCTCTCCCTCTTTCTCTTGCAGACTTGTATATTTTTGTAGATTTCTGAAGAAAACACGAAGAAAGACAGCAGGACAGAGAGAAGCGGACTGGTAGTCTAGTCAGGCGGAGAAGCAAGCCATCTGCATTAATTCTCAAGAAAAAGAATGAATGGATAGAAATCACAAGTGACAGTCGACGAAACGGAAAAAGGAAAGAATGGAAGGAGACAACAGTTTTTCCTCCTTGTTTACCGAGAAGAAAAGGGATAGATTTTCACAAAACAGCTTTGTATATAAAAAACTGACTGAGAATGGAGAGTCAAACAGTGTTAACATTGGGTGTTGAGTTTACTTGTAGAGATAGATAAGGAAGGAAGTCATACGGAATGGGCTCACATATTATAGCAAAGTGGCAGTGACGTAAAAGGATAAAAATCTAAATTTTAATGCTGCTGCTAGTGTGCCATGATTACTTACGCTTTATAACTGCACACTTTTGCCACTTTGTCAGAAGCATGTTAGCTGGGGAATAGAGAGCCCTGTAATATGTATCCTGTATTTTATTACGAATCCACTTTATTTTGGCCACCACCTCAACACACAAAATCTTACCGTTCTGTCGTCACCAAAATGTAGTCAAGTGTTCATGCTGTAGTAGTAGCATTCACATAGGTACATTATAATACTAACAAAATCTACAGAATTAATACAAGTGCGAGAATGGATGGGAGAGAGGAAGACCACGTTGGTTGGGTCAACCAAAAAGCAAAGCCAAAAAGGAAGCCAAACCAGAGAGTATCAGGCCACGGACGAAAATATATATAGTTGACTCCAGTATGATGATGATACTCACACGTTATTCCATACAAAACCAATACGTATCCTGGTGGCATTTTTGGTGTTGGTCCCATATGTAAAAAAGTAAGGAATGATTTTGAGTGTCCTACTCTTTTTGTAAATATATGTAAGTTAAATAATATAAAAACAAGGAGCGAGGGCGAGAGAGCAAAAGCCATGTGTAGTAGTAGTACGCTGTTACATTTTCAAGTTACAACTGTCAAGGGACCAACTATTTCCATCCAACTCAATAAAAATCCTTTCGGATAAAATGCAAGTTAAGTGAAGAGGGCAGCCCGGGGAATATACATAATATATATTTAGAATATGTACGCACGATTCGGTAAAGATGTTAAAAGAAAGCTATAGGGAAAATGGGGGATCGAATGCGAGGAAGCAGAGTTAAAGTATGTATGTTACATTTTATTTTGTGCTATACGGATCAGCATAAAAAATATGCTATTAGACTTCAATTGGATACGCTACAAGAAGCTTGTACCACCGGTAACTTTCCATCATGATCTGATTTTAGACTACTCACTTTATGCTTTGGATTATTTTACGCTATCGTCACTTGTCACGTGTGTAATTGAAACCATGATACGAATAGAAGGTTATAGCCCTTAAATCCAACACGTTTATTTTCAAACTTGGGACTAGTTTTTGCTTTATTCTGATGAATGGTTAACGTCATGTTGGGCTGAATCATTATGCTTATTGAAAGGACCAAAAACATATCGGTCATCCAATAGAATGGACTGATCCATCATCTTCAACAAAGAATAAACACTTGATCATTCAATCAATTTTCCAGCAGTTTCCCTTTCACACCACCATGCATCATCATCATCATCATTACTTTGCACATCGTTGAATAATATTTCCCCTTTCGTATTACCTAAATTGACCCGACCATCCTTAAACTGTATCCATGTTATACCATATACCTATTGTTCGTTTTTAATAAAGTGGATATTCATAACTGGATCTGGAAAATTGGATAGGCAATATTTTTGCGTTTCTTTTGTTATATCGATAGATGATCATGTCATGATGGCTATTTGGACAAATCCGTTCTTCTCATGGATGGAAGGGATTCGGACAAAAAGTGGAAATCTCGTTTAAAATGGAAAATAACCATGAGTATGGAAATGGGTAGTGGATTTGGAGAAAAGTTTGAGAAAATATATGTTATGCGTTTTATTTTGTGCCAATGACGAAAAATGTGGATTACCCTCACATTCTTTTTCTTTGGAAAAAATGATCATCATCGTGTCATCATAAAAATGAACTGCTCTGCCCTCCTAGTTAATCTGCTTGCGTGTCTGCTAGGCTGCTCTTGCCCTGTTGTTCACTTGTGTCGGCATCATCGGTATTATTATGAACACCACGTGAACATGCACACTATTTTAAAAAAGTAAAAAGGGCATCACGAAGAGAAAGAGGAATTTTTTCACATATTTTCTTCCCTCTTTCCACTTAGATATTGTTAGGTTCGGGTCGGTCCACAAGAAAGGATCAAGCTGACCACGTACAGTTGGCGGCCGAGTTTGGAAAGAGGATTGCGTTGATCCTCTCAACAAAACACTAAGATACAACCTCTCTGGCTCTCAAGAAGATGAAAAAGGAGAAGGGGAGAAAGTTGAAAGTGATAATAATAATAATGCCCTATACTTCTTTTCTTTTTCTCTCTGTGATTCTCATACTTTTCGTTTAAAATCTAGAAAAGCATGACTTTTTTTAGCTTTGACCCCAGCTTGGCTGACAGATGGACAGTTAAAGCTTTTTTTCTCGCAAAAGAAGTTGTGTGCAGTCATGCAAGGTGATTTGGAGACAACCGACGTGCAGCTGTCCAGTTCATCTTTGTTAATGTGGCAGAGATCGTGTTCACAGACCATCATCATCATCATCGTCCCAAGGAAAATTGAAAGATGGAGATGGCGGAAAAAATGTAGAAGAGATTGTTTGAGGAGATCCGCGTAAAGGGGATGGAGAAAAGAGAAAGATAATATTCTAATGGTGCCAATTGTACTTTACATGGATTCCTGTGATCTTGTGAAAATTATTGAGATCCTAGTCACGAACATGACATTCGACGAGTTTGGCATGAAATATCTTTCTTAAAAAGGAAAACGGAGGGAAGGGACAGGGGGACAGTACATCTTCATAAAGGATTGCCTTTTTTCTACTGTAAAGTATTCATGATCCAAAGATAATAATATTTAATGCTTCCTGATACCTCCATTGATGTACAATTTGGACGAAACCGAGGATGAAACTCAAGGATACCAAATATTTTCTTATCAGCAATGTTGGATGCTTAATCCTAAAGACCTATCATCAAAGTCATATAGGTAGATATCTAAGTGTCTTTTGATATTAATTAGAATTTTGGTTCGAAATATCGATGAATTCATGATATCTGCTTATCTGCTTGAATGTTTTTAGATTATACAATCAGAAGCATTCACGAAAGCAAACTTTATCCTACTAGTTCTCCACTTTGGCTTATGTGAGCTACAACCCGACGTAGTAAAAGAAAAAGTACTTTATTATTTTGGTAGGTAGTTTATTTTTGTGGTTTGGCTTCTTTCGCTTAATAGATTACAATGGTATTAAGGTAAAGACTAACATTTAAAAAATGCACACTTGGACTGGACGTAATTCTAAACCTAAATTTGTCTGCTACAAAATATGTACCACTAACATCTAGCATTTGTAAATGTACCATGATCGTCATACCATAATCTCATTACTGCTTGGTAATCGTGGGACCAAACCATTTCAATCCAACAAAGGCAATAAGATCACTTCATGGAAAATGCTTATATACATGATAATGATAACTTTGCATATTATCTGGAAAATTATCAAAGTTCATTCTTTGCATTTGCTTGCATTTTTATCTACTCTAGACGCAACCGGAGACCCATGATTGCTTATTGCTTGCTTACGAAATACTCGAAATGGCTTCTTCAAACGTTGAGCTTTTCAGGGTAATATCTTTGTTCGCTGCGCACTATCAGTAAGCACAAATCTTGCTTGCATTCATCATGAAGTCATTCAATGACTCAGAGTCGCATAAACACTAAAAATAAAATATGTAACAAACTATAATGACACCATTATACACAGGACAAAAGTTATAAACCGACTCGACTGTGAGGTCATAACATAATTACATGTTGACAGGAATAATTTCGTTTTTTGGTAATGTTAACCATGCATTTTTCTAAACTGCTAGACTTACATGTTTTTAGGATATTACATGTATATTTAACAAAACGTTTCTCTTATCTTGGTTTTGTTAGAAATTACAATAATAAAAAAGTGTTTCATGTAATCATGTACTATTTTCGCTTATTATCATTTTGCAAAAAAAATGTCTTGTCGGTTTGCAAAAGTTCATTCTTTACATGGCCAAGACTCACAGCAATAATGTAGCCAGTATGTTTCACTGAAACGTTCGCTGGTTGACGCTGATTGAGGTTCCCGTTCCCACAATACATGGCTTTGGGACACGTAGCATTTCCTGTGCCTGTACGTTTTGTGGTCTGTAAATTATTGCAGACAAATTGACGATACTCTTTATTCGCAAAACCAGTTTGTATAGTTTCCTGCGAATAATAAACTGGTAAAAAATATTATTTCATTTTGTATGACTCTTTATAGAGCACTTCATCTCAGAAATTGTGTAGAAAACGAATAGCTACTAGTTCCCTCCACTTTTACAATAATACAGGCACAGGTACGTATTACAAGTACACACACAATGCAATAATCATACACGGTACATTTTATTTTATTGCCTCAATAAAATCATCCGTATTTTCATTTTTCATAGTTTAGAAAAAATACTGTACCGACTTGGGTTTCTCCAAGCCTTTACCAAATCCATTGCCAAAGTCTTTACCAAATTGTTTTCAACTTTTATTTTCCCGTTGTTTAGAGTTTAGAGACCAAATGTTTAATTAAATCATAATGACACATTTTACGTGTAAAACTGAATGTTTGTTCTTTTAAAGCAGAACTGGAAACCACGTCGAGACCCAAGACATGAATATATAGTGACTACTAGCGCACGTAGGGTCTAAAATCTGAGAAATTTATTCAAATTGATTTGTTGATAAAGCGTGACAAGGAACTCTGTACTCATTTTATCATTCAAGTTTCCTGTGCACATTTTGGTTTATTGGGATTTTCCTTCTTCTGGTCCTGCAAGTGTGTATCCTACGTAAGTTGATTCATACCTAGTTTCATTTTTTTCTTTCCTTGTCAACTCTACTAACATAATTCATCATTTGTTCATCAAAAGTTCAGCAATTTAGAAGTATTTATCAAAGTAGCTTATCAACTGTTTTATTTTATTGAGTTCATTTCAAGAAGGACGTACTTTGTTGTAGTAGTGTACAGATTACAGTGTTTGGAAGCTTTTGAGGTCATCTAGGACGAACCAAGCTCTCGTTGTTGAATTCCTTTGTTTTGCGGGGGAAAATTTCATCTTTTCTGAATCGTCCAGGTACTTTGAGCAGAGCATTTATAGGCACTCATTATGCACTGACTTGTTAAGATTTATTAAAAATTATGTGTGATTTTAATTGAATAGTGTTTTACTGGGATCGTCGTGGCCAATTTAAAGTCAGCTGAGAAAAGCGTCGGACAACAATGGACAGATTCTATCCCAAGAACTTTGCCATGTGGAGACTCCAACTTCTCCTTCTGCTAATTTTCCTTGAAGCCATTTACGACTCCACCGGACTACTAAAAGGTGTGCAGGGTTCGACCTCGGACGCATGGCATAAATCTTCCTGTTCGGATGACTCGGAATGCCTACCACAACATGAGTGCGATCTTTCCAGAAAAGAATGTGTGTGTCGGAATAACTACAATTCGAAAAAGATTCGTTCCTTTTATGCTGCCCTGTACGACCGGAAACGAAACATGTGTGTTAGTCTAGTTGGGAAAATATGCTCTCTGGATGATGACAGTGGTCTGGATAAATTTGCATGTATTCCTAATGCGGTGTGTGCGCGTCAACCAGGACTCCGACTGTCAAGTATTTTTGGACTGTGCCAATGTGCGCCTGGATTTGAAGAAACGGAGAAGCACATTTGCGCACCTGCACCAATGATTGTGTTTCCTACTAACGATCGTATTTCTTCAATGGCTCAAGTTGGAGGTGGCAATGGTAATGTTATTCCCAGTGAAGGAGGTATGGACCACTCCAGCAATGATAATTCAGCTAGAAATCAGGGCCGTGACTCTGCATCCCAGGGATCGGCGAGTAATAATGTGGGGAAACCTCCCACGAGTGAAACGGAGGATGAGAATGCGAATCTCGACTTGGAGGGATATGACAATATTATCAAATCGTATGTTACGACACGTATACCAGTCAATGGTGGAAATCTAGGTCATACTCCTGTTAGTCGTTATTTGCTCATTGTTAGTATGGCCATGACTTTCATGTTATTTTTTCGTTAAAATCAAAAGTTATTAATATTGTATTTTGTATTGTTGAATAATATGTACTATAATTACAAGGTAAAAATTAAAGTGTTACAAAAATTGTAGTTATGTTTCGGTATTTTTAGTTAAATTTAAGTAAAAGATGAGTTTTCAATATTTAAAAGTACTTATTTGTCTTTCAACAATTATTTGTAATCAGTTACATTTAAAAACTTGTGTTTTATTGAAATGTTGCCAAAAATGTAGTTTTAAGTAAAATTCATTACAAAATTGTAATATTTAAGGTTGATAGAAAATATTTAAATAAATGCATTTGTTCTCCGATGATGATGATAAAGTTTCATTAAATGTAACTCTCGCAGTTAGTGACCAAGCATTTGTTAATAGTTAGAATAGACTATAGACTTTATTGTTATATGCAAAGTCAGCACTGCCAATTGAATTTGCCCAAGAAGCGTATATTTATAATAAACACCGTTACGGATAAGAGAGCTGTGAGGGACGGGAAATAAACACGGACGGGGTAGGCTTTACTCGGTCGTAGTATGTATCTCCAGCACATTTTAAAACATCAGTCCGAAGCCTGTTTGTTCCCAATGTAACAATGCACAGTGGTAACGACTAAAGTGAGTAGTATGAAGAAAGTGCTTGAGTACTTTTCAAGCAATCAAATACGCATTTCATGAATCATACATTTTCATCATGGACATGAGAACAGATTGTTACAGAAATTGAATGAACTCTTGCTGGTACCACTCATGTACAAAGAAACCAACATTTAGTTGATAAGGTATATTGTTGCAACAAGTCCTTATTCATTTTCAGATTCTGGGATCCAAATGGCAAAGTATTAGTAATAGTGCAGAGCTGGTCATGCTTCACTCGCGATTCAATCGTGAGAAAAAACGCAAGAACAGTTGTTTTAGGACCTATTCCATTAAAGCTGATATTTCGATGGCAGCAAATGCATGTATCAAATAAATTAATTGTTATTTTTTATTTGATTTTATTAATTTGTCATTCTTTTTTTGAATAATATAATCTAGTATTATAAATATACGCTTCTTGAATTTGCCAAGTTATATTTTATAATAAAAATTGAAAAGTAAAAATAAAACATAATTTTGCAAAGTCTTCATAAACTAGAAACATTCGCATCGTTATTTTATGGCCAATCGTTTATATCAGTTACGAATTAGTTCTTGCTTCACGGAAAACGTTCCTATGATAATGGCGTCTGCATGTCTTAATTTCAATCTTCCTTTCAAAAAATATTTTATGAACATTGGAGATTATCAGAAAAATGGTCTAGTCATTTTCCTTAAAAATTCTTCAACTTTAGGATTCCAGTTGTCATTTGTATACAACATGGCCAGCAGATTTTACTCCGTAACATCCTCTGCCCTGCCCCAAAATAACCGATTTTCCACTTCTCCAGATTCTGTGGCAATTAAAAAGAAACGAAGCCGACGCCATCCAAGTACTAGATTTAATCCAAACGTCTTCGCAGATGATGTTCAGCCTCTGTCTATTCAACCGAAAAGCACAAAGGGTGAAGATCTCTATGATCCCGATAAAATCATTAAGGAATTCGGTGAACCCGAAGATCCTATTGAGTATTAACATAAATAGACAAATAAAAGCAATAATTCGATTTTCCACTACATCTTGAATATCAATAATAATTTTTATTCGTGCCACTAATAATGTTACCTTTTAGAAAGGCAAGAAAGAGAAGACGAACTTGGGCCAAGGCTATTCATGGGAAAGGTGCATGGCTAACTGCAAAAGATTTCATAAAGAGCTTGCCCAGTAGGATATGGAATAGTTATATTGTAGCATTGCTTATACCAAAATACCGACCTGGTACGTATTTCCTGCATAAAAAGTTCGCAATAATAATGTGAAAAGCAAAAACGTAATCTGTTTTGTATTTAGAATGGGGCAAATTTATGGTATGGGAAGCTACACTCTCAGAAAAAAAGGACAGAAAGAGTCTTAATACTCGTTCAGTGGTCAATAAATTGTCAACCAAACTGAGTCGTAGAAAAAGAAAGAAAACTCGCCGCAAAAAACGACACCATCATGCGACTGACCAACCGCCGCGTCCCGAACGTCATGATCACTCTGAATGTATGCCAGTACGCATTAATGTTTCCGGACAAATATTTGAGCCTCAACTGCGAACCCTAAAACAATTTCCAAATACACTTCTTGGGGATCCTCGAAGAATGGCACAGTTTTACGATCCAGACTGCGATGAATTTTTCTTTGACAGACATCGCTCCTGTTTCGAATGTATACTCTACTACTACAATACTGGAGGGATACTACGTCGACCTCCAGGCATAGCCAATGCAATATTTGTGGATGAAGTGAAATTTTTCGATTTAGGACAAGAGGTTTTGCAGGGCTTGCTACATAATACAAGTACTGAAGTTGGTGGGGAGGATCCTTTACCTGAGAACCTGCTCCAAAGAAAACTCTGGCTGCTATTTGAATATCCCGAGTCATCGTACCAAAGTCGAATTGTGGCGTGCATGAGCATTGCAGTGGTTATCGTATCCATTTTCGAATTTTGCATAGAAACCCTCCCAGAGTTCTCTTACACTCATAATGATGAAGCCGTGTATAAACTGAATCCTGATAGGACGCTGTCATTTTCAGATCCCTTCTTTTTCCTGGAAACTCTTTGCATAATTTTCTTTGTTATGGAGTATTTAGTGAGGGCAATAACATGTCCACACTTTTTCACCTTTGCCAAGAACATATCCAACATAATCGACCTAATAGCTATTATGCCATATTTTCTCAACGTGTGGTACTACGTGGGTGATGAAATTCTTGGCAAAAGCCGAAAAGCCAGCCAGTTGGAAAATAAAGCCGTTTCTCTTACGATATTTCGAATTATCCGTTTGGTACGAGTTTTCAGAATTCTTAAACTATCAAGACATAATCGTGGACTGAAAATATTGGGGAAAACTTTAAAAGCATCCATCAGAGAGCTGGGCTTGCTTGTGTTCTTTCTAATGTTGGGGATTGTGGTCTTTTCAAGTGCCATGTTTTTTGCCGAGGCACAGTATGAAAACACTCCATTCACTTCCATTCCGAGTGGATTCTGGTTTGGTGTTGTTACAATGACCACTCTTGGGTATGGCGATGTTGTTCCAGTGGGTAGGTTCAAATTTTTATGTAAATGAATGTGCACAAAGTCACCAGCCAAGTCCTATGAATTTTACAGTTATTGCTATTTGTTGACAGGACCATACGGAAAGTTTATCGGGGCACTTTGCGCTATTGCTGGCGTAAGAAAAATGTCATAAAATGTTGTTTTTATATTAATGTTAGTAGTTGCTTTAAATATTGTGCCTAAATTGCAAATATCTTCTTTTTTTAATTTTACAGGTACTCACGGTATGTTCTTAAACTCTCGAACACATTTGTGTAAAAATAACTATTACAAATTGACTTTATAAAACGAAACCTATATTTTCTCACGTGATTAGATATCCTTACCAGTACCGGTTATCGTGTCAAATTTCAACATGTTTTACAGCAGTGAAGATATGAATAAGCAACAGGCTGCTGCTGCAAGAAACATGGCAGTATGCGATCATGTAGAGCATTGTCCTTTTTATGCCGCATGGTACACCAGTGAGGGTCAAGTTGTTGAGAACCGAATCCCCACAGCCAAAACAAATACAGAATCAGAAGTTGAAAAAAATTCCCTTCGATGGCTAATTGGCGAGCAGAGACCGGACTATTCAGACTCTGATTTCGACCCGTTGCTGGAAGATGTTCTTTTGCGAAAACACGAAATAAATAAGAAAAAGAGAAGAATGAGTAGAAGATTTTCAAAGAAAATGTCAAGAAAGTCACTGAAACTAAAAATCTAGGTAGGCAGTAGGGTTCGGATCATAAAAGTGAACACAAAGATCATAAATCATGATTTTTATATGTTTATGTGAGGCATTCTTAATTACAGTTAATATGCGTATGAAAGCTTGCAATAAACGAATATGGAAGAATAATATACGTAGTTTTACCGAGCTGTTTTTTATGTATGAAAAACTTTATTTATCATTCTGGATGGAGTCAAGTTTCATAATTCCGATCTCTTGTAACTGGTAAATAACTTATGAGCAAAATAATTATTTGAAAGTACAATTTAATTATCCAATGATGGGAGCGGCTGCATACACATGTCCAGTTGGGCCGAATCGACGAATCTCGTTGTTGACACTCTGGGCAACTCCAGGGTGCAAATTTGGGGCATTACCGGCATAAAGGATTTGAGCAGAGGCCACAGCGATGAGGGCAAGAACGAGGATCTAGAGAATCCAATAGAAATTAATTTTTAAAATGTGTTCAAATTGGTACATACCCTTACTAAATTTGTTTGATTTTTAAAAATAGAACTTACCACGTATTTCATCATTTTGAAGATTTTGTGGAGTCGACAAAGTCGAAGCAAGATTTGTTTCAGATATGAGAGTTGTTGGGACTATAAAAGCAAATTGATACCAAAGACCACTCATTTGTTCGTTTATATACAAAATTTTTGTCTTTGTGTTTTCATTTCTCCAGTGTTGTACGCAAAACAGTTGCCAAAAAATTACTCTAGAATTGTACAGTGAATTATTTATTTTTGTTGCGTTTTGTTGACTGTATGTTGCGTTTGCATCAGTCCAAGCTAAACGTTAACCAGACAAGACTTACTTTTGCGTGTGCGTTTATTCATCAAATGTCAATTCCTACAAAATGATATTGTGCTAAATTCATACTACTGTGACGTCTTAACTCTGACGAAAAGACCATAAAAAAAATGAACAAAGAAGCTTGTCTTGCTAAGATTCACAAAAAAACCTAATAAATTTTTAAGTGCAACGGTTGTAATAATGTAACAAAATTACCTGCATACAGTTATAACTATGTTATAAAAAGCATTTTTTGTTACTGTTACACCTTACATCTGATAAAATGTGCGCTTGAAAGATGTACTGGACAAAGACAACGAAATTCACTACAAACACGCAACAACATAACATAAAGATTTTTTATTATATTATTTTTTCTTGGTTTGATATATTATACTGCTTAGCAAGCCAACAACAAGTGGATATTATCAATACAGCATACAGAGAAGTAAGTAAAACAGCGTAATACTGAATGTCTTGCTGTTCACTTACCGTTGTAACAAGATAACAAGAAGTTTTGTGATCTAACGTGGCACATGATTTGTCGCTTGCCAGCAATGCGTTATTTTTTTGCTAATCAGGCGATTATATATAGATTACGTAAAAAACGATGTGAGAATGACGCCATAATGGCAGTGACCACTTTTTGTTCTTCAGTGTATGCACATAAAAAAACAAATAACGGTTTTGTAACGTGCAGTCTAAATTCATTCTGCTAAACTAATGACGCAAATTGTTGTATCGTATGTGGCTGGAAACAAGATTGATGAATTAAACATTAATTGTGGCGCGATGGCAAGCTGTATATTTTAGAATTTTGGAAAAAATGTTGCACATTGTAAAGAAACTTTGAAAACATAAAATGTTGTCTGTAGGATTTAGAGTGCTGTATAATAAGCAATGATTTAATGAAATGATTGATAATAAGCTACCCCCGCTTTCCTTGTGTTGTCCAAATCAAAGATTTTTTTCATGTTCAAGAATTGTAAAAAATTATTTTCGATAATATTACTGAAACGGTTACAAAATGATTGTGGACTAACCGTCCCGAAGAGTCTTCCAACTGTTTTCAAAATTTGAGATTTTTAGATCCAATCGATGAGGAGCTTGACAAACAGAAATCATAATAGTAAGTTGGAAAATCACATATATTTTAACAACCCAAACTCAACCTTATATAATAATTATTCATTACATAGATACTTACGACCTTCAATGAACATAGGTTTAACTTTCCAGCTACATGATTTGTTTAGCGTGTATTATTACATTATCCTCTAGTTTCACAAAGAACATTCAGGTAACCTATTAGCAATTCCAATGGCAATTGCAATTTTGACTCTGTCAAAGTACATTTAAAAAGTAAACATGTGCAAGTACAAAGCTGAAGTGATAAGAAATTGCGGTAACAATAACATGTCATCTTTGTTTAAAAGTCGAATTTGCTTCTTCCTATTTCTATCAAGGATCATGAAAACATCTCGATTCATGTATTAACAACAACCCATCTTGTTTATGCTTATGTATCTTGTATCAGTAATCTTCATGTGTCAAAGTGTCAATGCTAAAATAGGGCTTTGTCAAAATAACTGGACTTACTTTGTTGAATGCATGCAGTAAAATCCAGTTCCCAATCTTTTGTGTACCTGCAAAGATCGCAGTGATGCAGAGCAGTAAGCCTACCTAAATACTTTTTATCATAATAAAATATATTCTTGTTCTACTGACCATGCAACATGTACGTATTTTATGCAAGTTTCCATTCCAGAACATCCCACAAATAGGTTTATTTTTTGTACTGTCTCATATTTTCTATTGTTAGTATTGATAGCAACATAGTAGTTATTCTTTGGAACAGACAGATGGATAAGAAACAAATTGGCAAAAAATGTTGAATGTCTTTTCTTGTACAATGTTTTGTAACTGTGAAAGATTGACAATGACCACAAAAACACATCTTTCCAGAGTATATAAACTCATTCTCTTTGAGAGATCAATCATCAATAGTCTCAAATCTTACTAACCAAACATTTCTCTCATTCATTTCGACCTCGTCGACCTCACACTCAATTTCAAGATGATGAAATACGTAAGTTTCTGCCAACTTGTTTTTGTCTTGCTCTTGCTACCATTTCTTAAATCATATTTCAAAAACAAAAAGACTCGTTTTAATAGAATTAGAATTAGAAAATAACCGTACATATTTTATTTTATAAATTCAGGTTCTCCTCGTCCTTGCTCTCATTGCCGTCGCTTCCGCTCAGGTCCTCCTTGCAGGTGGAATCAGCGGATACAGCGCTGGCCAGCTTCATCCCGGTATCGCTTCCAGTGCCAACACTAACATCCGCCGTTTCGGCCCTACTGGAATTATCTACGGTTAAAAATACTGCATTTTAACCTTACAATTTGTTTTCTTAACATCAAATTTACAATTTGTTTGTAAAATGGTCAAACAATAAAGAATTTTTTATTCATTACTCTTCCCTTTCCCTGTATTACGCTTTTATTGAAAATTTATAATATCTTTTCATCGTATTACTAAAAATCTTAATGAAAATCAATATCACATTAGTCGAGTAAGCGATAAACATTTGCATATAACATAATACCCAGTCAAAACTTTTAGCAATATTTTTCAGAACATAATATTCCAGGAAATGTTAAAACATAAGTATAACAACGGAATAAAAAAGGAAAAATGTATTATGCAATGTTTATTCTAAATAATGTTTGGAAAATAAACTCAATTTCTGAACAAATCAACAGTAGTAAAACAAGTAAAATAGATATTACGAAAACTACTCCGATCTATAATAATATAACTTAATGCAAGCTGTTAGAAACCATTTGTTTAGTTAATCTGTTTAGTCACAAACAATCCAAAATTCTACATAACCAATAAAGATTTATTTAGATTTAAATGGTTTGAATCATTATGAGGATCTCGGCTTAAGATTCTATGAAATATTCTTTTTTGTAACGGGTACGATAATATTATTGTCAAGCACTGTACAAACATGATTTCATACTCAACTCAATTAATGACTTTGATATTGTCTCTCTCATGGAATTAACCCAAATTACAAATATTATTAAACAATTCTCTATAATAAGCTCTCTATACTAATTCTCTATACTTCTATATACTGTTTTTGTAATGTTGTTGTTGCAACGTTCGCGTGATCTATTTTAAATATTTTAATTTATTCTATTTACCATTCTATTTATTCACAGTCATTCCCAAAAATATTCCCAATTTTCAAATTCTTAGTTTCATTGTCAAGATTAGTATAGTTGCTCATATCGATTTCAAAATTATATGATTAGAATTTCTCAATATTAAAAGTTACATCATTTATAGCACTAGGTACATGTAATAATGTAATTCTACATGCAGTTTTAATTTATCAATAAAAAGCTCATTTTGAATGTTTTTTACTACGAATTATCAAATATCGAGTATATATTTTATGTTCCAAACGTGTCGTTTTAGTGTTAATTTTTCAAACCATATTTACACGTTTACTGTTGACTTTGATAGCAAACTAACCCTTGTTATCTATGAATCATATTATCTCATCTTTGCATGAATTCTTCAAAACAAAGGAAATGGTCGAAGATTAACTAAAAAAACTAAAAAGGATTTTTTGCTACATATTATTTAAACTGTTTCTTTTTGTATTGTGTGTATAATGTATAAGCAAACAGACTTAATCTACGATCTGCGTGTCTACACAATTTTGTAACGGTAAAACATAAAACATGCAAGGACTAATTCTTTGTCAGCCTATCATCTGCTATTTTTAGTATCAATCAGTGTAACAAAGGCAATCTAATAACTACCCAATTGCGCTTCAGGTTTGCATAACTGAAATGGGCAAAAAGTTGGGAACAAAAACCAATAGCAAAAAACCTATCTCTAGTGTCAACTCATCCATTTCATACAGTATTTGCATTGAAGAATGCTACTATTGTTCGTTTTTTCTTGACCAGGCGCAATCAACATTATGGAAATACGATCGCAATAGTATATAAACCAATTCCTCAAATTTCATCAGCATCAGTTACTTCTCAGCTCTTAAAAAGACAATCAACAACCAAACAAACCTCGACAAAGTCGAAAACACACTTGCCAAAATGATGAAATACGTGGTAAGTTGGGTTAAAAATCAAACGATTGAAAATTGGAATAGAAGATTTACCAATTTGAATTTGAATTTACCAATATTTCAAAAAATTATTTTTGTTGGATTCTCTAGATCCTCGTTCTTGCCCTCATCGCAGTGGCTTCTGCTCAATTCCTTTACGCTGGCGGAGTCAGTGGACCAAGACTTCACCCAGGAGTTGCCGCCAGTGCTGACAGTGGCATCCGTCGTTTTGGACCAACTGGGGCTGTTTATGGTCCAGCCATCCTCGGATAGATGCTAAAAGTGCTGTCTACTTAATAACACTTGTATTCAAAAGTATGAATTTTAATAAATAAAATAAGGGGTACAGCATGTACACCTGAAAGAAAACATAAAATTCTGAAACTTCAGATTTATTATTGAACTTTGCAGTGTCCACTAATTTCATTTCATTTAACATTTAAAGATGAAAGAATCATAAAATGGTACACATTGCTTCATGTAATTGCATTATGTATTGCCAACAGTTATAGCAAAAATATTAGCTCCAATCCAAATATTAAATTGATTTTTTAAAAAGAGGAGTTTTTGACTCTTTCAAGAAAGCAAAGCTTGCACTATATAGTAATTTTCATATATCTAATTTTCCTTCAGTATGAGATCTTCCATTTAACATTTTAATTTCGTTTCTGAAAAGTGAAAGTGAAGTGTGTATTTTACTTGCAGCATGTTTCGCTCTGAACCCATTTTAATAAAGGTAGCATCTTCCGTTTGGTACAGCCTCTACTGATGTCACATGCTTCTTTGTCAATTCCTTTATTCTTTCGTTGCCTGTGGAGTAGTATTGCGGGTCTTTTCATGCAGGTTTTGAGTTCATGTTGTTCGAGAGCACTTGTCACCAAAGAAAAGAAAATCAATCATTGTCAATTGTCAGCCAACAGCTTGAAGTAACAGAAGCAACAAAAGCAAAACACCAGTAGTCATTGTTCGAACTTTTAATAACGATAGCCCCTACGCTTTACTGCAAGTTATTTCATAGAATTTTTAAGGGAGCAAAACAAGAAACACAACGATACGCAAGCTACTTTGTAATTTTTTGTAAGCCAACTTTGCACATCGACATCCAGAATCCAAACTCTAGCGCTCTCTCACCTCCCTTTAGTTTACCTCAAAACCTCAACCCCGAAAACTTTCTCCCTTGCCAATTTTTTTCTACTTTATTTTCATGCTTTAGAATTTATAACGAGATGATTTCATTAACATTTTGATCTTTCACTTTGAAAGTCCGTATTAATTATGCACGCTACCGATAAAAAAGAGACTGTTGTAAACCATAGGTTGTTCATTATAGGCTAATATTTTTAATAAAAAACGCAGCATAAAAATAATTTATGATGTATAGTTTTTTACCGATATGATTTGTGAAGCAAACAGGGAACAGAACAAAGGGGAATGTCTGCATATTGTAAAGATGATCATAGATAAAAAACATGTCAATTTTAATTAACTGATTTTCTCTACTAATGAACCCAAACTTTTTTCTTTCCTTTTCTCGCCAATGATTTTTGATACACAGAGAGCGAGGAGGATGACGGTGGTAGCAGAGTGGTGATGTGGCTGTGGCTTTACGAGTTTGGCTGCTGACTGCTGACACAAAACTAATATATCTCTTTAATAACAATAGTATATAAAGCGCACTAGTGAAAAAACGGGCTTGCTTTTCTTGGAAAAAAAGTTATAATGATAAAGCTCGGTTTGGCTTTGCTGCCGCCTGGATGACACCGAGTTTTTGGGTTGTTTGGAAGTGAGCAAAAGAAGGAGAAAAGAGAGATGAAAATTAATGATGATGGTGGCAACCTCTGAACCGTGTAATTTATCATTATGCTACTTTTCCCTCTCTCTATGCTTTACTCCATACTGCTTTTCCTTTTATTACAACTTACTTTTCAAAGTATCTAACATGGTATTATGATATATTGGGAATATATCACCACAGTTGGCACAGACATAATAATATATTACTTTTGCGTAGAATAATATGCTGATGTGTTTTTCTTCTTTTCCTTTCTCTTGTGTGCTTTGGCGTGAGCTTTCACTGTCTTTGTATATGTTGTTATTACGTACAGAGTTGTTGATGTAGAAGAACAAGGGAAAAGAGAAGTGAATGAAGAGATGGGTCGGGCGGGGGCAAAAAGTCAAACAACAAACGCAAAACTCAAGCTGCTATGCATAGAAACTTGGTTTATCACTATTAATCTGTATACGGATGTTACCTTTCAGCTTCATCTGATTTTCATCACAAATATATGGTACGTGCTTTCTACAAGGATTCCAGAAATCCAACCGTCAAATCAATACCTGTTGTTATAGTGTAAGCATAAACAAACGAATAAAGCGTATTTATATCCACTTATATTTACCTTATTTGGTGGACATTTGCATTCAGGTTATTTTGGGATCGAGTAGAGGCATTCATATGTATGGATGATAGTTTCAAAAGATGAGTGATTGAGCTAAAAACTTCATGGGTGAAATTAAAGTGGCGATTTAAATTTGCTTTTGAAATGAATTTTGTATTTACTAATTGCTACCTACAGCATTTTAACTCACACTCCTTGCTGTTGGTGACATGCTGAAAGTTCCCAGAAGATCTTTGAAGGTTAACAGACAGAAAAGTGTATACAGACCAATTCGCCGTGCAAAAATTGATATAGGAGATGGGTGGCAATGCATTAGTATTGACTATCCATTGGTGAAGATAGTAAAAGGATGTACCATACTCGACTTTGTAAGTCAACTTGCAAACCTTGTTTCAACAATCCAGCTTTGCTGAAAGAAATGTCCTCATTGTAATTTTTTAAATTTTATGCAGACTCGTTCCATTTTAGACTTTTCTATATTAGTTGTGCTTTTGATTTACACTCTGGACATTGAGTACGAAGACGTGATGCTAAGTAGACGGAGGGCAAATTTGAAAGCCATTGATGCAACTACATACGCATCTCTTTCACGTGCAGAGTACTCGAGAATTTTTAAACACACAAGTACGCTATCCATTTCTAAATTATGGTACATTGTGTCTTGCACAAACTCTACAAAATAATGTATTCTAAAAGTCCTTTTTTAAATTTTATTAATAAAAGAAGGTGTCTTATGCATGATTCTGGGAGGAACGTCCGTTATCGTTTTGTGCGAGGTACCCTTAGCCATCTTTCTTTTCAGAGCTACTCAAAATGTATGATAAAAATATCCTAAAATCTTTAGTGCAGTTAATGCTTTAATGAAAATGAATTTTATTTGTACATTTGTAACTTTTTTATAGCAAGACAGAACACAACTAATAATGTGGACACAAATTTCCATTTGCTTCATTTTTTTCAACTTTGTCTCCTTCACTGGCATAATTGTTTATTCGGCCAAGGCAGGTTTGATTCTGGATAATGACACGTGGGTAACTGCTTCGGGCGCAAATCTAGGTTACTTGATTTATATTCTTCTCATGCGAACTTGGTCATTTGACTTGACCAAGGGTGCTGAAGTTATTGTCGTCAATGCGTTTTCAAAAGAAATTGGCCGAAGGAAAAAGGTTGTATCTTTGTCCAATAAAGATCTAGGAGAAACAGTGTAGTAATGTTATTATACTGTTTCAATGAAAAGAATAGTTTCAATAAATAATCTAAACAATGAGCAAATATACAGCAACAATTCTGGCATATTCTTATTGGTTTCCGTAAAAATACTTATGCATTGTTCTCTTGTTATTTCAAGGTAACTTGGAAATGTGAAACAAGCTAACCACATCACATTAGTATGTTATTATGGTGGAAGAGGCTAAAGCCAAAAGCAAAAATAAATTTTAAGCTGACGCAACAAACAAGTCAGAGACAGAGTAAACCTTTTTAATTAATCCCGGGAAGTTGATTTATTGAGCACAAGAGTCTTGCACGTACACCTCTCATGATGGTGATTATTAAGCACACTGTGTGTAGTTGTATCAGTGGTAGCAAGAAATAGCAGCATTTGGAGGAAAACAATAATCAAAGAATGTATTCCCATCTATATTGCATGCCCCATGGTACCAAACCAGTTTTCTCTTTCATTTTCCACGCGTTTTCTATCTTTCTCTCCTTCTCCTCATCAACGACTACTGAAACCAGAAAAGAAGTCAACTCAAAGAGACAGAACGGGAGAAAGCCCCTTAATCATTATCAACAGACAAACAAGGAGCAGAAAGGAGATCAGAGAAAACAGCCAAGCCATGTCAAAAGAGAGCGGGGCAACAAAATAAAAAATAACTCGAATGCGAATGCAGAAAGCAAATAATTTTGATCCCGCGTTGCCATTTTCTAAAATTCCTCTGATCTTCCAGTTACTTTTAGTCAATATTTTACGTTTCTCATATTTGTGCTTAACGCTTTATAGGTACATAAAATCATTTAACGCTGGGCCGTAGGAGCAAATAAGACGGGTGTTGCCGAGATAGCGAATACAAAAGCCTTTATACAAAGGTAAATTATTATTATTACCATAATACAGCACTGCGTAATACTAGTAGTATGTATGTATACAGTACCAAGATGTATTATAATAATCTAAAAAATATTGGAACATTGAATGGCGATGAATAAAAATAGAGATAATGTTATGACTTCCGGCTATTTGATAAATGTCACATTCACAATCACAAATATCACAATAGTTCTAGTCACTGGAGCTATAACGTAGCTGGAAAGGTTAATAATTTTTGCATTGAAATGGATCCCAAGAATGATGGTCTAATAGTCTTATCAAAACGCGTGCTATATTTACTCAAAAATATGTAAAATTTTCATTCAAACTTTTGTAGCGTAATATACTATTGTCATATTTTAACATACTTACATCAAGTTCCTATTACATAACTAAAAAATTGAGCAGGCAGTTATTAAAATAAAATATCACTTCTATTTCCGAGTACCGTTACAAACATGAACACGAGGAGGGCGAGGGTGTGAAAGATATCAAGCAAAGCTTTTTTTCTGAAAATGAAAAGGAAATGTGACAAAATAGACACCACTAGTACCAACTACGGTTCACAACATGTATTTTGGTCTTTTTCACAGATTCTATACGCACTCCTACTTCACTAGCTCTGCATTGGTTCTTTCTTTCTTTTTCCTTTCATCCTCTCGTCGTCATCATTCTCGTGTACGGTAATAATGACCTTAATTGGCTTGCCTAGCCTCTTTTTCTTTATTCTCAGCGCAGAGAGAGAGAGAGAGCGTTGCTAAAACTCGGTAAAAGTTGTAGTTTGTCAGAAATGCGTTTAGTTGTTCGCTTTCGTTCCAAAAGACTCATCACTCCCACCATCATCTCCACAATCATCACTGCCATCAAGAATAGAAAGAAGCCTCTACATATCCCTGGAAAAAAGGAAACGAACAAGGGAAAAGTCAATTTATATTCTTTTTTCTCATTCTCTTTTTCATTCATTCTCCATTTCGAATTTTATTTACACAGAAAGAGAAAGGGAAGAGAGTAAAAACAAGGAAGAGAATAATTTACAATGTCACCAGTTAAAGGTTTCAAAATATAAAATATGTTTCTTTCTCTCTTGCAAAAGTGCATATTCAGAATAACAGGAAAAGGCGGGGTGAGATAGGGTGTTGATTAATAAGCCGAGTTTTTTTTGTATCGGCAAGCAGTGTGACATGCCATGTTCTTCTCTAATCGTCATCATCATCAAACCCGTCGTCCTCTTTTTACTTTTCGTTCCTCATCAGTCCAACATGGTCTGTCTATATGTGTACCCCATCCTTGGTAAAAACTAAAAGCGTCGGCGGCAGCAGAAACAGCATCATTTTTTCTTTCTCTCCCTCTCTTGTCGTTTTTCCTTTTGAACTTGGCAGCTGACATATGACATGTAATGAGAAGCAAACCTGAAAATGATGAGGTTCATCAGCACTAGAAACTGAGCAGCGTGTTAGATCAGGGATGTGGATGAAAGGAGAAAAATGAATTTTCACTTTTTGGCACACTATATGCGCAGCATGTATATAAGCAACATGAGGCGACAATGAGTTTTCCTTCTTCACAGCTAAAATTGTTAGGTGCCAAATGACGCCACGCCGTATACTATACGCCACATCTGAAAAGTGAGACGAAGAGCACCAGTATTTAGCAGCATCACCGTGCATGAGAAAAGCGTAGCTTTTCCTGGTAAGTGATGATGGCTATGAGAATGACGAGGATGGAGTGAAAATTGGATATAATATCCGTTTCCACTACGTCTCTTGAAAAAAGGAACAGTTTGCTATAAAAGGGAAACAGCTGGTGGGAATGAGTCTTATAAGAGACAAAGGTTATCTTTAGAAGAGTGCTTTGGTATGTCACTTGACATATTAGTACATATACACAATTGTTTCTAGTATAAAACAATATCCGCTTGTTATTATTACTCATATTATTTTTTCACTTTGTAGTACTGAGAAAGCTCTGGCTGGAGTTGGTCTTTTCTGACTGGTAAGAAGAAAGATTATTATGTGCGGAGTGCAATGCGGGGTGCAATGTCTCCGCTGTTCCCAGGAAGATACACACACAACAGCAGCAGAGCAGAGTGAAAATAACGTATTATTTTTTACTAACCCAAACAAGAGCCCAACTCCTTTGGTCTGCCCTAAAACCAGTAAACCCTCCACACATATTGCACTAAAAGGTTTCCCTCAAACAGCAGCAGCAGCAGCAACCAAACCAGACCCAACGACGAGACCGAGAAAAGGAGTAGTAGCAGTGGAAATGAGTATAAAGTAGTGTGTGTCTGTGTGTATGTGTGGTAGTATATAGTGGTAGCGGTGGTGTATAATATGAGATGGTGTGATTATGATATATTTGATGCAGAGAAAGGCAAAAGTTGAATACGAAGCGAGTAAAACTACAAACTAGGCTGGCTGGATTCTCCGGATTCCAGAGTTGAAAAACGGGTGAACTTTGCAAGATTACATATTTTTGGTGTTGTGTGATGCTGATGATGCTACGCTACTTATACTATACACGCTACACGAGCAGTGGTGTGGAGGATATAGGTTTTTATAATAGGTACACATCTATTGTGTACGTATAATATGTACTTATGTAAAGCAAGCAAACTTTTAACCCTTTTTAATTCCTTCTCTTTTCATTCTCATTCGGAGTCATTTTCCCGTATTAACAGCACAACTGAAAGCTGAGCTCTCCGGCACTGATGATGATCATCATCATGATGACTGTGTGTGAAGAGTAGACTTCTCCTCTTCGCTCACCCTCCCTCTCTCTGATTTCACAAGAAAACTTGTATTGTTATAAGTGAGCATGGTAAGAGAGAGGCAAATGAAAATGCCATGCTAAATGCTGTGCTCCGGCTTTTACTCCCACTACTGGGGAAACTTTTTAATAATAATTTTCTCGTGACGACGACAAGAGAGAAGATGGAAGTGCTAGAGTAGCACAAGTAGTGGCACATACTTTACATAACTTGCTTTCCATGTTTGTAGCTTGCTATTCAAATCAAATACGAACAAAAGTCTTGTTACAGCCACAGCACATTATAGAGATAGAGGCAAAGGAGCAGAAAACATGAGCAGATTTTTGGAAATATTTTATTATCGGCTCGCTTCCACTCTTTCACTCAAAATCACAATCAGTCAGTGACTTGAGCAGGCAGGCAGCAGCTAGCAGTTTTTCATTATTTCAACAAGATTATATATAGCATTCATCATTGCCGGAAAATCCCTAATCTTTTATTGCAGGGAGAAAGTAAGTCTACTGGAGGACCAATAATAATATTTTTAATACTGTGTTTATAATACAGATCAATATAACTTTAGTACGCATAATACTAATCCTTAACGTAGATGCTACTTTAGAAAAGAATCGGGCTAATATTCATGTAAAATGGACCCCCATTATCATACAACATTTTGAATATATAAAGTTACCAAAGTGCACTTATATCATATGATCCAGTTTCATCCGACTGAAAATGTTGTAAAAGCTACTTACTGGATTTCTTGGTAAAAATATTCCGATTTCCAGTGAAATGTGATGATATGCGCCAAGATGGATTACTTACTCCCTTGCCTTTTTCCCTTTTTAGTTTGATGATAGGCTATCGCTCGAGGGCAGATTATTTTCCAAGCTGATTAGTGATGTGATCAATACTTGACTGTTGAATAAGCGGAAAATCTTCCCTTTTCCGCATGATTTCTCGTTAAACATTTCAGAAAAAATATTATTTGAGCTAATTAAATAGCATTATTAGAGTATAATTCTGCATTTGATGTTATTTACATAAACAAGTTTCTCATAATATCTGTTCTTATTCAATTGTATTGCACTGAAAAATGTTTTCATTTGTCAGCCATTAGACTAGGTTTTTAGAGCTTTTTTACTTTTTCTCTTGTAGTAATTTGAGTATGATATTTTTGGCTTGTTTTTCCATTTTCTCGACTCCCTTTCTCAGTTCTGAGTTTTTATGGTTTGGCATCTGTCTGCCTGTTGGCTAATGTAATTTGAATACACACATTAGTATATTTTACATACCAAAGCTAAGTAGGCACAGAAGTCTGAAAATACTTGCACTAGGCTTTCTCTTTTGCATGTAGAAGGAAAGAGCAAAACAAATTATGCTAGGAAATCCTGTATCATTTTATCCCTTAAAACGAAATACGATACTTTCCTCTCTGTTCACTTTTCATCCTTCTGGCTTCTCAAAACAAGTAAAGTAGCGACTACGCAAACCTTATTTGTTTTCAGCCAATATTATGCGGAGTGTGTTTGCGTGCAGACCATCTTAAAATAGTTAATATAACTTTGCATTTCTGGCTGAATTTCGAGGGCTCATCTGAGGCTAGCCTCGCACTACGGTTTTCGTCATCGTCTCTGAAAAGACTTTAGCATATTGTATATATCCGACAAAGTATGTCAGTATCTAAAACGAAACCTTTTTTTTCTTTTTTTGCTTGGTTTTCGGTTTTTGGCTTTTTGGCAGTCTTGGATTCTCTTTGGTTGTCCCTGTGCGGATTGGGTCTTGGGTCTTCATACTTATTACATCCTTCCTTTAAAGCATTTGCATGCACACTGCACACAGTTACAAAACTCAAATTAAATTACTTTTGTACCTTTTTCTCCTTCTCTAAATAATGTGTGCATTTATTTAGGGTACATGCCTAGCTTGCATGTCTCTGCTCCGCGCACCGTGGTAGCACTTTCACTTGCTCCTTTCTTGGTTCACCACGACGGAGCGTTATGCGGGAAAAGTTTAGAAAATTCTGGAATATATGCGGCTACCATTGCCATTGCCATGCGGCTCCACTACTGCTACTTTCTCTGTACTAAATAATAAATATATTTGAAAGTTGATACAACTACAAAACTTGATGAGTGCTATTCTTTACCCTCTTTTCAACACGAAGACGAACATACATACATGCACAGTCCGACTATAATAAGTCATTTTATGTTCAAGTGAAAGGTATATCAGTGATATCATTTTCCCTTTTTATCATCATCCTACATTTTTGGCATTTCATTTCATTTTGAACGTGGTGGCTAGACATATGAACTCTTTCCTAATTCAGAACACAAACTAGACCAGAAAATGAATGCAATGGAACACGAACAAAGGTACTGTCATGTGCAAACTCACTATACATACATCTAACACATGCCTGTGTTCATTACTATTCCAAAAGTAATCCATTTTTTTACTTTCGACCCATCTCTCTGTCTGCGTCTTAATTTTCTCCGTCAGCGGTGGAGGTTCATGGTACTATAGTGCGGTATTGGTATGACGGTACAACTTTCTCTGCATGCCTTTTGTACTAATTATGCACTCTACACAGTTTCACAACATTAAATGTCCGCATTGCACTGTAAAAGGTGAACCAAAAAATCGTGGATGTGGGCGGATGCCTTATTTCGTAAACCATTTTTATATGCCCCAAGTTTTTCCCATCTCTGTCTTGCAGCTGCTGCGAACGATTTCAAACTGCTCACTACTTAATGTAGCATTGAATCTTGTTAAAAATTAATGGCCATATTATATCATGCACATCCGGTGATGGCAATATCAAGTATGCAAAGAAGAAAAAAATCACCACACTTGTTTCGTAAAGCGCAAAAACCAAGTAATCGTAACAAATAAGAAAAGACCGAGAAAATGTGCTTCCTGTTTCTTTTTAATATTTTAACGGCATGGCTGAGTATGTGCACATCTATTATCCTGCTTTCTCAGTATCATTTCCGGAGCAGTACATACATATTTGTTTTTCCCTCTAATCTTCCTACAAAAATGTAAGCCCCAGAATATTTTATCCGCTTTTTTTCGTTTTCATGCTTGTAAATGTTCTGCCGGCCAAAAAGATTTTTTCAGGACTGGATACAAAACAGAGCACCGGAATAAATGCACATTTAAATGCATAATTTTCAACGCGGGATTATTATTCCCTGAGATTCACATACTTCTCATTTCTTGGGATACAAATAACAAAAAAGCTATGCAAGTTGTTTTAAAAGAAAACTACGTAAGAGGAGTTGTACATTGAAACGACAGAGGAGTAAAAGGGGAAAATGGGAAATTCCATTACAACATGCGTGTGTACCTCTGTTTCGTTCTTTTTGTCTCTCTTAAACTCACTTGGCTGACTAACGACGAAAAAAATTGCAAAAACAATTAGGTCTCATGAGACACATTGTTGCATGAATGGGCAAATAAAAATACGTACGCGAATGTAAACACATACATACATAAGTAGCTCGGAAGTCAGCTAAGTAAGACGGGAATAAAACAAGGATTTTTTTCATGTTTTTTTCTTTCTCTCCTTCTCAAAAGCCATCTTCTTTTAATAATGCCATACTACCACCGCTGTATAGTATAGCTCAGTATAGTTCACTAGAGAGGGAAAAAAGTAAATAAAAACCAAAGTGGAATAAAAAAAAGGGCTAGAGATGTAAGTTGTGTGTGTAATGTAATGTGAAGAATTACGTAATCGTAATATAAAGAGAAAGAAAAAAGCCTTTTTTCTCTTTGTTTTGTGGATGTAGCATTATAAGTAGGCTTAATACTTAAGTACATTTTTTGTTTGCTTTTTATGTAAACTAAGTGTGTGTAGGGAAAGTCGGGGAGAAGGGTTGGGAGACACAAGTACAAGTACAAATTATGCTTTCCTCTTTGCATAAACATTTTCCTTCATTTTTACACTGTAAAGATTTCTTTTTTCTAGGTTGTTCAGAAAATCTCATCATGAGTGTAATTGTATCCTATAATAGACAAAAGTGGAGTGTTATACACCGTTTAGGCGGCGGCAGTACTTTAGCTTTCACTATGTCATGTGGCAGTATTCTACTTTGCGGATGATTGAGTAAATGTAACAAATTCAGGGAAATGAAATATGTGTAGGAAGTAGGAATTGTAAAACATGATGATATGCAAAGAGAATTAATATTTTTTTTCATAGATATGCAATCAAAAAATGAAAAAACCAAAATACACTTTTAGTCAATAATATTCTTTATTATTTGAATTTTATGATGAAAATCATTTAATAGTTATGTAATGTGCTTTTGAGATTGGCAAATGTGATTCCATCCACCTTCCATAATTAAAGCGGCGAGTCCCAATATTCCTCCTACAGGAATAAAGGCTAGCACTGCAACAAGACTTTTCATTTTCAGTGGACTTCTTTCCTCCTCGCCTTTTGCCACTTCCAACAATTTTTTAAACAACAATGAATTCGTAGAGTCGTTTGGATTTTCAGCACGCTTGATTAATGCACGTCGACCGGTTGTCCTAAGTTCAAACATGATTTCATTTTCCCACAATGTTGTTAGTCCCATTTCAAAAGAGGAGCTGACAATTATTTCAAATCCAGTCACAAAAATTGAATTCTCTTGAAATCCAATCCCTGAATACATTTGTAACAGGCTGTCCTTGGAGTACACCACCGGAAATATTGTCGTATTTAACGTCATTTTTTGAGCAATTATTGCTTTACCAATATTCCACGTAATACAGGCGTGTTTCTCTTCGAAAAATGCATACTTTAAGCATTTCAGCCAGTTCTTCTCCACTTGAATTCTCTTCTTTAGGCTTTTGAGTAGCGTAACGTTGCTTTCCAGGAAAAAGCTGGATTCAATGTTGCCCAAAACCAAAAGAGATATTTTATACTGTTTCATCTCCACTAGCTCTTCAAACGTTGTGGGCACTTTCTCCGGTCGAGGGAACATTAAATAACTTCGAAGTGTACTTTTGTAGCCCGTTCCAAGTACCAAACACGCCAAAAGTAATATGAGTGCGGAGGTTTTAAGTCCACGGGGCACTTGATTTACGCCTTGTTCCAGAGCAATAGCTAGAGAGAAAAACGTCGCAGAGTTCCAGACATGCCATGGAGAATGCCTTTCTTCATACTTTTGTACAATTAGGGCTTGAAAAACTCCAATAATGAAAAAGGAAGAAATGGTGTAGATCCATACGGAAGTTTGAAACGGCTGCAAAAAAGCATACCACGGAACTCGGCCCTTTTTAGGAATACTCACCACAAAACCTTCATTAACCACGTTCACCGAACTTGTACGATCTCCACGGATCATTAGAATATGATTGGGAATTTGAAGGCTTAAATCATATCCAGAATTTGAGTAAAATATTCGTGCATATTTTCCCGTCCAAGTTCCATTGGGCAGCAACTTTCCATATCCTATTCCGTCATTGGTAATGGTAAAACTGTAATTAAATGCTTTGGAGGCTTCATAAAACAGGTTATAGTAGAGTCCTTTGAATATCCTGGGAGTGTCGGGAGTCTTGCGAGCAAGTTCAAAACAAAATGGAGGAGCCTGTGAAATGGCAGCAAAAAAATGTCTACCCCGGAGGTTGTAACCCATTCTGGGGAGTGCCAAAGGCGTCTTTGGAATAGCGTTCAATAGAATCAAGTGACCACCCGAATATATTTTTGGGTCTACCCATATCTGTACGCGTGAGGTTCCCACAAGATTTAAGACGAGCTTGTTGCGAAGGAGGGGTAAAAATGGAAAGGATTTCATCAGCAGTTCACTAGTTGTCCTATTAAATTTATGTACGTTAAATAAAATAAAAAAAGCAAAGTCTAGTTTGGGATTTACTGTTTGTTTGACCACATAGCTGATTTGGGAGCTGATAAAGATATCGGTTGGAAAGTCACAGAATACGATCGTAAAAAATGAGTACAGTTTGAGAGATTTGCCAATCAGCGTGTTGTTCCCGTATATGTTTTGTTTTCTCTTGTCTGGAGCGAGTTTCGCGTTAAACTCTTCGCTGTTACCCAGTATTATTGGATAATGGTTGCCCATTTTCGAAATGAGCGGGAGTATGATTAAATCATTTGATTTTGAAGTGTTTTGATATGGGTTGATTATTCTAACTGTAAAAGGATTTAAGGGAAGAAGCTGCTGAGCAAAAGAAACTGCATCCAGTGTTAAATCATACTGGAATTTGGAAAAGCTTATGCCACTACATGTTGAGGCAATCAAGCACGTGCAGAATAATATCATACGCGTAAAATCTTTTAGTGACATTTCTGTTCTGACATTTCGTGAAAGTTCGTGCAGTGTGGCAATACTGATAGTGGTTTAGCGATATGTGTCTGGTTTTGTCATTTACAAATAAATTATTCCTAGAATTTTTGAATGCCATACACGCATTTCCAATCAACAAAATCGTTTTTGCTTGTTTTTACGAAATTTTGTTCGTAAACAAAACCGCATTGGAATGTGGTAATTGAAATAGAATTAAAAATTACAAAAGGAACAATATGTATCAAATATTTATATTTGCAAATTCGTAATTTTAACTTTCTTGCTTCTAATGATTTTCTGAGCGAGTTGAAAGCAATTTTATTGTCCTTTTCAAAATGCATGATGATATTACATATACTCTGGTTATGGTATGGTTATGAAATAGTTTATTATGTCAGTATCAAAACTTTTTTATTGAATTTCAAAAATGTATTGTTGACAGATGCCTTTGCATGCCGGGAATCCAATTGAGAGCATCAGATTAGACAATTTACTAATAATTATTGTAAAAGTATTTCCTATGTATATGTACATATTTATAATAACGGAAATATTTCGAGGTCTAGACAAGGATAATTTTAAAGCAGCTACGTTGTAAAGTGTGTAATTGTTTAGATCAACAAGCCAAACTTGTCACATTGGTGCGATCCCACTATTTATTATGATGGCGTCGTGGCAGGTCCCAATATACGTTACCCACCTCTAATGTTAGTAGTTCATATTCCATAATGATTCGTTCAATTTTTTTCATTTTACTTTTCGATTCAATTTTTGCACGCAATCTCCGGTCCCAAAAATTTTCTACAAACAAAACCATTAAACCTAATAAGGTGCCCACACCCAATATCCCAAACACTCCAAACAATCCTTGCATTTTTAATGCATTCAGATTATTATCTCTAGTTGCCATTGTTGAAATATCCAGCAATTTATTTAGCAACTTGGAATTTTGTGCTTCTTTGAGTAATCGCTGTCCGCCACTTCGCTCCAGCTCATATGTCAAGTCATCCTGCCATTTTCTCATAATGCCCATTTCATATACAGAGTACAATATCCCATCAAAAGCGGTTGAGAATAACGAATTTTCTTGATATCCTAATCCACAGAACAATTGCAGCAGATTGTCTTTGGAAAAGAGGTAAGGTTTTATTCTTGGGCTTAACGTCAACTTTTGGGCAATTATGGCTTTCCCCGTTTTCCACGTTACACAAGCGTGTCTTTCTTCAACTATTGCAGTTTGTAAACAATTTACCCAACTTATGTTCTCCGCTTTCATGCGATTCCTGAGCTTTTTCACAAAACCAAGGTCCGAGTCAGAAGGTTTCCCAAGGAAAAATTCCTGCTCTATATTCCCCAGCACCATTATGGTTACCTTAAAGTCGGTCATATCTCCCAATTCTGGAAATGTGTAAGGTATTTGATGATTCTGCGGAAACATTATAAATGATCGTAGTTTGCTTTTGTATGCCGTGCCTACAACGACAACGGCCGCCATCCATGCCACAAGATGACTTCGTAAACGTTTAGGAATTTCTGGTGCTGACTGCTCCAAAGCAATTGACAATGGAATAAAAGTTGCTAAATGTAAAACGGATGATAAGCTAGCACGGGAATAAGTAGATACAGGGATAAAACTCGGTGGACTGAGAATTAGTGCGTAAAGTAAAATTAAACTAGAGTACGTTACGCAAATCAAAATCCATACAAACACGTGAAACGGTTGAAAGAATGCAAACCATGGAGCAGGAACCCTTGGAGGTACCCCGATCACAAAGCCAATACTTATTTCAGTGATGGAAATGGACCTGTCCCCACGTCTCATGAAGTAGTTGTTGGGAAGTAAGATGCCAATATCGAATCCGCTGTCAGCGTAATATATTCTTGAGTATTTTCCGACCCATGTTCCATTGGGAAGTCTTTGACCATACCCAATTCCATCATTGATCAAGGAAAAGGTAAAATTGAACTTGTAAGAAGAAAATAAGAGAAGGTTGTAGTAGCTTCCCTTGAATATGCTCGGTCCATTAGTACTTTTTTGTTCAATTAAATATGGTGGAGCGTCTGTCATGCTCGCACGAAAATGTCTTCCTTCAAGATTGTATCCGATTCGAAGATTGCGCAAGGGTAATTCGGGTATATGATGAAGTAGTTCGAAAAGCGGTTTGTCTTTTGAGAATCTTAACGATTCCATCCATATTTTTGGTGATTTAGAATGAAAGCTCACAATAAGTTTATGAAGTATTCTGGTTAAAACAGGAAAGCTCGATAAAATATATGCACTATTAAAGTTGATTTTGTTATTTTGGGGGCTCTTTACTATCATCAGAAGCACAAAATCATTTCTTGGATTCACAGTTTGCTGTAAATGTTTGTTAACACGGGAAAAGTATTCAATATCTGAAACGTAGATTACGGTAAAGAAGGCAGAAACTTCAATGGCGCCCATCAAAAGTGTTCTGCTTTTTCGATTGTCTGGTTCCAAACCTCTGAAAAAACTTGCACTTTTATTATTACTACTGCTGTCTTCAACGATTACAGGATAATTTCTAACTGTAGTTGATTCTGTATAAAATGAGCTGAAAAATCTGTGATCTTTGTAATGCAAATCTATTGGTCTAATTGTAAATGGATTAAACATGCAAAGAGAATGAGCGTATGTCAAAGTATTTTCAACAACTTTCACTTCTGTTGAGATAAAGTTACCTGAAGATTCTCTACTACATCGCAAAAAAAGTAAATAAACTAGGAATAAATGTTGTTGTGAGACTTGCATTTTACAATGTACTTACGAACTCGTTTACTGAGATGAATTTGGAGTAAGTACTGATAGAAATCCTTTGCTCTTCAGTACCTAAACCAGTTGCGCAAGTGAAACATTAGCTTTTGTGTGCTATAATTTCTTCAATTTTCTAGTGCAACCAATCAAATTTTGAGGTGTGACTGGTCAATAAAGAGGACAACATGACCTTTGTCATGCAGTCAAGTTGTCAAAACTGCAAAAGCCGTAACTTTACGGGAGGAATAACAACCTGTCAAATTTAACATTTTTATTGTTGTGGTACTATTAACTCGGTAACAACAATTAGGTATGGAAAGTCTTATGTGTTACCTGGCTTGTTTTGAACACTATTTTTCTGCATCTTTGGACTGAAAACACCGAATTAACAAAACAAGTATGACGTTTTGACTGTCAATCGAACTAGCGTAACGACAATTAGGTAAATTTTCCTTGAGTAATCTAAACAAGGCAAAGCCGTTATGCAACTTTCTCTTTTAATTTTACATTTGAACAACAATAATTTCACTACTACTATTATAACATTTTGTTTATTTTAAACGCTATTTCTTTTGTTAAACGCATCATCATGGGGCTACTTGAGATATTCTTTCCCGATTTCTCAGTTGTAAGAAAAAGCAGACCAGAATGAAAACGGGGAAAGTGATAATGTACACAGAATATCGAGTGATGCTTTGAAAGGGGCAACGTATGCAGCATAAAGTTTATACCAACCGTAGTTGTTAGGAAAAGAGAGGAACCTCTTCACCCTATTCGCCTTACTTTTTCTGACTGTCGGCATGAAAAAATGGTCACAAACACGCCATCTTGTACACACAACTATAAAAAGTTTCTCCTCATAGAAGGAGCTTGAAAGAAAGGGGAAAAATTAGAGTATCTTTAGCTTGGCACGCTTGGCATTTTTGTTTTCTTGACACTGAGCTCATGATGCCACATTTCCGTGCGTCTTTTTTCCCTAGCATTTCACTTTGTTTTCTTTTCAGCATCACTCTTGTAACACAGCCACCCTCTTGAGGCAAGCCTTTGCAGTTTTTTCTACGGATTACATTTTTACTTTCTTTTTTTCTGACTAGGATTCTCCACGGGAAAAAATAGGTACGCTTGTGTAGTATACAAAGGAATAAAAATTCATGCATTTCATATCACATCTCCCCTCTCCCTATCTGCATCAAATGAAGTGAACCTAAAACCAAGCTGGAACAATTTCAAACTGAGATTTATTTTAATTTGAGAATATCATACAGAAATTAAAATTAATTCTAGTTTTATTACGGTAATATATAGCATTTTGATCAATACTTACCCATGTTGTATGTACATACTTGGCTCAAACTATTAGTAAACTATTATATATAGTGCACTATACTAAAGAATCAATAATGGATTTTATCATCTGGTCTAAAATTCTTCTCATAAACCAAAAGCTATTGTATACAGTTTAAATATACACAGTTATATATATATTCTGCATCAAACACTGATTCATTGTATTTCTACGATGTACGGGACAATGTGAATAGATATCTGCTTAAATTGATTGCTTTGTTCAAATAACTACTTACATTTAACATTTTACTTGCTATACTTAGTAAACACAAAAGAATGATTTTATGTAGCACGAAATTGATTAGAATGAAGCAAGCAGAATTTTTATTTCTTAACAAGTCACGCTTCAACTATATACATATCATTTAACGCATATAAGCTTTCCTAAAGCGTAATGTTAGCCTACCTTAATTGTTTCCTTTCACTCCACCCATATTATGTTCATGCTTGCCCCATTTCAAATGTAGTAGTTCTTTCAGTATGGTCTCCACACACTAAGACCATCTCCAACACCCGCAGCGGCGGCAGCCGCTGCCACCGCGGCCGCAGTGGAGTTATTCCGCACGTTTCCACCACCTCTGTGAGAATGACCACCAAGGTCACCTGCGGCTCCCCCACCCGAGCCCATTTGCATTTGTTGTTGGTGATGAGAATGCTGCTGCTGCTGTTGTTGCTGGGGATGATTATGATGATGTTGTTGCTGATGATGCTGCTGCTGGCTTTGATGTTGCTGTTGTTGTTGCTGCTGTTGCTGCTGCTGTTGCCCATTGTTATTCATTCGGTGCGTTCCAGATACTCCTTGCACTAACTGATTTCCACCTCCGCCCCCTCCACCGCCTCCCATTGAAGGATCAAACTCGTTTAAATACAATTGAGAGTAAAAGAATGATGCAGCAGCGGCTGCCGGGAAGGACCCCAAGTAAGACATTGACCCACCCGAAGAGTGTGTGGCATTATTTAGCGATGCTCCATTGTTGCCACCACCACCCAAACCAGAATTGTTTCCTCCAAGTCCAGAATTGGTTGAGGTAGACATACCGCCGCCACCACTTTGGTTTTGGTGATGTTGCGTACCCCCACCGCTGCCGCCACCACCACCAGAGAGGTGAGTTGGCATTGTCGCGGTGGATGAGGATGGATTTTGTGTGATTTGAAGCTGATGTGCGGTCCCATACTGATCATCTCGGATGAATTCAGTGTACGCTGCAGCGGCTGCAAGAGAGGTGGCAGAGGAGGATGAGCCCGATACAGCGGAGGAGCGTTGTTGCGAGTGATGCTGTGAATGGTGATGGTGGTGATGATGATGATTGCTGGAGAGGCCTCCGGATGTTGTGGAGTTTCCCGCAAGAGCTGTTGTTCCACTAGATGATGTATTACCTCCACCCGCACCGCTAGCACCACCGCCACCGTTGTTGTTTCCACCACTTGTTCCACTTGCTGCTGCTACTGCGGCGGCACTCAATAATCGATCTGTGGCAGCACCCAAAGGATCCACGTCAGAGGAGGGACTTACTTGGCTTTCTGCTGTAAGCACTAAAAAAGAAAGCATGAGTTTCCTTGCACCCACTTTTGAAATAAGCAATAAGCTTGTATGGGGATTCGCTGAAAAATTCTCTTGGTGTTCAAAACACCATATTATGAAGCTTATCGGCTCCATTACCTGAAGAATTTGAAGCGGGTGTTGAGGCATTATACTCCGTACCTGTTATAGCGTTCATGGAACCCAAATCTGGTAAGGACAGACCACTTGTTGAAGTGAAAGAGCCCGTGGTACCCTAAAATTTACACATTATTTGATGTTAAATATTGGAAGCAAAAATGCACATGAAGCTTTTTTTTGTAGATTTGGCATATTTTAATATCAGTACTGACATTTTGGTAACAACCTAGTTATAAGTTCTGTGCTTTTGCTGCTTGTGCAAAATACATTTATTCTGTCAGTTTAAAAAAATATTTTTTTCTGATACACTGTACGTGATGTTGCGTCATCATCATCAACAACATCAAGCTATCACCGTCATTTGTGCGTACCTTAAGCTTCGAAACTTCCGCGCTTCCGAAATTCGACTAAGCATAGAAAGTTGTTTTTGTCGAGCTTTCCATCCCGCCTGCACATTTCATGAAAGTTTGCGAGGAGAGTGAAAGCCCGAAGGAGACCTTTTAATGGAAATTCTGAGTAAATGAGGTTGCGGTTTTCTATACACTCATATGAAAATACTTTGTATATATATCTTGAAAATGCTTTTATATCTTGGCTTGGTGAGTGGAAGTTATTCAACACTGTTTGCTATAGAACAAGACTTTACCTTTACATCGTTCTTCTATACTTGCAGATATATAATGTACGTAGCTAAGCAACATTTATAGAATTTATATAACACGGCATTACATGTTTTTTGCTTTTGTGAATTTGTATTTTGTATAATATGAAATATGCATATAAGATATACATAAAGAACTTAGCCTTTTACATATGCTTTAACAAAATTCTAAATTTTGTATCTCTCAAAGAGAAAGTTTGGTTTTCTGCTAGCTTCTTTTACTTTTCTTCTCGTCTGAAGAATAAAATATTGCAAAAGGCAATGGTAAAAACAAAGTTGCACAATTTTGGTTAATATTAATTTGTCCCAATTTTATTTTCAGTCTGTTAATATTAGAAATATGTCAAGCATACTCATGTTCTTTCACTTTCATAATATGCCCCTTTCCCATTCGCAGTTTTTGTCCATTTAGAATGCTGAGCAATCATTGTTGAACAAATCTACAGTCATATATTACGAAAGCCAAATTCCTATTGTCCTTGTGAACTCTTCCATTGATTCATTTTCGATTTGCAAGTAATAGATTACGTAATTGTGTACGTGTCAAAAGTACAAAAGGTGAAAGAACAATTTAACAAGACAGCGTTTATTTTCGATCAAACGAAATCATGATGATATTTTTAAATTGCCTTCTATGAAAGTGTTCTGTGTTCTATTTGTAAAAGTGTTTTGTTGACTAAACCATATATTAGCATTTTCGCTTAAAAGCCAGTAAGCTTTTAGTACAGCACATATTTATAGCTACAGAAGATTAAACTGATAATTGCGATGATATGTTTATGACTATGCTTTGTGAATATATTTCTTCCTAGAAAAGAAGCTTTCCACTATTACAAGCTGATTACATTGTTGCTCACAACAAACTGCTATGCACTTAAACCTATGGCGAGAGTGTGATGTGATCTAAAACCTTAAACCAAGCCAAGAGGCATATTCTAATCTTTTTTACGCAAGCATTTATTGCTCCGTTACATTAATGCCTGGTGTGTAAAGTAAATTATTTTGTGTGCTGGCAAGACCAACATTTCGAGCTACCATTGTTAATGTACTCCATCCGCTACATGCTAGCTTGAATACATAAGCTTGCTTTAGTGCCAAGCACCAACATCATTTATTACAATTTCTCAAGCCTACTTTCTCAGTGTCAGCTCATTTTCCAGTTTTCCACCACCAGAAATAATGTAACAGTTGAAGAGATTGTAAAATGAAAAGAAAGATCCAAGCCCACGATGTATAGCTATATCGGTTTGCTAGTAAATGGTACGGGGATAAAAACCGGATCTGGTTGTTGGACTTCCTCCTCAATTCCTTTTCTTTGGCAAAAGACGAAGGGGATGAAATGGAGAACGAAAGGAAGAAGGAGCTGCAGAGGAAACGGAGGAAGGAGGGAGCCGGAAGCTAAAGAAAAATGCCACAGTCGGCAAAACAGGCTTTATATTCTCCTCGTCATCATCCCTTGACTTATTTATTCACTTTGTTTGCTTGTTATGCATTCTCTTGCGTATTTCTTATGATACCTACGTAAGCATTAAAGATGCAGGCTATTTTAAGAGTCTGAAAATTATCTTATTAAAAACCGGTTTTAAAACAAGGAGCGAGAAAATAGCTGTTGGTGATTCAGGCTTTTCTCTTTTCCCTCCGGTCACGTCACAATTCAAATTCATCCGATTTTCATCCCTCCATCACCACCACCACCACCAAAGCAGAGTAATGAGTTATGCGGCAATAAGTTATATAATCCCATCTTCTATTATTATATGCATTTTGTATAATACTTTATTATCTCTGCACTCATTGCTCATTCAATATTCAAAGACAATATGTCTCAACGGACTAATGTTCGACATTTCTGCCCTTTCTCCAGAAAATCTTTGCTTAAACACGTGCATTAGTTTGGATACTCAAAAAGATGCAATTCTTGCTGCTTCAAGTACTTGTCCTTTGGGCATTTGATTGAAGTGCATAGTGCATGCCAATGAGCAAAGAAAGCATAGAATAAATGCACTGCAACATTTAGTTGTACAAATGAAATATTTTCACTCAAATTTCTTTGTGTAACAAAATTAACTGCATATAAAACAATATTAAAATTTTCGGTTAGAACTTTGACAATTTCGTTATCGTATAAGTACACACATGTGTAATTTGTAATCTATATATTTCCATGTGTGTACAATACGATCCTTGTGTCATTGTTTCCATTAAAATTGATTGATACCTTATCTCCAGTCTACATGCAATCACTTAATATCGTTTTCTCGTATATGTACTATGTATTTTGTAATGCACTTGAACCATAAACATGTAAGAACATGTGGGCTCCCTGGAGAATTTACTGCGATTAGTGCTTTTACAGTAGAATTATTTTAGAAAATTGAATCTTAAAACAAAATCAAGAGCAAGCAATATAATACTCCATACTTTGCAGATAGAAAAAGTGAAAGCACAAAGCGCAATCACCAAAAACTAATTACACAACCATCTGCTGCCTGGAGCAACTACATACGCGGTGAAACATACAGTAGTCACAAAAACATTTAACAAGCTCCCATAATATGAACTTTATGATTTCATATGGGGAAATTATTGCACGTGTGATTGTAAGTGTAAAGTCAAGAGAAGGGAAAAGCTGAAAAGCTTATAGACAAGTTTGCTTCAGTACAGAGAGAAAGTTCCTGGGATTTTAGTATTTTCGAATTACATTGATCCTTTATTTGTGTACACGCTCTGCATAATGCCTATATATGCTCGTATATTATCATTCATTATAAACTTTGCTCTGCTGACGATATGAGAATTTGAGAATTGATAATGATGATGAGTCGGCTGAAAGGGGTGATTGCACGGCAGTCGTGTTGATGTAAAGTTGGTTGAAATGAGAGAAAAGGGGAAACAGAAATTCAAGTGATGCAGAAGAAGAAGTGTATATATGTGTAGCATGGATAATAATGTGAATATGTGAATTTTGTGTGTACTGATGTGCGGTGGTGCAAAATGGATACTTTTCGCTCAATGATGGCTTTTTGACTTGGTTTCTCTACTGAATACAAAATCTACCAAGAGAGGAAATACACACACAAATATAGGGAAATTATATGTATATATTTTGGTTCTTCTGGCTCGTTCGTCGGTCGAGTAGTTCGGTTTGCCTGGTTTGGTTTTCCTCATATGCATATGTATATTTCGATGAGTGCTCATGCTACCGCCACCACCTCTACCACTGCAGCCGCCGCCGTGCCACCGTGGCTGCATTGGTTTTACCTCCGTCGCATTCTCTCAAATCTTATTCTCTGGACCTGATTCACTTGATGTAATCATAATAATTTCACAATAATGGATTGCTCTATAATGCTGTTATTCATTTGGCACCGTCACCACACCATAGACCAACGGACTTTATGCTCATTTATAGCTACTGCCCGTTTCCGCAGTGAGAGTAAGCCTACTGACTGCCAAATGCGGAATGAAGGCCACACGGGGTATTATGATACAAAGGAGTATGAAAGGATGCATTACTGCTTTTATGTATCATCGTGCATGCATATTTCATGTTACCGATGAAGCGAGAAAGAGAAGAGCCGAATAAAACCAAAAAGCATTGGTATGATGATGATGGTCAGGCCACACACACACGAATGGTTATGCTCTTGGTTTTACACGGGAGGTTTTTTGGTCGACCTGCGACGAGGTAGATTTTCCTGATGATAGGAGCAAGAGGGAGAGAGAATGAGAACAGCAAAAGCGCAGGAGGGAGAAGGACAAGTTTTGTCGACTGATACATGGTTCCAGTTTATAATGACCATTATATTATGTATTGTATAGAGCTGATATTTATACTTACTTGCAAAGTGCAGTTGGGGAAGCCACTTCCCAAATACGTCGAGTACGGTGAGGATGCATAACCCCAATGGTTTGAGGATGAGGTCAACCCGAATGTTTGGCTCATAGCATCTGTGGCGGCCATCCATATCATCATCAGAACCGAATGGAGAACCAGTTTCAACACCACCGCACCGCATCACCCCAAAATTATTGGTGAAAGTACGTATATGAATGCAAATATCCAAAAGGTGATGAACGTGAAGAAAAAAGAGACAAACAAATTTATCATGAAATATATATATATAATCAATTCCTTTACAAGATGTATAAGTTTCAAGTTCTACATATATTAGTAGGTTATGATGCAAAGAGTGCTGCATTGCCAATACTATGATTTTCCTAAAAATGTGTGTAATATTTACTCTTTAAATTCGTACTTCATTTCAACACGCATTTAAAAAGGTGCGAGTGGTAATGGCGGTAGTGGTGATGGTTGTGCAGTCAATCCTCGGCATCATCGTGTGATCACATCATCACCACTACCATCACCAGTACACCACCAACACCAGAGCACTCTACAAAATGTATATAGGAAACAGGCAAAAGCCTATAAACTGTCTCTATCCAGCAACAATACCACTACGACCACTTCTTTTTCCCAATAACAATGCCAAGAGAATCAGCGGTGAAGAGGTGATGTGACGACGGTGATCAAGCACACTGAAAATGGAGGTAAGGGTAAGTAGTAAGTATTTTGCAAACGAAATCCAGTTAAAAGCTCTTGCTATTTGTCTACATCTAGCTTTCACTATATATTATACGATGCCAACTCAGCAAATGGAAAAACGTTACATGGAATGTAACTGGGGTGTCCTGAAACGCATGTGGATAAAGTAGAATTGATCATGAGGAGAGTGTAAATTACATTAAAAACTCAAATGGGATTACTCTCTACACTCTACACAACACTGTAAAGCTTAGTGTTCCTGAGTGAGTGAACTGCCAAGTGGACATTTGTATTTTAAATGACATGCATCGTGCATCGTAAAGTGGAACAAAACTGTATTGCATCAACAGAAATATGATAAAAACAAAAGTAAAAAATAAATTTGATTTTTATCAGATTAAAATTATGGGAACAAGACACGTTTTGTATTTTAAGAGTCGAATTTGCTGATGATGGGATGATATGGACGCGTATTTGTGCGCGCATTATGGAATATGCATGAAGTTTTTTTTGTTGGTTCAATGGTATGGTCGGTTGGTTTGGTTTTGTTGGCGTCGTTTGTTGGGCGCTTTCTATGACTATATATGGTGTATGGTATTGGTCTCTCTCTTTCACTCTCTCTGGTCTTTTGGTTTGGTCTCCGGTCTCCCTTTTATGTACAATGGATGGATGGGGTGGTCAGTGGTTTTGGGGAGTATTTTGTCGGTCGACATTTTGAACTATTTACATGTGTCTATGGGTGTGCATGGGTGGATATTTGATCATGTAAGTGTACTAGTAACCTCTCTGAGCATGTATTCGATAGTGAATTTTAAGGAAAAATACGGGAAATGTTTTATAGTTTATCTTTTATGGTAGTGTAATACCAATGCTTACTTACTTTGACAGTTGGGCATCCGACTCAACGTCATAGCAAAATCCGCACTGCGGTTCAGATGGTCCAGCGCACCAGTGTAGCCACCCAGGAATGCTCGTTGACCGAAACCAAAATGAAATTGCTGTTGTTGTCCTGCATGGAGAATATATTTATGCAAAGACAACATCATATGAAGCGACAAAGATTATCATCAAAGTATCGCAATAAGAAAATTGTACTTTTATTTGCAGAAAAGCGAGTATTAAAGAATAATGAGATTTTGAAAACATTTTTGGAATGTGTATGCATCAACATTTTGAATAAAATTGTACTTACGTGTTTTGGATCGTGGTTCCCGAGGTCCATCCACTGTAACTTTGATTGCCTTTGTGTACGTGCACACTTGTGGGGGTGAACTGGCCACTGTGATTGTCAATGTGAAACTTTTTCCTGTGAGATGGAAAATAAGTCGTAAGTAACCAAATTAATGCATTGAGTCATTTGCATCTTGATGATCTTTGGCAACTTATTTTTATCTTGCCCTTGCCTCGTCCAGATCTTCCAACAAATCTCAAGTCATTGAACTTGGCCACTTGATTTTTCATGATTGCTGTGGCGTTACGCAGCTCCCCACAGTAATTCTCATCATTCCCCGCTCGAACTGTGACTAGTGTTCCATCCATTATTTCACCCAAGGCAATCACCTTAAGTAAAAGATCAACATAATGTGCATAATGCAGAAATTGATGCACAACAAATATTTTACTATATTATGTATAATTGTTAAAATGCATACTTTGAAAGCGACAGGAAGAGTTTTGTTGGATCTCCAATGAACAGGCAGCACAGAACAAACAAGGTTTGGACTGCCTGTTCTCACCAGTTCACCCCCTGGGGAGTCTGTAAGCATTTCTGTCAGAGCTCGCTCTGCCATCACCTAAGAAAGTCAGGATGTACTATTATGCCTTTTGTATTTAGATTGTGCTGAAACATTAAACTATAATTATTGAATGATGTTACCTCTGTGGCAAGCTTGTGATATGTTTCCGTTATAAAGTTTAACTCGTTTGCAAGATGCATCTTGATTTTTTTGAATTGCTAACGTGTAGCCGATTAAAACAAACTATGGTTTAAAATATTTTTCAAATATTTCAAAATGTTGTCCCTGTTTGCACAATAATGTTTGCCTATCCCTTTGAAAATATACAATTCAAGACGAATTTCACATACTGGTAATAGTAGTAACTTTTTATATTCGTTTATTTTACATTCACCAATTCAGCAAAGGAGATCAAATCCTATTTGCTTTGTCATAAGCCCACGCAAAAGCTAATAATAAAATGCATATGTGTATAACGATTTCACAAACACCAAACGCGACCATAAAAATAATGATGTTGTTCCAGTTATAATTACACTAATTTTTCACTTCATCCTCTTTCCATTTATTTATAGTCGTATTCCCTCAAAGAACGTCTTTCCGAAAAATAAAGAAAGCCACAAAGCGTATTATTTTGCGTTCACTTTTATCCTCCTCCTAGTCTTTGTTGTTGTCTTGTTTGTGCTGTTGCTTTTCTTTTAGCAGCATATAAAATTCGTGCTTTCCCTTATATTTTTCTTCTCATCTAAAAGATAAATAGCTTGTTTAGCTCTTCTTACGTTTTTGTTTTATTTTCTCTTGTTCTAAGACCGTGCTTTGAGGATCATGATCACCAGGAGAGAAGCAAAGATGAAGATAATGTTGTTATTACAAAAACACCGAAAAATTCCTCTCTTAGGAAAACCAAAATATATAAGTACCGGTGCTGGTATTACAAGTTTCCTGGCACAACACAGCAAAGCCGAGCAGTGTGTTTTAATCAAAAAAGGTCGTCGCGGCGGAAATGAGCCGTGATATAATGAGTCAAGAAAAGAGTTATTAGCAATTAGTTTTCTCTCCACCTTCCCATCCTCCTTTTTTACGCAAGCTGAAAAGCACAGGAAGAAAAGGGAAAGCCAGCAGCAAGCACGATGATCTTGATGATGACGATCATGTTGCTGATTATCATGATGATACAATCTTTTCTCCTTATTTCTTCTCTCCTCCCTTGACTTCTTCTATTACTCTTCTAAGTTGAAAATAAGTAGCACGAGAGTTGTTTCACAAGTTAAGTAAAGTTGAAAGAAAGTATCTATAAAGAAATAAGAGGCTTAAGCACCCATAAAATAATCCACACTCACTTGCAAACGACCATACATACAGCCACGCAAAGCGTTTTACGCAACAAAATACACATATAGACACGTTGTGTAACTTGGTTGGAGAACAAAAGTATATAATCGTATCATAAAACCTAATATTGACTATCGTTCTCTCTTGCTAACTTCATGTCTGCATAGGAGCTAAACAGGCAGAAACAAATTTGCTAGTTAGATTAATTTACACGCGAACTATGTAGTCTCCTTAAAATGCTCACTTTTTACTTGCCTGTAAAGTCAAAAGAAAACAAGAAGAAAATAAGCTTCTTTTTAGTTATTCACTGAAGCGGATTATGCAAGCCTTTTGTTATCGAGGATACATTGAGCTGCTTATGCAGAAACAAGCTAGAAATGGAAGAGGGATGAAACGAGAGGGAAAGGAAGGGGATGATTTTCAGTATGTTGTTTTTATTGTAGCTTGAGCTCACAGAGTAATAAAATGATTTTCACTACGAGCCGATGAATGTCGTGGTGTATTTTCTTATGGACACCAAGTTCATGGATCACTGCCTCACGACAACTGCGTCAGCTCTTTCATCTAAAAAGTTTCTCTTTTTAGCTGAATGCACCTTATTCCGCCTCCCTTGAAATCTTCAAATTCCAAAGATGTAAAAGGGTGAAAGAGCAAATGCATACCAATTTTACCGTGACTGCGAGCCAAACACAGTTGCTTGTATATAGGAAATTTTATCATGCAAAGTATCTTATTTTCCTCCGAGTTATCTTTCTATTGTTTATTATTATTTTTATTGATGAATCCTGTTTCCTTTTCTAATTTCCTCTACTGTCTATACTTCTTTTTGTATTCTATTAATTATTTCACAACGTATGTGAAAGTAAGAAAAGGGGAAATATTTAAATAATTAATATTTGTATTTATTGAATTTATTTGTACCAAAAAGAGTCGGTTATGAAACTTGAACACGCTTGTTCATGGACTAATAAAAACTGCTCAAAAATTTACTTAAAAAACGTTTGCATAAACTAAATAACAGGTATTCAATTTATCAGAATTTACATTTAACGCATACAATTCTAGTCGTTTTTTCTTTACCTGAGTAAGAAAAACGGTTACCCATCACTTGTAAAACCAAAGAAAGCAACGTAAAAAACGGTAGAATGTTATAACTCGTATTTAATGCCACTTAAACACCTCCAACCTCTACTTCTACAATAATCAGCTACAAATTCACCCTTTTCCGTTCACTTTTTTCATTCTTTCTAACTTGTTCACTTTTTTCTATGCCCCTATCATTGCTCTCGAGAAAGTCTGTTGGTGAGATTGCAGTTACAAAAAAACACGTGCTTTTTTCTCCCCTTCTTTCTTTTCTCAAATGATCTCGTCTAATTTTCTCTTTCTTTTTTTATTTTTCCAAACCAGCATGCCATACCGTTTCACCACACACCATCACCACCACATTGCCACCGTCAAGGGAGAGAAAAAAGCCAAGAAGAGATTTGTCAGTTTTTTGTTGTTGTCACATTCACTCACAGCTCAAGTGAGAAATCTTTCTTTTTTCTCTCCGATTTTCTCCCTTTTTAAACTAAAGTATAGTACACATAAGTAGCATCCTCCCTAACACTCTTTCTCTTCAACTTTCTCCTTTTATTTTTTCTCCCCCTTTCTATTTTACTTTTGAGCCCGTGTCGGAAAGGATTATTAACATTATTATCATCATCGTCATCATACTCCTGGCGTGATTATTACAACAAAAAACACTTGTTTTTATAACACTTAAGCATTTTTATGGGGAGCAACAAGGTGGGCCAACTCTTTTCCTAGCCACCAGAACAACCTTAAATTAACCTAATAAGGAGGAAATTAGGGGTAAAAAAGTGAAGGAATAAAAGAGTATGAAAGAAGTTGATTCAGAAAAAAGTTGGGGAAATGTGAGAAAAGGATTTTTCAACAAAATTTCTGCAAAGATTTTTCTAATATTTAAAGCAAAAATGTGATTCAAAATTTTATTGCAATTGAAATATTTTTCCCACTTACCTAGTTGATATTAGCGTTGCTATTTTTTATTCTTTAGCTGTTCCATAAAAGCACTTGTTCACTTTCACCAGGACCGTTGCACAATGGCACCAAACTGCGTCTGTTATATTTCTGTTCTTTTTTGTTCAGCAGACCTAGCGTACTCTGAAAACCTAGTCTTTCACTTGAGTGTGCTACGTACTTGCTGCCTTTTACTTTTATTCATAAATGTCGGTATGTAAAAACCAAAGCTAAAACCGTTCCGTGTCCGGTCTAACGTCCCACTGGCCACACAACAACACACTCCTCTCTTTTATGGTTATCCGCCCGCCGATTCTCTTGTGTTTGTGATGATGCTTACCGAAAAAACGAGGTTTTCCATATAGGCTCACCCACTCATATGTCCACGATCTTGATGATTTTTTGGTCGAGTGGTAGCACTAGCGGTGGTGGTGATGGTCATGGGATGGTATAGCCACAGCAGTATCGGCGGTGGCGGTGGTATTATAACTCTTTTCGGTTACTAAAATGGTAATTCACGGTAACAAACGAAAGAGTAAAAGCAAACAACCAAAAATATGCATGTTTTGTTCCTCGTTTATTGAACTGTTGTGATTTGTATTGTATTTTTTTGCCTGCGTGCCTGGTTCTTCTATTGCTTTGTTTGCATGCAAAATCCAAAATAAATTTGATATATAATATGATTGCCTACAATGGTGAATGAAGTGAAGGACAATTTTGCGTGCTTCCTATCCAATCGACTCTCCAAGAATTATTAATGACGGCGATGATGATGTGTCGTGTTGTTACCTAATCAAAAGTTACCGTTTCATCCAAACGACCACTTCTCGACTGCCTCTTGCTTGTCTTCGTCTCTATGTTGTCGTTAATGCAATGAAATAAATTTTCGGATTGGAAAATGGTAACGACTTTGACATGGGCTGGTTGTTGACTACAGAGCACACACGTTGTTGCCAGTAATGTTACCGCGGCCTATGCATGATGTGAAAATGAATGGACTTTTACTTCTTTACCCTTTTTGTTCTCTTACCACTTTTTGCTTTCCTTTCACTCGCTCTCTTGGCATTTCCTCCGCCTGTGTGACTGTGTGAGCCGCCGCTGCTGTTGTTTGACGAAAGGGATGGATGCTAATGAAAATAGGAAATGAGAGGCTCACACACAAAAAGCATTACAACACAGGGCAACATCCATTCACGGTGGTGGTGGTGGTGGGTGATGATGATTTTCATGTTGTTAGAGAAAATGCACAAAGGTACATACATTTATACTTACTAAACTTTCTCATGAAGCATGGAAGAAGAGACGCGAGAATGTTCATGTTGATCGCGATCATGATGATGATTTTGTTGAGTAGGTTTGGTGGGTTGGTATTGGTGGTGGTGATGATGAGGATGACTGTATAATAATATAGGTGAGTAGTGGGCATGTATATGTGCTCATTTCCCCATATGGTATAGTGGTAGTGGTGGTGGTGGCGGTGATGATGCTTTTGTTGGCTGTTGTTGGTTTGGCTTGGCTTGACTACTTTGCCCTGGCTTTTATATTATTTTCCTTGTCTTGTTTTAGTGAGAGAAAGAGAGAGAGTATTTATGTATTCTCTCTGTGAGACATGAGAAGATGAAGAGCGGAGAGAAAGAAAGGACGAGAGTTTTGTGTGTGATGGAATGAAAGGGGCAGCGAAGAGAAAACCAACCAGTTTTTGTATAGTAGGGTGCATCATATATGTGGATGGAACAGTTATGTGGATATTATTAAGTTGAAAATGTGGAGTTAAAATGTATGTATAAAAAGCTTGCTGATCCATTCATTTGTTCACATTATGTGGAAAATGTAAAAGGGAAAACGAAAGAAAGCCAAGCCATCATCAACATCATCATCAACAGCATGATCGTCGGCTTCTTCATCAGCAGAAAACAACAGGGAGCAAAAGCATGTCGTTCTCTCGTCCCTTGTTGCAATTCTGTATCGTAGAATCCAGTCTATAAAACATGTAATATTTCATCCAAAGATAGAATCAAGCAAAAGCTAAAAACATATGGTTTCACATGAGAAAAAGAAGACGATGATGAAAAAGGAAAATTAGAAGTGAGAGTGGAGAATGAGTTAACAAGAAGAACAAGGAGAATAAGAGAACGAGGAGGAGGAGGATGCGGAGGAAAAGAAAGAAAAAAGGAGTACAACAGGGAAAGCGGCTGTAGAACAGAGCAGAAAAAGCATGCATGAAGTGATGTGAAATTATTGCTATGTGTGTGGCATCGGCATGGCGCGGTGGTGGTGTATAGTTTGTTGTAAAGTTGGAGAGAGAGAAAGAAGCAGAGGAACTGTTGGAGAGAGCTCGCAGACTGGGGTAAGACATGTACGGAAAAATAGGAAGAGAAGGGTGTCTGGTTTTCTATTTGTTATAGGAAAGGGTGCGAATAGAGAAAAACGCAGTGGCGGTGGAGAGTAGAACATGGGAAAAGGGAACAAATGAGACAAAAAATACTTTCAAAGGAAACTTGCAGTTTTTATTTTCATGCATTTTTTATTAAAGTATTTTGTTGCTAAAATAAGTTGATACTAAAAATGTTATTCATATGTTAACTTATTCCTATGACTTATCTACACGCTTATTTACTGTTTTGTATGACTTTTTAATGATTTGAAATATTATATAGTATGAATTTAACTGATGCATAGAAATCTGTCAAAACTGACCTTTTGGATATATTTATTTAATTTTTCACACAGGATTCATGAATCGTTAAAGGTTTAGGTAAAGTCGTGCTCAAGTTTATCATGATACACGTTACAAACTCGTATATAAAATATTTTTGTGAAAAATGCACAACCACCTAGAGCAACTAGAGAGTTCATTGCAGAAGTAACAGTATAAAAACCATTATGACGAAAAAACAGAAACTTCAAGTCGGTTTGTTTTGATGAATATGCCATAAAAACTCTTGACTAGTTGTTTTGGGGTAATGTGCGACCCTCCTAAGTTGGATATATGTGCTAAATCAGAGAAGGTTTTGTTTGAGTTCAAAATTATTCTAATATGTGATTGTTATTTGGTTGAATTACAACAAATAATGATAATGAGCCCTGTAGCTGCAGATGTTGTCAAAAGTATAAAAAACCTGACATACCTTCTTACTTCGTATACGGCAAATACTACGGAATTCACATTGTCAAATTGTCTTAAAATAGATACTTTTAACTCAGCAAAATGCGATGAGATACTTGTTATGCATTCCATTATATAGCGTAGTTTTATTTATTTATAGTTTTAATAAATTCAAAAGTAGGTTACGATTTAACATAGCTTTTCTAATGTAAACAAGGTGTTGATGTTTAGCATTCAACTGAAAACACTACTACATAATCTGCGGCAATAAATTATAGCAAACAAAAGTTGTGTAAACAATTGTACTTTTATTACATAACAGATAAGATGTGTGCGGTAGGCTTATGCGTACTTTTCAGCCATAAGATTTGGAGGATTAAGCTAATACACCTGTTAAAACATATATTTGCCATTGTTTGTTAAAGTGCAGATGGTATGTTCCACATTAACATGTAAAACCATTGTAAATGTTTCATAAAGTAGACAAACGGGACAATAGGCATTTTAAATAAGTTTCAAACACAAGTTGAGGATGCTACATTATATTTAAAATTTTAAGTGTGCACAACCTTATATTTAGCACAAAAGACTCCATTCATGATTTGTATTTAGATTTAAACTTTAAACCAATTATCCCCAGAGAGATAGGGAGATACGGAAGGACTCCGGGTTACAGACAGATCAGAGTGTAAAAGGAATGTCGTACTTTATACTTAAAACATCTCTCTTTTCTATTAATCCATATTTAATAAAAACACTTAATATGCGATTATTTACTATATTTGTAACTTTAACTTGCAACGTCGGCTCAATGGTCTAGGGGTATGATTCCTGCTTTGGGTGCAGGAGGTCCCGGGTTCAAATCCCGGTTGAGCCCGACATTTAATTTTTAAATCCCAAAAGGTTTGAATTTTTGATGCTGTGATGCTTTCTCCTAACTAATATTCCGTATAAAACATTTTTGCAAATATCCTGCCGTACAGTTTGATGTCTACATCTACGCTAAATCCAGTCCGAGACAAGAAGATCTGTTGTTAGTATTTAATTACGAACAGAATCCAAGCACGCAATGAATAAATATATTTGCTGACTTTGATTTACTATTTGCTGATTAAATACATTTATGTTTTTACTGGGGAACTTTTCTTTCTCTTAAAAATACTATGTAAACTCTTCAGACAAAAGAGGTATCAAGTGCCTCTTTTCTTCAGGCTATTCCGTTCCAACAGGATTCAATTAAATTCAACATTAAATCAACATAATATGTATATTATACATCCAATTAATTCATGTTGCTTTAGCTCGCTCCCAACGATGTTCTGCAAATTTTTTATACAAAAAAGTAATATGCTTTTGTTTAAAGTTATTTCGAAATTTCAAGAATACCATTGTGTTAAATCACGAAAGAAATCCTTAGAATCCAGTTTTTAGTTTATTTAATTTAATTAACAATGACAAAAAAAATCAAGCCATCCCGAATTTAGTATGTTGCAAGTTTGCGAACCACGTCATTGCAACGCTAAGGTGAGATCCAAATAACTTCTTATTCTTATTGCTGGTAGCAATTTCGAATCTGCTTCCCTTCTTTACTGGATAACAAAAACTTTGATATTTTTGAATGTTCTTCTGACTGGTGTAGTTCATTGTTAAGCACTTTGCTACTGCTATTTTGATACATTGAAATATTCTTCTCTATAGCCTCAATTTTCCATGCAATAATGCCATTTGCCATTTTCGGATTTCTTGTTGATTTCATTGAAATTTGGAGCTTGTGATAGCATGCATTATTCAAACTCTTCACGTCGATTGCCGGGTTCCAGTTAACCATTTCATGAGGGATTGTATCATTGTAGCTGAGGTAGTGAAGCAGAGAACCAATTAATAGGGAGTGGCTAATAACCAGTACATTTAATAACGGCGAACAATTGTCTGCCACTACTTTTGTATCTGCTTTAAAGTGACTCGAACAAATATTCTCAAGAAACTGGAGCATTCTTGAGCCAGCAGACCAGAGGGATTCCCCACCGGGAAAGTCGATTTGTCCAAAATTCACTTTGTTTTTCATTTGTTTCACCAAATACCTAATTCTTTCCATGTATGTTGACTGCTTCATCACTCCTAAATCCTTCAATGATTAATGAATACATTATATATTAATTCTTAAATTGAGCTAAGTACAGATTGTTCGATTGTTTGTTACGATTTCAACGTACGACTTCTCGAAGCTTTTCACTTGTTTCAATTTTTGGTTGCAGTGACTGGCCCTGGCCTTCCTGGCAACCATTTAGAATACCCATAGCCGTTTCCAGGGCACGTCGATAATCACTTGAGTATACGCAATCAAAATTTATACTTTTAAAGTGTTTTCCAAGGAGATAAGCTTGTGATCTGCCGACTTCAGTCAGTCCACATGTATCCTCGTCTAGGTCGTGCAAACCAAGGGTCGCATTGCGTACTGATTCTGCGCTGTATTAAAATTATTTCAATATTTGGCTTTGATTGTATGTTAATAAACACAAGCTTTGTGTAGGTTCCTTACTGTCGCACTAAATACAAGTTTATTTTCCTGTTCATTTTGTCATTTAAAAGGGCAACTTTAACTAATGACGAGAAATAAACTAAAGAATTAAATTGTACAGTTCAAATAATCTGTCGAAATATAATTAATGTAACTTACACTAATTTCACATAATATGTGTTAGTGTTCTTCTTGTGATGTTGATTGAACGAACATCACATTGTGATTTTGAAAAATCTTTAGCTTTAGCTGAAGTTACTATACTTACTTACTATATTTGTAGCCTTTGTCTGTCTGTTCACCTTTAATGGCGAAATATCAACAAGCCCGACGCATTATTGGAATCCAATTTTAACATGTCCAAAAAGATCTCCATGAGCCATGACCCATGGGCAGTGCCCAGTGGGCACAGGAAAACCAGACAAACTTTATTTGTAAAACATTTATCATAATGGAACATACTTTTGAGGCGTGCAATCAGAAATACATTTAAAATATTACATTACGATAGTGTTTCCGTTATATTGTAGAAAGGATGTTCATTTTTTATTGCAGTCATAACTTATGATGTTCCTGGTATTCAGACGTCATTATAACGTATAGCATAGTAAAGTAACAATGAAATTAAATGTGAAATTTTTCAAGATCAGAACTTCGTTTAAACAGCTCGAGTGATGCAATTCACTTGCACAATCAGGAAAAGCCAGAAGTGCTTAGTGGTTTATGAAATCTCTGCAAGTGTACTGTTTGCATTTAGTACTCATTCATACTTTCACACTACTGCATGATTAAACTTAAGTTTGGCTCTAAAATACGAAGTTATATACACTCAATTGTCTGACGCCATATATTTCTCTACATCATTCTTGTCATACAAAAATGGCTACCCTAACAGAAAGACATCAACAAATTTTTGAAGATCTTGTCAAAGACATTGTCTGCGACAAGGAAATGTCTGAAGAAATTCCTGAGGCATTGGCCCGACTGGAAAAAATTATACGCTATAACGTAACCCACAGCTCTAAAACCTGGTACGATTGCGTTGTATAATTGCATATTTTCTATTTGATTTAAGGGATTTTCAATCAACTGTAACCATTCAAGCTATAATATGAATTAATGTACAATTTTATTTGAAAATTTCAGTGCCTGGATCTTGCCTACTGCATACAAAATTTTTTGTCAAGATACTCCCACACAAGAGCAGCTAGACTTGTCGTTGGTGTTAGGATGGTGCTGGGTAATACTTCATGGCTCAATGGATATGATGGATGAGTATTTGGACGATGATGACACTAGGGTGGACGGTCAGCAAACTTGGTGGAGTCTCAATGAGAAAGATGCCATCGTAATTAACGACATGATTCTTTTGGAACACATAGTATACCGATGGCTCCAAAACAACTTTGAAAACCATCCATTGTACATCCAAATCCTCAAGTATATTACTGACATAAGTTATGAAAAGTTTTTGGGACAAAGCCTTGAACATCAGACAATCACGGAAAGTGACCCGGAGATGACGAGCTTTACTATCGAAAGATATATGGCCATCATTCGGTACACGAACATTGGACACAATTTCTTTGGACAACTAAGCCTTGCCTTGATATTGGCGGAATATCCCAAAACTGACGACCTTTGGGATAGAGTGGAGAAGATTTGCGAAAATATTGGCTACATGAACAATATCCAAAAAGAGTTAAATGGAGCATTTGCACATGTAAAATATTCGTCCGCTGATTCAGGTATTAAAATGGGTAAGTGCACCTGGCTGGTAATGCAAGCTAAAGATAAGTGTGACTCTGATCAATGGAAAAAGCTCAAGGGAGCATACGGCAAGAACGATCCTATTGAAGTGGATACAGTGAAAACCATTTACCAGGAACTTGGTTTGGAGGAAGTTGGCAACAATTTTGTTGATAAACTTAAAAAGCAAATAAAAGAGGAAATTGAAAATCTCCAGAAAGAGGGACACGACAAATTTTCTGAAATACTGAGTGAAATGGGAAAAATTACAGGATGCTTCTAAGAACTAAGAATGCAAGAATAAAAATATATGAGTAAGCCGCAAGTTTATTGTGAAACTATAGGTAAAAGTTAATATTATGTAGGCTATAAAAATAAACTGACTCGTTAGTTTAATTGGGACTAATATTGGAAAATATAAAAACAAGGATATGTAATAATCAACATGAATGTTGTTTTTATGGAACTACAAATAAATCATGAAGCTTTTGAAAACAAAATTATGTTACCTGTGTGTATCTAAATAATATGCTCGCTAATCATAATAACTTTTATTCTGGGAAAGTAACAAATAATACACCACCGTAAACTCGAAAACAGTTCACGTATTTTTAAAACCTTTTTCCTATCTTGATGAATTGACTATTGACGATAATTTAATTTGGTTTCATAAAACTAAATACGTCAAATAATCATCATTCTCGGATATTACTCTACGTTATTTCTGGTAATTTAATAGTTGCATGAGTTTCTAAAAATTTCATTAAAAAATATTATCTAGATTAGACTTGACTGACATTGATTTATTCATTTATCCACGTACGTGGTGACGTGGTTGGAAAATGATATTGGTATTCCAATGTCTGTATATTTTATTTTAAAGTAATTTTTAAAGGCTCTTAATCAAGCACATAGCCTAAAAACCAAGCATTTAATTTATTCATTCATTCATTTCGTTAAAATTACTTGCGTCTTCATAGTTTTCAATCGAAGATCTTTAGCAGCTAGCATTCTGTAACGGCTTACCATGGATGTTTAATTATAACTGAAATAGAACTGAGTGCGCAAAGCCACTACGTAAGAACATGTATATAGCAATTCAGTTGGCAATTCAGTTTTATGGAATGACGCGTCTTTGAGAATCGTATAACAATTTATAGCAGTTTTTCAACTTGACCTCGTACCGTTCATTGACGATTGTTTAGTAGACATTAGACATACATATTTTGTGATTCATAGGGACTTGCTAAATATAAATGAGCAGTATTATTTCTGCGAACGTTGGAGTTACACCAAACTAATCAAAAGTTTCTTCAGACACAGATTAAGTTTGTAATCATGTCCCCAACCACAACCGCTAGCACCTCCACCATTTCTGTTGGATCCGACGTGAACGTAGCCAAAACAGATTTAGAATATTTCGACGACATGTTTCAAACTATTCTTGACGATATTTCAACTTTAAATGGAGATCATGAGGGAAAATTCAAAAATGAATTAAAAGAGGCAACCGAATACATTCATCGTTGCATGAAGTACAATGTCCCTCATGGAAAGAAATTCAGGGGTAGAATGGTGGTTATGGTTTACAAATCCTTGGTTCCAAATGCATCCGATGAACAGCTAAAGTTGGTTCAAATTTTAGGCTGGTGTACAGAAGCGGTAAACATGTTTCACTTTTGTATTTTAAAAAACAATTTTAAATATCATGATTCTTGGGATTTAAAAATATTTATTTTTGTAAAGTTGCAAGCTGCTTACTTGGTAGCAGACGATATTATGGACAACGCAGAAACCAGGCGTGGTAAAAAATGCTGGTACCTTGAGCTGGAAAGCGGCAACAATGCCCTAAACGACAGTTTTCTGTTGGAACACTTGGCATACCAAATTTTGCGGAAACACTTTGGTCATTTAAGTTGTTATAAAGATTTGCTAGATCTTCTCTTGCGCGTTACGTACAAGACGGTTGTCGGCCAGGGAATGGATATCCGGGCAAGTACGTTGGGGCATTTTTGTCAGTACAACGAGCAGCTTTACAATGCTATCGTGACTTATAAAACTGGCTATTACACGGTTTACTTACCTGTCGCATTGGGCATGGCATATGCTGGCATTGAAAACAACGCAAAAAACCAAGATGTCTGGCAGAAAATGAAAGAAGTGACCCTCGAAATCGGCAGATATTTTCAAATCCAAGATGACTATTTAGATTGTTTCGGAGACGAAAAGGTAATCGGAAAAAAGGTAGGAACGGATATTGAAGAGGGCAAATGCACATGGTTGTTTGTCAAGGCACTACAGATATGTACAGAGAAGCAGGCAAAACTGCTCAAGGGAAATTATGGGAGTGTGGACGAGGACAAAGTGAGGCTTGTTAAACAACTGTATCAGAAGTTGGAATTGCCAAAGATTTTTGCTGAATATCAAGAAACTGTTTATACGAATATCTTGGCAATGATTAAAGAACTGCATCACGAAAACTTGGAAGCTGTTTTGACAATGTTTCTGAAAATGCTTCATAAGCGAGTGTATTGAAAGTACAAGTAAGAAATGTTCTGGAGAAAACTGTGAATAATATGCAAATGAATATAAACAATAAACAATACTAACCATAACATAATAGTAGCAAAGTGTAGCTCTCATTTTGCATCGCAACTATGATGAAATTTGCAGTGTTGTTAATATAAACTTGAATTTGGTAACATTTTGCTACTAGGTACTTTACCTGCAATTAAACAGAAAACTTTCGTCTTTTACCCTACCAATATACTAAGTTGTTTCAAAGTACAATTCATATTCTGACTAATTCATTGGTAGATATGTTGAGAGGTCCTGTACAGACATAAAACAATTTCTGTAGTCGTGGCTATAGGAAACTAGTCCATAAGTTAGAAATACAAACTCTCATAATTAAATAATATTTTAGGTGTAATTCTGAAATACATCCACATTGTGCACAAGCTATATTGCCCCATTTTTCAGATGATTTTTTCCCAAGATTCTCCAGAAGTTTTTACCAAATGTCAGATACAACTCATATAAGTGCTGTTCCATTTGTTCGTTCAGAGAACACATGCATCAACAAATGCCTGTCGCGTTTCTGGAAAACATTCAGTTTAGATGGTCATATCAGTTACGCTTTTATTTATGGCTCGGTAACTCTTTTATTTACCATTTCTGTTTAAATTGCATTGTTTATTTAAATTGTACTATAATAATAAGTATCAATTCCACTTTCAAAATCAATTGTTGCAGTGGGAAATCATTCGTGCCCGTAAAGTTGGCACAACACACACAAAGGTGGATTACGTTGTCTACCGACTTTTCTATCCTGTCATTCTCATTGGAACCAGCCTATTTGCCATTGTTGCCCAGAACAACCTGACCAAATTTTTCCTCCTATTTGAAGTATGGATCATGATCCTCCAGATCATTTACGCATTCGTCTTCCTTCAGAACGTCCTAGCAAACAATCTTCACAGAGAAAATGTGAAACATAGACAGAAAATCCCGGAGCGTCTTGTGGTAACCGACGAAATTGAAAAGGGCGGTCACAAATTTTACATTTGTAAACGCTACTCCATACTTCCAACAGAAAAGCTTTATTACACGGAACGTTTCATCTGGCTTTTATTTAATGTGCTTGTCACATTAAATGTAGGCACTATGTTGGCTCATATGGCGGGTATTGTCCCCATTGGTAATGATGACTAAATGATTCCTATGCTAAATGGCAACATATTTGTCTCAATTGAAATCTTGGGGGATAAGACTTGAAGCTTTTAAAATTTGCTGTTATAGAATTTGACTATAAGGAGGATGTTGAAAGGATTCGAACGTATTCCATGGGATTTCTCATGCTAGCCGATGTTATTCTCACACCAATCCCAATGCGCATTCTCCACTTTGTGTTTCCCTTCCTTTTCTATTCATTATACCACTTATTCCTCTTCATAATCTTCCAAACAAATGAACTGATTATCTACAGTAACTTTAACCGAAAAACAACTGGTGGAGATGTAATCATAAAACGTTATTTAATAGTTGTTGCATCACTAATATTACTTCACTGTGCTTTAACGGGACTGGCAAAACTACGGGATTACATTATTTCTCTACTGGATGACAGTCGGACTCCAAAGCAGCAGCAAAACTTACGAAATCAAAAGCGATTAGCTAGAAGAAAACTTATGAACTATATAGAGGGACCAGATGGAAGGGTAACTGGAATTTCCCTAGAAAAGCATACGTTTGTACCGGGTCTGGATGAGTTTATAAAAACGGACAAAGACCACAAAAGAAAAAACAGACTATCTGGAGAGGATAATTTAAATGGCGACGCTTCGTCGGATGATGAAGAATTGCAGGAAATAAAAATGTTTCGAAAGTCAGACGAGGGTGCAGGGGACACTACAAATGTTGCGGACGTTGACCAACCTGAAGTTATACCAGTTACTGCAAAAGTGCAACCTCCTCCAAAACCACGCTACTCCACTCCAGAGAAAGACGTAACTCGATTTTCGTCAAGTTCCTCGTCTAGGGATGAAATGGAGGTTGTTCAAAGTACTATCAGCAAATTACCCAGTGTACCACAAGACACTGAGAATGAAAATGGTCGCTCTTCGAAGGACAACAGGAGGTCAAGTCAAGTGCCATTGCACCAGTTTGGGGTGCTTGTGAAGCCTAGAGATAGCAAGGAAAACATTCATCAGAGAATGGACACTGCAGAAGAATCTCCACCAACACCTCCATTTGTAAAATTGGTACAAACTTTAATCAAATTAAAGAAGGAGACAAAGCAGGAAGTGGAACTAGAACGGAAGATAATGAAGGCGCAAAATAACGAAGCCGATGGGCGAGCGGTTCATACTGCTGCGGGATCCGCTTTAGTGAAAGTGGTTAGAGTGGTACGAGCAGAAGAGGAGAAAAAGAGGCTGATACAACCTAAAGTTGGCCTACGGGGTAGACCATTGGTAGAAACTAGGCTAGATGGAACCCCAAAGCCTAAAAATATTGAAACAAGAGTTATTGGGAGAAAAAGGGGACGGGCAAAGGTGGCCCCTCAGCAATTCCAACAGCAGGAAGATGATGAAATTGATCGGCTTATCAAAGCAGCCGTTTCTCCGAAAATTTTGGCGGCCAAAGAAGCCCAGGACAAGAAGGACGAAGAGAAAAAAAGCGAAGGGTCGAGCAAGCAGACAAGACAAAGTTTTGACTCTAGTGGACGACTCGTAGCACCTCGTGTAATTCACATCAAAGGACAGAATTTGGAGATTCCAAATCAAGGAAGCAAAAAGGAGCTTGCTGTGCCGGAATTTCATAAGGAACTGACAGACAAACTGCAAAAGGAACAAAACAAAAGGTTGGGGATCCCGAATAAAGATCAGAAAAAGAAAGTAGAAAAGAAGCCTTCGATAAAAAAGAAGAGACTTAAGAGCATTCTGAAGCATAGGGATGGTTTGGATACTCAAAAAGAGTACTTATTACAGGAAAGGATAAAACGGAGGGAAAATCGTTTGTTAAGAAGACGAGAAGAAAGAGCCATGATGGGGAAGCACGGTAAACCGGTTTACGACCCTTTGTCGATTCCAGAATCGGAAAATGATGGAAGGCTTGTGGTAGAGACTAATACAACGTTTCACTACTTGGGAACAAGGTTGAAAGGCGAGAAAGTGGAAAGAACGACTGTTCCAGCAGATGAAGTTCCATTGTATAAAACGCACCCTGGAATCGGTACCACTGATGATGCGGAGGTAAAGGAAGACAATGGGAAACCAATTGTAGAACAAGCAAAAAGCTTGGTAACTTTTCATCCTCTAGTAAAGTATTTTGACGTGAATGAAGTAGAGGTGCCTCCCGAGAAACGCGACAAAAAGAAACTGAGATGGGAAAGGAAGTTTTAAAATATGATCTGATAAAACAATTTAAAAAGTAACTTGTACTAGAGGATGATTAAACAAAATATAGGCCTAATAAACAAAGACAAATATTTTTCTGTTTCTTTACACTTATGTTAATGATTTTTTCTCCAAAATTAGTCGAATTATAGAACATTGATCAATACATACAGTTATGCGTAAAACTGGGGTGAAATGACGTTAGAGAGCAGAGTTTTACTGAAACATAAATAGTAAATTTCATATTTTGGAGTTTTATTTCAAAGAAGCAAATTTTCTCATTTTCCTTAAAGTGAATAGGTGTTTTATTCACGTACTATTCAAAATTGAATATGTTAAAAAATATGTTGAATTTTTGAAAACCTAGTCGTTTAAATTAAATCTCTAAATTAAAGTTAAATGATGAGACTTTTTCCATACTAACTCAACATTAACCAATATTTAGTAAAGGAAATTAAATTCAGCCTGAATTGTAATTTCAATCGACCATTGTTGGGTCAACATAGCTATAGTACAACAGAACAAAGACAACGAATTACAACATCTAGTCGCACAGCATTGAGCTTTTCATCAGGCAGTCCGTATGCCATGTGAGTTGTTGAACGAACTCTAGCTAGCTGGAGCTGAAGTCGAAAATATTCGAGTGCAGACTTTCAATATAGAGTCTGCATCAGGTTGAGTCTTTCCAAATCTCAAAAATACTAGTAGTAGTGGTAATGTTCAAATGTTAAATGTAAAAGTTTCAAATGAACAGTTTTAACATGCTTTGTACAATGTATATGTAAAAACTATTTTTTTGCCTAGGCAGCGGATGTCTTTTACTGAAAAATTACTGTGGAATAGGTTACACTAACAAAGTTTTTCTTTACCTAACTGCAATCTGCAATGCATTTATTTTTAGTTTAATAAGTGTTTGACAACAGAACTATGAAAATTTATTTGACATTTAGTAACCGAGGCATATAAATTCATTGTTTACATTTACTTTTCCTTATTTTCAAACAGCAAAACGATGGAGCAATGGGTTGAATTTAATAAAGCACTGTTTGCTCCATAATAGCTTTCTTAGATGAACAAAGCTTTATCCCAATATTTCTGGTGCGTAATCCCTGTCTACGGTCTGGCAAGTATGCAACTGCCACAAATTTCAAATGAAATAATTACCATTTCCACTACAAATTGATACATCAGAGTATATGCAGAGCTAAAATTCATTTCAACATAACGCCTACTAGCTTGCAAGTCAAAACAATTAACAAACATATATTTTCATTAGAAGTTAGGATAAATAAACTTGTCATGTTTCCACCAAGTTAGTACTCTGTCTGATTTGCAGCGCAGTGTGTGGTTTTCCTGTGTGGCCTGACTTTTGGCCTCGCGAATGTCTCAACATCAACTTATCACAGACAGACAGATGCTTCTCCACAATACAAATATTTCAAGAACTTCCTCATCAATCTGCAAAGAAAATTTGCGAGGTATTGATTTTTTTCTTTTTTGTTTCTTGGAGTAGTTTCAAATTTATAGTGCAACAGTCTGACAGCATAGTACGTAGGAATTGAAAATTTGCATCGGTTCATTGGTGCTGTGTGCAAGATTAGCCTATTTTACAAGTTCCAAAACTTGTACGGAAAAATCAATATTGACTTTTGTCGTGATGTCGAACAGATTAAATGCGCCTCTTAACGCTGTTTTAAAGCATGCATGTAATACTAGTGTACACATTACACATACAGATTTTCAAACACATTAGAAAAATATATTAATAGGAAGACAAAAGGTTAATGCCTTCTCAGGACTTTTGGCTTGTGCCACTTGCCTCATGTGGTCTTGTGGATGTTTAAAATTCAATGGGCTTGTCAAAATCTACAAAATATTAACCGTAGCATACACATGACGACGACATACATTGATGACAAACGGCAGGGGTCAAGAAACTCCTAGACTCGATCAGTTCTTTCCATAGGATATTATGCATATATTAAATATTTAGAAAGGTCAAGGACTCTTCATATTTTAGTAGTCAAAAGAAACGCTCTGTCGTTTTAACAACAAAACAAAGCATAAACAAAATGAATGAGTGTCTCAAATAAACGTTGAATATTGTAACGCACACGGTTTCCGTCTTCCTGATCTGCTCAAACCAGACCCTGACCAATAACGTTTATAGATATGTATGTGTATGTCTAACATTAAAATCATAAATTTTACAGTAAAACCAATGCAAACATACTACGGAAATCAAAGCTGAATACTTATAAAATCATAATTTTCAAGGAGAAATCTTTTTAAGACCCGACTAAATTGTGACAGTAAAACGAATATTACAAAGAGCTTTTCATCGCAATAAAAATTACAGCCCACAAAGCAGCTAGAAAGCAACGGGTAGTGCAACCACAGTCTTTAACAACCGGAACAAATAATGCTATTACAGTGCTAAAATTCAGAAAGCCGGTAAGCTTTATTTTCCATTTACTAGCAAACAAGGGACACTTACAACAATCGGCTTACTTTGAGGTACGCACATTCTTCAACTTGTTTTGCTGTTTTATGCACAATATCTAATGAATATACACTCCAGTGAATTTCTTTACACATGTATGCGGAAAAAGTACAAAGAAATTTTGTTGCATCCCCCACAACACTTGGCAAAGGGAATTGAAAAAAGGAGTGAATTTAAGGGATACTTTGGTTGCTTAGTGTGTGCTTCACCTTTTGCAGACGCATAATGGATCATATTCTAATTTGTGACATGTTTACAACAACAACAAACTCATTTAGTCAGGCAAAGGGTTGGGTGAGGCAAAAGGGTTACATTGGTCCTGGGCTTATGATATGATAATAATCTAAAACTGACGTGATGCACCCTAGCCTTGTCAAACAAAATGTGACATTGTTCTTAATTATAGCGAATGAATATGTGTAAATATTCGCCTTAAACACGTTATTTACGATGTTATCACAAATTTTGAATATTATGGTAGTATGATCCTGCATATTTTACCGAAAAGCGTAGATATGACAGTATGCAGATAAAAACGATACCTACGTGAATGCAAGAAGAATGGGTAAAAGCTACCATTATGGACATGTATTCCAGCTTAGTTTTCAGATGTAATATTGTAGCCTTGTTATCTAGGTAGGTCTTTGTTGAGGTTGATTGGTTTTTATGGGCCCGTGCCCAAAATCAAAACACGCACAAACTGTCATTGCGTTTAGTGTCACCGTGCCCAATTATGCCACTAACTAGATTAAATAATTCGCCGAGTTTCGTCAAATTTTAAATGCACCAAAACTGCATGCATTGTTTGTTTTTATTCATATGATGTTCACCCCGAACATTGAACAAATCACATAGATATAAATTACTGAAAGTACTTATAATAATATTAGAACTAAAATTGCAATCGTAGCGAGTTTCAATATATTTAGGACATTTTGAAATTAAAGGAAATTCAATTGTAAAAGATATTTTGGAAAAATCAATATTCAAAAAGAGAAAGGTACTACATTGCCATTGATAAGGTATACGCAAACAATTTAGTTTATATAGTTTTAAAAAATATATTAGGTTGTCAATTTCTTTCGCTGTATAAAATACTAGTTTTGAAAATATTCGTAGCATATTTATTTTTAAGAATTCTTAATTAGCTCGCTGCTTTGCAGAGGAGCTACTTAAGATGTAGTGTGTCCGTCGTAGGAAAGGCAGCTTTTATGGCAGTGTGTAAAAAAATTGGGGGTTTTCAACCTCTAGCAAGTAATTTTTGAACATACATATATTATGTACCTATCCGACAATAGCAGCGAGCATCTTTTAATGGTTTACTATGGATGTTTAGTCTATTCTAAAATTATTTTTTCCGAGGATTTTCGTTTTTCATGCTAGGGAAATTACCTCTCTGAATATTCAGCGAAGGTAGTTAGTTATATGACAAAGTTCCTATATTGTTCCTCATCTGTTTGGTAACCCAAGATACTAGCATGTCAGACATATCAACACATCAAATACACAGTTTAATTACTCCTCTTATCAGACAAGCAATTATTTGGCTAAATCATGCATTTTTCTATTATCCCCACATATTTTTTCTTACCTTTGATACCTTGAATGGTCTAGTTATTCTCAAGCAGAGAAAAATAAACAGAAAAATGATTCCTTGGCTATTGTCGCTCACTTTTTTAATAGGATCTGCGGGATCTAGTTTTTACATTTTCATTTGCCAAATTTTCAAGAAAATATGGATGCCCTGGGTCAAAATAAGTTTTATCAACCTATTAATATTCGTTGGAACAGGAGGTGCTGCAATAACAGAAATATTCACCTGTACCATGCTGTGCCTTAATCCCCATATTTTCATGGCGTTTAACGAGCTATTCAGATTGGAACATCGTTGTAAGTTCATAGTGCTCTGGGAATCTGTATTATGTATATGTTAAATTAATAATGACTTTTCAGCAACATATTGAAAAAAAAATTCTCCTATTGAAGGTATTTTGTCCTTACCCGCTGAACAACCCTACAAATCTGGTCACCACCGTAAAGATTATCTTGGAATACTTATGAATTGCGCTGTGATTTGTGTTGCAACCGTTCCAACCTTTTTTGCTTTCGTTACAATAGCTAGCAACCTTGATCCTTTCTACTATATCATTGAAGAAAATCTTCCCCATCCGTACCACCGAACTTTGTCAATGATACTGATTCCTCCGATAATTCGATTTTGCTTAACATTCGCATGTGTAATTGAATTTCTTCGGTTTGGAGTTCTCATAGTATTTGTTCTGTTTCTGACTACATACATGACGATTTCTTTAACAAAATTATTGCACAAGATTCATAAAGGACAGTGCTTACTATTTTACATAAAGCTTCGTATCATCATAGCAAATGCACAGTATCATCTAAATTTATTTGCGTGTTGTCTAATATTGATTGGTCAACTAAGCACTGTTTTGTCGATTTGGATTGTTATAAAGTGTCCAAAATATTTATCGGTTTACATTGTTGGGGGCATCACCTTGCTTTCAATTTATGCTATCATATTTTCCGCACTTTTATTAAGCGTGACAACTAAAATTCCATCAGAAACTAATACCCTCATACAGACAAAGCTAGATTTGCATCGTAATTCTTCAAAGAATAATAAGAAGTGTTACTATTTTACATTGTGGAAGGCCCAACAACCAATATGTATTAAATGTGGCATATTCTTTTCAATACAGAGAGGAGTGACCATGTCTTATCTAGAAACGTTGATTAATAATCTCGTAAATGCGTTGCTAATCGATCCCTAAATATTCGTCTCATAACTATATTTGGTATTAATATTTTTTCTATAGAAATCTTCAAAATCCAAATATTCAATTACGCATATTTTGTTGGAATATAAGTTAAATTTTATTATATAATTATTAAATATTTTGAAAAGCTAGGGTAAATAAATGTATACTTTCAACTTTCTTTTCATCTTACGAATAAATTTCTAAAACTGTTATATATTTGTGGTAATCATAAGTCTACCGTGACTTTGACATATAAATTGTGAAATATTGGTTCCGGCTTGAAACACATGCCTAAGAAGGTGAACAATTTTCTGAATTTAAATATTCATACTGACAATTTTAATTATTTAGGTTTAATAAATATTAAGACTAATATAAATTTTTTATGTATGTCATAATGAAAATCATGTTAAAATAATATTACTACGCTTGTATAACCCTCTTAATGCTACAAAATAGCCAAATAAATAAGTAAATGGAATAGAAAATTCTAAAAACCCTTCCTTTGTTTTAACCTTTCCTTTGTTTTAATGACATGTAGGAAATCAACTACTTCCTGGTAAAATGACATCACATAACGCTACAAAGAAATTGAAACGTACGGTTTCAAAAAAAGAAAGTAATGAAGATAATAATTACTTGCCTGGAGTTATTTTTCGAAGAGAAACTGTGACTTTAGAGAAATCACACATTGCCATGATAAAATCACAAAAAATACCCGTTGTACAAATTAATATTCATCAAAATCATAGTGTTGTAACACCCTTAATTAAGCGGGCAGTAGTACTTCATCGCTACGTGTTTTTCTACATGTACCCCAGTTTGTTTGCATTGGAAATTGACGAGAATGAGGACATTGTTTTCAAAATAAACTCATGGAGCTGGAAGCTACTTCCTTGGATCTTGTCTGTAACAATTCTTACTGGAATTGTTGCATGGGGCTCTTGTGTCGTTGTTTGTGCCTCGCAACTTTTAGGATTCGATATTCAACCTTGGCTTCAGTGGAATCTGTTTAATACAATAATAATTATGGGACTAGGTTTTGCTGTTTCCGTTGAATTTGCAGCTTATATAGGACTATTCGTTTACCTCCATGTTTTCTGGGCATTTGATTGTCTTCTTAAACTAGAGAAAAAGTGTAATGCAAATAATCGTATCTACTGTATTTTAAACATAATCAAATGCCATCCTATTTTCTTCAAATTAACACACATAATTTTGTTTGTGTATTTTATTTCATTGCAGGTATTCAAAGTATTCGACCAGGAAATCATTTGCAAGTTATTGATGATAGGTTACGAATGCAAAGGAAAGACCTACTGTCGGTCGAGTTTCAAAGTGTCCGACGAATTGTAAATACGTCCTCAAAAACTCGAAACACTGTTCCAGTTCCAGTCAAAGACAGGCTTGGAGTGCTTCTGAACTGCTTGGTATGCTGCGCTGGTTTTTTACCAGCACCTGTGGTTCTCATAGGTATAGCAACATGTCTGGACCCTTTCTATTTCATTTTCGAGAATTTTATTCTCCCTCATCCATATTATCGATCCATGCTAGTAATTGTCATGACACCAATATTTCGTTTTGTTGTGGGCTGTATTTGTGCAATTGAGTTCCTAAGATTTGGAAGTCTTGCCGTTATAGTGTTGGTAGTGGGGGTATTTACTATAGGTTCCGTAACCAAAAAACTAAACTTTGTCTTTTATGAGCAATGTCTTCTGCTTTATCTCCAACTAAGGCTGATTCTTGGATCTGTCCAGGAAGCAACGCGCCTTTTGATGGGTTGTGCTATATTTGGGACACAGTTTATAACAGTACTAGTAATATGGGTAGTTTTCAAATGCTTTAAATTCGTTTCAATCTACATTTACTGTATAGTGGTACTTATAGCAATTTACCTGATTGTGCTGGTCTCTCTACTGCTACCTGCTGTGGCTAGAATAAGGACGGAAACTAAAGAACTTATAAGGCGAAAGAGGGTTTTGCATTACTGCACAAATTATGCAAATAAGAGAAAATACTATTATTACAGTTTGTGGAGGTCACAACAAAGTATTTACATTTGTTGTGGTTATTTTTTCATTGTTCAAAAAGGAGTGACAATGACCTATTTGAGAGAGTTGATTAATAATTTGGTAAACGCAGTTATTTTAATTGATCCAAAAGCTTAATAAATTGCTACATGACAAATATTTATGTAGAATGCTATTAAAATGTGTGTACAATAAATGTTCATTTTTTTCAATTATTACGCGGTACAAGACGAGTCCAAAATGCTTCTGGTGAGTAGGTGAGTCCCACTTTAGGTATGACAGAAGGAAGAGGCTTATTTTGCGCCTTATCAAACTTAAATGCCTTCAACACTGTTATTAAATAAATGAAAAGCGTTGTTTCTGCCAATGTTTGTCCTAAACAAAGTCTTTTCCCTACAAAATCATAATTGCCTAGTTGAATTACACATTATTGATGAATATTTTACTTGTGTTACATTTGTGCTCGAATACCTTTCCCAAATCCGACAACATATTCCGTTAATTTGCTGTTTAACGTTCCATCTGGTTTAATGAACCTTTCCGGTCGAAAAACGTCAGGGTCACGCCAGATAGATTCTTGAAAGTGAATTGATTCCAGGTTCACGAGTAGTGGAGTGCCCTATACATTTTGTACCATATACATTACGTAATACAGAAAATACAGGCGATAAATACTAATATCTGGTAAAACGTACTTTAGGAACTCGGTATCCTCTAAAGTTCAAATCACGGTGACATTCATATGGGGCTGGTACTGGAACCACTAAATTGTATCTAATAGTTTCCAAGATAACCGCTTGTGCAAAAGGAAACTTTTCCTTCATCGAAATTGTTACAGACCCACTGTCTCTTCCCAATACCAGGTCAATTTCTTTGTAAAGTCTTTCCTGAATGTCAGGATTTCTTATGAGATGGAGGAAAATGAATGTAAGTGTTTTACTTGTAGTCTCAGAACCAGCTTGGAACAAGTCTAGCAGCGTGTATACATGCTGAACGTCTATTCAAACGTTTAATGAAAATTTAATTAAAACCACAAATATTATTAATTTAGTATCATAATTAGTGCTGTATCCAAACCGTTAAAATCAGTCTCGCTCTCCAACGTCTTCCCATTTTCTTTTTCTTCCTCAATTTTCTTGAGAAACACATCAATAAAAGACCGTGGATTTTCTATGAATGACCCAGTGTCAATATGCTCTTGAATAACTTGTTCCAAAAATGTTTTTAGATTTTTGGTGCACTCATATTGTACCGTCCTTCCAGTCATATTTGGGAACCAATCTCGAAGTGCCGGATAGCATATTGAAATGTCATCTACCCGTGCACTCCTTACATAATCTGAACTTAGCTTGAGCATTTTTGTGATGCGTTCATCATCCAGTGTATACTCCTTTCCCGTTATAAGTCTCCAAAGTATGTTGATCACCGTGGAGTCAAACATATCTCCACTTGCCACATAAACAATGTTATCTTGCTGGGAGTCAACCGTTTGCTTTAAATTTTCCACAAACTTTGTTGCTTCCTGATTAATAACCTCATCCATTGACGAAGATTTTCCAAACCCAAATTCTCTCAACGTGCGAATGCTAAATCGTCGAAGATTGTGCCATGTGTCGCCATTGGAAGTAATCAGTCCAACGTTACCACCCTCACTTCTTTCCTCGATGTACTTGAATCGCTTTCTATTTGCCACACCCTCCATGTGGAGAAACTCCATGATCACATCGTAAGATGATAAGACCACTGTACTAACATTTGAAAATAATTATTCACTAATTTAGCTACAGGAGAGAACTTGAACCTGGGATGTGAGAAACTCATATAAGGGAATTAACTTTGAACTTGCCAAAATCAATCATGCCCATTCGTACCAAAAGGAGGTCTCCATGAACGCTAGCTAATCCACGTAACGCAGTTGACGGTACTTTGGAAGGTTGCATGGCAATTTGAATCAGATTTCCAAGTAGAGGTAAGCGTAAAGGTCCTAACAAGCGAATACTAGTTTCAAATCATGTTGTGGAATAAAAATAAATGTAATGTGCTTGAAATGGCTGACCTGGTGGATATCCATTATATTTTCGCTGGTCATTTATGTACCAAATAACTAAAAACCCAACTAAAAGGAGCAATAATTCAAATATCATTTTTGAAAGATCACAAGTGAATAAGAAGCAATTACTACTATTTTGGAGAAGTACGGTTTAGTTGCCACCGACAAATTGAATGAATTACTGATAAAACAGCATGCAAATGTAAAACTGCCATGACCGATCAACTTTACAAGTGGAAAATTTCTAACTCAATGAATGCTATAAATGGCAAACATTGCAAAAAACTGTCATCTTCTGCTCTTCAGCCATTCCTGGATATGTACTAGAATATTATGCTCAGTTGTCAGTCAACAAAAACGTGTAGCTCGCGTGCAAAAATAAAGAATTTATATTTTTCACATTAATTGTATACATTGTTGTGCAAAGGTTTGTCAACACGTAGAAAAACTGGTTTTTAAACTATGCATTAAGAAGCAAGTAAAGTTGAGTTAGCATGTAAATGCTTATGATGACATAATGAATGTATTTACAAAGGAACAAAGACAGCGGTATAGTCTCCATGTGTGCTGATACATCAACTAGGGTACGAATGAGGTAAAGTAATATGCAAATAGGTAGGTAATATTCATGTCAGAGATGCTTGGTGTAGTTCAAGATCAAGAATTCCATTCTTTCGGTTTATTATGCTTAGGCAGCATGGTAACACCAAACCCACGTAGCGCAGGCCGATTAATTTAAAACATTACATTACTTCATTTTTGTACAGGCGGCTGATTCCGCAAACATTTAAACATTTATTAGCTGCTTTGCTCTTCGTTTTTTTACTCTTGAAAACAAAGCTTTATGGAAAAGTGTTATTGTATACAAAACATGACTAAATTGACTCCGTGGGAGCTTTACACAGTACATATATTACTTTTTTTTGCAAACTTGTAATTAAATAACGCAAAAATTTCTCTGTCGGTACGCCGCTGCTATACAAATCCTCTGCTCCCACTGGGGTTGCTTATGTTACACAAAACCCAAATGACCGGAACTCCACCAATAAACATTCTTACAACCTGGAATGGAACAACGATGACCTCTGAACAGGTCACCTGGTGAGCACTGATCACGTCAGAAAAGGCAATTAGTAAAGTGATGGTCAGGATAATGGAGCGCCATACGATCCATTTTATACAAAAAGACGTTGGTTGTTTCTAAAGAGATAGATAAATACGATTCAGAAATATTTAACAGATATGCATAGTGTTCTTTAGGTTTCATGACTTTGTTTTATATATAATAGAATTCAATTTTACCTTTCGGCCAATTTTAATGAGTATACAAAACAGCCAAATTTCTGTGACAAAATAAGTCATTCCAATGGCTAACATTATTATTACGATGAGATGGTAAACTGCTGGTGCTGAAATGATTTTAATAAAAAATATTATTTACATTTCTTGCGGTGTACTGATTAATAATGACCTTTTAAGGATGCGTGAATAATAATTTATTTCCAAAATAAGCCAACATAACTTACAGTCATACATCATCCTCTTCAAGAGATACTCTTTTACGTATTCGTATGCTGTCAACGAGTACAGTGCATTGTCGCCTGCTTCGTCAGTGGAAGTTGAATTACTCAAAAATACACTTCTAGAGTAATCCAGCCTGACAGGACCGTCGTAACAAAGGTACTTTTCGGTGGAAATGGCAAGAATGATAGAAATGCCAAACAGTACCTAATTAAAATTGACAAAGACAACAAATCAAAATTAAATGTTGACATTTCATAGAGCATACAAAGTAAAATCCATTTTTAAGACTGTTATTTACACACCAGGTCGAGGGCCGCAATGGCATCCAACCATTTTTGCACAAAGATTGTTGTCGTGTTTTCAACATCCGTTGGATCTTTTTCATTTTCAAAGTTATTGTACTGAATAAACTTTTTAATGTTTGGAAATATGGAATGTTTTTTCCTTCCATCTGTACTTCCGCAGTCTGAGGAGGAGCTGCTGATAATGGACTGTTTGTCATTGTCTGTCAGCACCTTTGTTGGAGTAGCTGTGGTTGCAACGGTGGGCACACTGTAAATTGGCTGCTCATTGCTGAACGTAGTACTTCCACTGAGGACGCTACTCGTGTCAAAGTTGCTCTCTTTGTGATCGTTATGCAAAACTGCCATTTTGTTTGACAATTATAATTCTTTTCTAAAATTCTTTCAAACTTGACAACTTTTAAAAGAAAATTTAGATCTTTTAAAAATCCCTACAGTCAACTATTTTATTCGAAACGGCTGTCGGTCGATTTAAATGGAAACTACCTAAATACGATATGACAGCCGGACAAAATCATTTGCACCGATAACTTGTTGACTGCACTGGACCTTGTTTCATTCTAGAAGAAATCTTCCAAAACTCTCATGCTAAATAATTTTGCACGTTTTGTCTTTCCTCAGTCTGCGATAATTTGATATGTTGCATGCAGAAACAACACCCAAAAATCACATACGCTTTTCCATTTAGCATTTTCAGCACGCTATATTGTATTATTCCATGTTTTAAAGTTTTAGAAGCTGCAACTATAAGCTCTCCTAATCAAACACCTGTTGACGTAGGTCTCGCATTCTTCAAGTAGGAAGCCCCCAACAAAAGACAACAACTTGTTTAAAACCAAAAGGGTTTAAGACGTTGCTTTTTGATAATAGATAATAGTTTTCGCTTGTATTCGATCACATAATCATTCTAGGCGTAATAACCCTCTATATATATTCCGTTCCCACTGATTCGTTTTATGATTCCCATTAGTTAGCCTGGTGGACCAAAACCAAACCAAGAGATTTTTTTCACAGGGAAAAAAATCAGAGAGATAAGAAGAACAAGTTATGGTGCTGCAAAAGAATACATAGAACCAGAAACGATATCTTTACTGATCCCATTCCTAGCAGCTCATATAATAGTTCTCCTGTTGTGTCGTGAGAATTTTTTCTTTCTTTCAATTATTATAAAATACTGCTGCTGGTCACTGGAGAATATTAATGTGCTATTGTGACCTGACCAACATCAGACGCTGTGGTTAATATCTGTGTTGAATAAAAAAGTAAAAAGGTGACTGCATATGTTTTGCACACCAAAAATCGGTATAAGGTAACAATAGTTGAGACACAAAGTTGAAGAGATCATAAATTGTGATTTGATTATGGATTCATGCACGCCTACCTTTTATCCTGCCGATGTGTAGCACAGAGCAGTACCAACGCGATACTACCTGGTCCAGTCAAGTTTTGCATGATTGTACGAAATTTAAAGAAGAACAAGTTCGATAAATACATTATAATATTCTGCATATTATACCTAATGGTCTTACTGGGATTCACGATGCACGCAAGACAAAAAGCAGAGATTTATCTCAATAAAACCATTTTCTTTATTCATGCATGGCGAAATAGATACGATACATTTCTTGTGCGGTAGACACTGTTCAGTTGTGTATCATAAAAGTAACAAAGTTTAAGCGTTTTAGCCGTGACTGTGACCATGCTTTTACATTTGCAAAAATATTATGCATACTGTGACACACGTAGACGTGTAATCTTGTGGCTTTGTATAGATGTGCTAATCAGGAGAAGAAACGAACAAAAAACTTGTCTTAGTGTTAAGGCAAAAATCATTGCAAAAACTTTGCTATGGCAAGCTGACTTAATATTTATGACTATGAAGTTTAGAAGGTAACACAAAACATGAATACATGTTTTGTTTGTTTACAGTTTTAAGAATATTATAGTATATTTGCGCACATTTTCGACTTTACGCTAGTCGAAAAATATATAGAGTATAGGCAGTAATAGGATTTATTGCCTCTAGAAATTCATAACAGTTATGATGACCATTACATGTATTTAGAAAATTGTAACTATGGCCCAAGTTTCGGTAACCTATATAGGACATACAAAATGCGGAAGAATTTTTTTTAATGTAGGGTTCGTGTTTTACAGTTTAACTAAAAATCCCTATGTAACTTTTTCATTTTTTATTCAGTGGTTGCTGAAAATATATCCAACAGATAAACCATCCAAAACATCCATGTAAAAGTATAATATTTGTATGTTTGTGAACACTATCAACCATATTATTTTGCATTGTATAATCCCTTTCAGCTATCAATTGCTGCAACTTTAAATGTTGCATTTTAAAGCTTCTCCGATTTTTGGAATTAACGACTATTATGTACATAATATGAAGTGTGAGTGTGCACAGTTAATCAGTAAAATGCGCATTTGTGTCAAATTATCGGTATTTTAAAGTTGGATGATCGGTGCATAGTTTGTCCAGACGCCGTGTGGTACAAGCATTATAGCATTTATTGAAATTCATGTTTTATTCTTATTATGCATGTTTGGTTATCATATAGCAACAATTATGTTTCAACCCTATCCTGAAATGAATACAAGTCCCATTGGGGATTCCATTGGAATTTTTGAAATAATGTTATGGGCCATGGGTCTGATATTTAAGTACTTTGGATATAAATTCCAAGCATTTTCAGGTTTGCATAACTTGCTCATACCGTCCTTAATCGTCTTTAAAGTGATCATAATCATATAATTACAAAATATCACACAACATATTGTCGTATCTCCAGAAACAACTTGTTACAAAAACAATAAAATGTTTTACATAAGAAAAGATATTATGCAGGTTAACATAAAAACAAAGCGATACACCTATTATACGCATTGTTCTTCAAAACACAATTACCCCTCCCAAGTGGATTTGTTCTGGTTTGGTTTACCGGTCGGTTTCTAAGCTTTGGTTGAAACCGTATGTCAAATTATAATATTGTTATAACGCTTACAACTAGAACATGATCGGAATCGGCCATAACAACACAAAACAATGAAACTTTATTACCTTGTTGACCATATTATAGCTTTGCATATTATTATTGTCGTTCTTGTGCCTGATGCGTGTTACCGACTACTAAATTTCTTTCAGTTCAGTAAGAAAGTTTTAGAAAACAAGAGCACAGAAGCGGTAGAGAGGTCAATCTAGTAATAAATTTTATTATTGCTCAAAGATCAGAAAGAAAACCAAAAGATTGACTAAATCGTTAAAGGAGCGAATATGAAGACCCTTCAAGAATTTCCTCTCCTTTTCCATACCCCATCGTTGGTTGTCAGTGTGGTTGAGGAACCTTTACGGGCTCTAAGCTCAGTTTCAAGGGATGGCGTACTTAAGAATCCAACTAGTCTACCAAAATATCTGCAAATATATACAAAATCTAAAGCCTTTCACATCGTGCACTGTCCTCACGTTCTAAACAGAATTTCACTTTTTATTACCTGTCTGTCACAGCTATCGTGATCATATGAATGTATATCATATATATTAACATCAGTATATTCCTATGCATCGTCATCACGAAGAATATTAGGCGTTCGTCGTTTAACATATCAATATAAAACATCGAGTTGTGACTTTGGCTTATATTTTAGTCAGTAGATTGCATTACTTTAAATTCAACCTTTGGTTCCTTTATATATCATATATGTATAAGTATACTTTATATCCTAGTTGCAAACGAGCAATTTCATATTTTTATGATTTATAACAATGATGTATTAGCAGAGGATATTCCATTCAGTAAATGTTTTCGACGAACTTCGAATGGTGCAGTTATCCAATACCCAACCAATGGATTGCATTTTACACATTTTAAATCTATACGCATTACATTTTGTAGGTAATAAAATATTAAATCAGAGTTTTCTTGAGTGCTTCTCGGTAAGAAATCGGATTAAGTGGTTAGAGAGGTATGATTAAGAAAATTAGGTGTGAAGTAAGGAGATTGTAGCAAAATCCTGCAAGACCTGGGCTTTCAAAGGGGCACATTACCCATATGCTTTTCATATTTGGGAAGAATTTGTAGTGGCATCATAACAAAACTTTATATGTGGTTATCATCCATATCAACGGGTCGATAATAAAAATTATGACGACCCTATTGTAAAAATTTACAGTTAAATTTCCCATCTTTTGTTTGTTCTAACGGCAGCACAGTTACATAGGAATCCTAAATAACTTTAAGATGGGCTTATGCTGTGTCTTATTGAGGTACTTGTAAAGGACCGGCTGGTTGATTACAGTAAGGATCTTCTTTACGTTTTTTACGCAAACTTGTACATGAGATTGTAAACTTTACCCTCTCAAAACCCCAAGAATAACCATTAAATTTTATAGATTACTTCGTTTCTTGACACATTCAGAAAGTTTAAAGAAATTATGAGCTTCTGTGGATCAGTGGATGTAAGCTCTAACTAAAAATTATGAGATATCTGTCAGTAAAGTAGCTACAAAACAAATAGTGATATATGTTTAGATCGTCCCTACACGTTCTTGAAAACCGTAATGATAACCGTCGAGTTTCTTTCATTATTTTTCTCTATTTTATAAAGCCGTGTCCATATGTCCTTCCTCTAATTGCCAGTCTGGTGGCCAAAAAAGGCTTGTCCTTACCATTCTGGCTTACCATATTGTTCCATTCTGTCTTTTAAGAAAGAGAGGGGAAACTAAAAACTCGAGCTTTCAAAGGGGCTCTTAGTCTGCCGATCTCATTACAAAACTGGTAAAATTCCCATAATGCAACCTAAAAACTCTTTCAGAACAACCCTTTCTTAATTTTTTATATTTTCTTTTTAGATAATTTATTAGACTTTCTTAAAAAACCAAACGACCCTCTCAATATGAAAACCCCATGAGGGTACTTCACATTACCTCATAAAAAGAACAAAAAATTGTGCCAACCAAAAATATTATGAAAGGACCAGGCTCCTCGTATATCGGTTCGGTGTTTCTTAAAATATTATGAATCATCCTTCTTGTCCATGTGGTATATCTTTGCTAAAGATCTGCTGGTGGTGGCGGCGGTGATAAACATGTTATCATGTATCTTCATCATCAGTGACGGTAGCTGTATGGAAAATTAACGCTACGTCAAGCGGTGAAGACACGTTTACTCACTTAAAAACGCTATCATCCTGTTCTTTATGTGTTTTTGTCTTTACTTCAGTTGCTAGAAAGAAAAGAAGAAAAAATGCTATTAAGATGTTCAATATTGTGAAAGGATGCGTGTACAATTTTTTGTCTGACTGTTTCTGTTTGTTATGAGTAAACTGGTTAAATAGAGGAAATTGGCAGGATGAAGCGGAGATGGGTTTTAAAAAGAAAAATAAGAAAGGAAAAGCATATTCACGCCCACTCTATTCAGTTTTTATAACTTGATGCAATGTAAATAAAACCTAAACATTAAATAAGTTTATATGAACATGTAGGTAAGCAGCATTTTGGGGTGAAATAATATATTAATTTTAATGTTCAAATTTTGAATTATGGCGATGACACTGATGAAATGGTATTAAATTACATTTTTAATTTGATGGCTTAATCTAATATTTAATAGAATTGTATTCAAGCTAAGCATTTCTTTCCACGGGTTTACTTGCAAAAATTAAGTTTCTTGTATGCAATTGTCGCAACAATACCCAGCTAAAGTTTTATAAAAATGTTCATGATGGTTGAAGTTTCTTTATAAGGAAGTTGTGCCAAACGTAATACAAAATGCACGCGATAAAATACATAATGAATGTACTTGTAAGATACGATTCATAGGATAATAAGATGTACATTATCTTGTTTGCATGATGTACAGACAGTTATGGAGAAAAACAAACAGTTTAAAAACCTGGAAACAAAATGGTTTAAATTTATTGTACGTTATGAGATAAATTTGCTTTTAATTTGTGAGAAAAAGGTATTGTACCACATCACAATACAAAATCACAGGCATAATATGAGCGTTTTTTCTTGTATTAAACGTATATCAGGCATGTCACATTTTTTATTTGTCAGTTTTCAATTGTACACATTGTCTAAAAACAAGCTTTGGCTTCAAATATAATAGTGCTATTATTTGGAAATATAACAAATCACAGATGTTTGTCAAGGTTACTCTCAATATATACTCAACTGTGCTTTCAGCTATTCTTCTCCAAATATGTATGCTATCAATGCTTATTTAATGGATATCAACATAAAAGTCATCAAAGTGACAAAATCAAAAGCGTTATCATACATGTTTGATTGATTCATATTGGAAACACCAGATTTACACACTACCGCTTTGCACTTCAGTTTGAAAGTTTAAAGCTTATTACACTTCATAATCAACAGCACTTGCAGAAAGGTAAAATCATTCAGCCCACTTCCAACACGGAATTTTAAGATGGCAATCAAATTATCTAACGGAAATCATATGCCTTTAGTTGGACTAGGATGCTCTGTTTTTCCAGTAAAATAAAGCAAAACTTAAAATTGTAAAATACAATATAGAAGTCCAAAATAACCTAAAATCTGCAAATTCTAATTTTATACAGGAACCACCTTCTGTTGTTGAGAAAGCAGTAGAAACGGCTTTGGAAATTGGTTACAGGCATTTTGATACAGCCCGAATGTACAACACCGAGTTTCATTTGGGAAACGCTTTAAAAAAGGCATTGAATGCTAGGAAAGTGCAGAGACATGAATTGTTCATAGTAACCAAGGTTGAGTTTTGACATTTTGCATACCATATTGCTTAAAGGCAATCATTGTCAGATTAATTTTTAATGCTTGCTAAACAGTTACCTCAGAATGCAATGTCTCCCGAAAGAGTTTCTCGATTTATGGACATGTCTCTCAAGGACTTGCAACTCGACTGTGTTGATCTATATTTGATTCATTGGCCTTGTGGTATGTTGAATCGTGGCGATGACAAAGATATGGTTCCCATGGACGCGGCTGGAAATTACCTTTTTGACCCAAGTACAGATATTGAAGCTATCTGGAAGGAAATGGAGAAACTAGTAGAAACTGGCAAAACAAAGTCCATTGGACTTTCAAATTTTAATGAGAAACAAATTGAGCGCATTCTTAAAATTGCAAAGATTCCGCCAGTAAACAATCAAGTAGAACTGCATGCATATTTGCAACAACCAAAGCTGCGTGAGTTTTGCGAACAGAGAGGAATATCTTTGACTGCATATTTTCCCATAGGAGGACAGGCCAGGAAAGATTATCCAGACAGATTAAAGTATTTGTTTTTTCTACAATATTTTGAATCATTAGTAGTTATAAGTAGGTACACAATGTTTCATTGCTTGCAACGATTTATAAAGGATTACAGAAGTTCCAAAATTATTGGAAGATCCCGTTGTCCTGAAACTGGCCAAGAAGTACAACCAAACACCAGCACAGATTTTGCTAAGATTTTTGACTCAACTAAATGTAGCTGTAATTCCAAAAAGTTCCAATCCTACTCGACAATTGGAAAATTTTCAGGTTTGTTAAACAGGGTCAGTCATTTTTACTGCCAAGCTAAATCAAAGGTTTGGCTTATACAAACAATGCTAAATGTTTCATATTTGCAACTACTTTTTCCATTTGTGTAGATTCTGGAATTTTCTATTGAACCTGAAGATTTGGAACTGTTGAAGGGATTAGATCAGGATGAACCAGCAAGATCATGCTTCAATTGGCCTGGGTAAATATTGTCACAAAAAGTATCGTATATATGGACTCTCTATATTGCGACAGAATAGACAAGTGTAAAAAGCTTGTTCATGCGTTTTATTTGTAGAGCGGACGCTCATCCAGAATACCCATTTGGTCACTCCAACTTCATCGAGCCACCGTCATCCTCGTAACCACAACGTGGCCGGAAGCACAACAAAACTTTTCAAAGTCAATACTACAACATGCTCATTGTTTTAATTGCAAAAATACACACATGTTTTAAAAAGCGCTCTAGCACGTGAAGGCTTTCGGTTTACCTACTCATTTCCATCACATACCTACCATCCTAATGTCAACTTGGTTAGCACCATGTACCTACTAGCAATTTAGATTGAATGTGGGCAAGTGGGCACACAATCTGTTTATCTAGCTTGCAAACACTCCCCTTTATATATGAGTAAAATGTGTCTGTTGGTGGCATATTCTATTTCCCTGGTAGTATGACTTACCCCTTTTTAACTGAACCCTTCAAAAAGCCAATTCATGTTTCCTTATTATCCACAGAGTCCACAAAAACACCTTAAAGCTTCCTTCATTTTTGTGTCATGTGCACTACTTTTCAACTGAAACCTGCTGCAGCTTCAAAGAAACTCTTTGTTTGCTCATCAAGGAACGCGTAAAAACATCAAAAAGGAAACTTTGCTGTGAATAAAACCTATAAAACCTTTCATAAATACTGTAACACTCTTGTCCATATGGCCACACATTTCTTTCATAATAATCATAACGCATAAAAGTTATACACACCAGGAACCATTTCTTGGCACTATTCATCTTGCAAGTGAGCCGTTATATTTCTCTGTATCATTTTGTTTTGACCATGTACCACGCGACTTTAAGCTTGATGTGTGCAGTACTTTTTTTTACCCCATTCACTCAAGTATTCAGCCCATCTACTAAACCTAATAATATCCAGAACATCCTCTCCCTTTCTTTCAGTTTCTTTATATTCAAAATCGTATTCTCTTCGCCTTTTCTGAATCCTTCTTTCTGCCTTTTTCTTTTCTGCTTTGACTTGTTTCCTTTTACCCTCGCTACGAGAGAGCAATTTCAAGACATGGTAATGGTGATAGTGATAAAGCCATCAAGTGGAACAAACAACAACAATAAGAGCCGACAAATGAGTGCATAGTCCATTTGCATGACTTGTGTCGTGGTGTCTGCTTGCACCACAAAATGCCCAGGCCACTGCATTGCATGACAACGCACTCAGCAGTAATATTTATACTTTTCTATTTCTTGCAAGTGTGCCCCCGCAATAACTTTTTTTGCTAAAACTTTTTTGTCCACTTCTGATGATGTTGGCAGCTAGATGTAGAAAAGAAAAGAAAAAAGTAAAGCAAAGAAAAGACAGAGTGTAATGGGAAAGGGAAGGTTAAATGTAGCCTGAAATCTAAAGTATTTTAGTACTCATGGTGCATTATGCAACTTATAGCACTTACCCATGTCCTACACTGGTACATAATATTTCTACTACAATATTGTCCAGATATTTTTCGAAGAAATACCATCAGCCATCAACACGATCGCTGTAGGAATGTTCATAATACACCTCCATAAGCATAAGTGCAATAATAATATCCTGTGACTTTTTTCTAGTCGTTACTACTTTGCTCCATGTCCGGTTGGTCTTTCTCTTTTTGGCTTTTTGGTGGCCAGTAGCTTGTTTGTTGTGTGGCAAAGGAGGAAGTGAAGAAAAAATAAATTATCGAACAAGAAGGAAAAAACATTACGGATGGTCTGATGGGCATATTGCGTCGCGTCGTTGTGTGTAATAACAAAAAATAGAACAAGAAAGATTGCGTGATGCAAGTCCATTATCCTTTTTCCCATTGTAGTAAAATATCTCTACATTCTACACACATGTTTAAAGCAATTCCTATACACTTTAGTATGAATTCGGACCTATGTGTATTACCTATATCAAAATACGTTGTCTTGATTACAGGCGGCGTTTGTGTCTAAAATGCTTAGAAGTTGAACTTGTATTGTAAGCGTTAATTAGAAATTGAGGAAGCCTCAAGTTTTGTATAAATTTAAAATCAAAACCACACTCAATTCGAAAAGTAGTGGCTTGAATTTATTATACTGTTCTATCTATAAGTCTAAGTCTATAATGATTGCATCCTTTGTAAAGTACAATGTACATAGAGCAACTGTGAGCAACATAGAGCGCTGTCTCGACGTTTGATCATGTCTCAGCCTCAGCTAGAAAAATTTCATAGTAACCAATGAAATTATGGTAATTTTTATTTGATCAATTACCTAGATTCCCTTAAAGAAGAACTTTTTCTTTAATCATGAACTTTATTGTCCATTCAAACAGATCAAAAGTGGTAACGTTTACGGACGTATATTTTAGCGTAGACTGTTATTTGCCCAGATGTGTGCATACACTTTTTGGGCTTTCTCTGGGCCACAAATGCTTCTCTTGATGCTCCTCATAAAATATTTCCACATACCATCATCTCATAAAAATACTCCTTTTCTTGAGAGAAAACCGAAGTTTAGAGAAAGAGTAGCAGAAAAGTTCTGTGAAAGAAAACGTCATAAAATCAAAGAGCCTACCACATTATTCCCGCATTATTCGCTTTCTCCTGAATAAAATCGTTTCAATTTCACTCTTAACCGCTGATAATCTTCCAGTCTTAGAGAATATTGGCAAATAAAACGTTATCCAAGGATTATTACTGGATTCTTGCTAGTGATATGTGGATTCAACTTGCATGTTCCTTTCTTTCGTAGTCCATTCAACGAATAATGCTCAACCAAAACCAAACTACGTGCACAAAACTCAATTTTCTTTCATACTCTCGTATTTATGCCTGACTTCATTTCTAGACTTTTCCCTTGAAATAGCAGCAGTATCGTGGTATTCAAATTGATATCAAAATCAAACATTATGGTTATTGTAAATGGCATACAAAATCCAAAGAGGCAAAGGCAAAACCAAAAACGGTTTGAAATGGTTGGATCACCAGCACACAACCACCGCCACCACCAATGTCACCAATAAAGTAACCTACGAGTTGGTGTTATCTTCAGAGTCCATGAACAAGACGGATCTTTTGGAACAGAAAATTGAGAATATGTATACATATAATAGCTACTTGACTTGTATGATCCCGTTGGTATGTATTTTAATATAAATGTATTCTTTTGAGACTCGTACTCGCTAAAATAAAGAAGAGAAGAATCGGAGGCTTTTGACTGTCAGATTTACTCAACTTTGAAATTCATGAAACTCTAGTTTGATTCTGTAAAAAGTACCAGAGATATCATTTTATTTTACAAACTCAAACCCAAGACCAAAAAAGAAAGACTCAGTGGAGCGGCAGCCAAAAGTTGGCCAAAATTGTGGCCTTATCGGATCGGATTTGTGCACTGGTGCACTTGCCACCATATCGCCATCACCACACCAACCAAAACTATTGGAAAAGTCGTCATATCGGATTCCAGCACTGCTTTATTTTATAGAAGTTTTGGTAAAGCCCATGGATTTTTCCATGGCCAATTGCACCCTGACTCCTTCAGTTTTTTCGATTCTTTCTCTTTCTGATGATTATTGCGTTGATAACAATAATAATACAAACATAGAAATAGGCACATATATAAAAAAGAATGGTGTACATTTTCTGTAAATTAAGGTTAAGTTGGTTGGAAGAAGAGGCTTTGGCTAAAAAGAAATATTGGAGTAGGTAGATAATAGTCATGGCGTGACACTTTTTGGCAACTTTTTGGTTTTCTCCTGTTTACTTTCTCTGGTTTCTTGGCCCATTGCAAACAACCAGCGGGAGGAAAAAGTTTACTCTGTGGTGGCTAGGCTTCAGTTGGAAATTGAGTAAAAACATTGTGTTTTTCTGCTTCACCTCCTAAGGAGAAAGTGGGCAATGACGTTATGTACTACTTGTATATAGCATTTGGCTAGCATTTAGACAAAACCTTAGAAAGAGAAGGTCCAGTGAAATGTTGATTTTTTGTCAGATGTTTATTCTATCAATAGTAACAAGAAAATATGAGAGAAAAAGGCTGGTCAGCAGTGCACACAAAGACCCACCACATAACTGTACATCTACGGTTCATTTACTCTCCGCAAATTCTACTTTTTTGGTTGAACATTGCAGCAATTTTGGCAAAGCAAAAGAGAAAGTTGCCTGTGCAGTTTGTACAAACTCTTTTGTTGTGTTATCTTGCTTATCACTTAGCACAAGTACCTATATGTGAACAGTAGAGAAACGCTTGATAGAAAATATAAAAATACATTACCAAAAAGCAGAAATCATAATGTCTATAATATAATGCTATTTTTTACTAATATGTATCAAATATCAATAAAAGAAGTCCCAGAAATATTTTAAGCCTTAAAATCTTTAGTTTTCTTCATTGTTTGGTCCAAGAAACCTGAATGAGATAGGTATTAAATGTTACAACGATTTTCAAAGTACTACTCAAAAAGGAACAAATAAATTGTGGTATTTAGGAAAAGCACATAATGCACATTAGCAAGTATGAAAACATATACATTTATAAAATTCTGCCTGTTTTTGTCAATGAAAAGATGAAACACGAGATACACGAATAGAATATATTTGACAAATTAGTTTCTATTGATAATTCTCAAGAAATCCGATAATAAGTGGGTAAAGTGTTTTCAAATGGATATTATGAATCGGGTGAATGCTCAAAATTGCATTATACTCATTTTTGTGATTGCCTGTAAAATACCTGTAAAAAATACTTTGAATAGGCATTTGTTATCGATTATGAGCTTATATAAAGATCATAAAAAGTATAAGCATGGGTCCATTAATGAGATCACTAAATTTCTGGTCATGTATCGGTTTCGGTTATCCATTTCTCTTACGACCTACCAAAGATCAATTACACTATACTTGTTTATCTATTTGGTTTTCATAATATGTCTTAAAGAAACCTCATTCCCAGGAAAAAATACTTGAAACGTTTTTTTTATTCTCTTTTAAAGTTCTTCTTAAACTCGTTATCTTGTTTCTCATCATCATTGCATCACATTACATTAGCAAATCTCCTGTTGAGCAAAGTTGCATTGTGTGAACGTGAACTTTTGGTAGGGGCAGGACCTACATAAAATCTCCAGGACATTCCCCACGACGATTATCGTGTCACATGGGGCATGGGTACGATAATGAGTGATAGACTGACAATGAAATTGTCAAATAAATGACAGGACAACGACGACACACACACATTGAAAAGGACACTTTTTGCTTCTTTCAGACCTGTCTGCCTGTGGAACATTATGGCAGCTTACTTGTGTAATTCTGTAATTGAGATTGTTTCGCTCCCACTACTATTCGTTCAACCAAACCAATAAGCAAAAAATCATCTTTTTTCTTTTCGTTTTGAAGTAGGTAATGAATAGATATATAAGCAGACGTGTAAATAACAAAACAGAAAAGATCACGAGTACAGATAAACACTGAGATCATCTTATTTTTCTTTAATGGTTTGCTTAAGTTCTCCAAATATGGTTACACTACACTGGTGATATTGCATTATTGAGCTGTTTACAGGCTAGACACATTAACAAGATGAGTACTTTGTATACGCTCCCAGAGCATAACATACCTATTTATCTCCGACATCCGTCCATCTATTCATCCACTCCTGATGTCCACCATGTCCCATTTACGTTTTGAGTATATTTGTCAACGAGGGAAAGAAGAAGGAAGGAAGACCTGAAAATTTTTACTGGTAGCCATAAAACCCCCAGCGAGAAAGAGATAGCTTCAAAATAAAGCGTGAAGGTTGATCTAAAACCATTTCATGCTTCTATTTGAAATTGCCATGGTTTGGTTTTGGTGCACACAACTTTATTATATTTTTTGCTGGCTCCTCTACGTTAGTTGGCGGTAGCTCAATTTTGAGATGGAGAGAGAGAGAGAACCTTGCTATATTTCTGGAACTTCCTAAATTCTTTTTTTTCTAAAGACGAACAGCACATTAAAGTTGTCAACCTTTTTTCTTGTCTTCGCAACCAAGCGGGAGACCAATGAAGTGTGCACCATTTTTCTTAATTTTATTGAGTTGTGGAGATCACTGAAGAGCACAGATCACCCATTACTGACTATTCACATTTTGTATTTATTACGCAAGGAGCATTTTTACGCTTTTTCTGTCACAAGTAGCAGCCTAGCTACTACTCTGTGAAAATTTGTAACAAAGCGTGTAATGTACTGTACTTGAATAGGTATTCCAGGCCAGACAACCATCTTGAAATAGGGACAAGGGAGGTAAGCAATTATTATAAGGTTGGGCTTTGTAATGAAGAAGAAGAGGAGACAGACATTTCCTCAATTTTTGAATCTTCTTTCCTTTTACTTGAGACATTTTTCATTGCATTTCCATCAACGCCATCACCATCGTGGTCATAATCGCTATTAACAGAACGAGAGTGACTCGTTTCATGGTTGCTTTTTACCTTAAATTTTATTCTTTTCCATTAAAAGTCGCCTGCTATTGTTACTTTTGAATAATTTATAGCGTCTTCATTTTATGGGTACAGATGTTGACGCTTGGCAGCAGGCACACTTTTGAAGACAAGTTCAGCAAGAAGGATTCTACGATGTGCATGTCTGTCGACAGATTACTTTCTACTTGCACGTATGCGCTTGTTTTTTAATGTTTCTATGCAGTATCTATAGGCTTCGCTAGGTCGCTAGGTCATTCGCATATTTGTTTTATATAGCATCCTAAATTAAAAAATATAAATGCACCTGTATAAATAATAATTTAAAAATAGCATCTTAATGCACAAATAATTCACATACATGACGCCATACATAACTGTTAATATTTTAATTCAGAGATCCTTGTTTGCCAAATTGCACAGAAATAGAGTTGAAACAAAACGGTGGATTGTATGCCCAAGTAACACCATGGATTGTACACATCACTTTGGCCAACAGTAAAACCATAAAACTTCAACGAAACGAAAACCAGAAAACCAAAGAGACCAAACCCATTTTTGGTCAGACCCTTACCCAGAGTCTTTCGCAATCCATTTACAAAACATTTTTTGTATCCCCGACTACCTTTATTTCTTTAAATCACCCTGCTCAAAAAGTGCCAAAAGGCCAGAGACAAAAAACTTGAAATCCGAAATCCAACCGAATACATGGCAGCTCCATTCAGCTTTTCATCAGCAATGTAAATGAATAGAAGCAAGAGTTTTTACTTTGCATCTGCTACTCAACTCCAGGGTCCTTCCCCGCATAACACGATTGCTATTCAAATACGTAAAATATTGTTGTATGGAAACATTACACACGATTGTAAGTGTATCCCAACTCAACACACATGTCATGTGCTCTAAGGATGTAAGAATCGGTAAAAATGCTCAATACCCATGTTTGTTCTATGAAATAGGCAAAGAATACTTACACCCAAAGCATAATAATAACTGAATGAATGAAAAAATGAAATGAAAAGCCGTTTGTTTGGTTACATGATATGCATTATTGAGGGGATAATAGTAATAGTGGACCCTTTTTCTGTTTCTCTGATGGAAAAACATTGAAATAAATACGAGAACTGGGCACGTATAATATATTGATACTTATTCTTATATCATGCATTCATATGCATACATATTTATATTATGTAACAATAAACAAAGCTTAAAAGTGTAACCTTTCTTGGTTGTTGTGTGTGCTTCAACCTCATTAGCACTGCCACATCACGTTTTTACTTTTACTTTTACAGACCAACTGACCAAAGAGAAAAACAGACGTGTTTAAGGATTTCAAAAAACCCAACACAAATCCATTCACAAACATACAAGCACTCCAAAATGAAAGAGGAAGAGTAGTGTAGTACTATACAGCTAGGCATGCATCATCGTGGTCATAACGATGACTGACGACAACCAAATTAAAGCAAAGCTTTAAATGTTTGTTGTGCTTGCGTTGTGTCGTTAAAAGCCCTTATCGTCTCGAATTACACCATTTACCATGATATACATATTTGGAAAGCTGAGAGCCCCTTCCAATTTTACAGAACGCATGTGTGTGTATGTTTTTCATGCTACGTGAAGCGTTGAGTGAATTTATTTATGATTATTCAAAAGTATAAAGGTTTTCTAAAAGTTTCCAGTACCATTTTTCACCCGTAGGCACCCAACCAAACAATAACCCATGTACCATTATCCTGAAAAAGTGTGGGGGCATAGGGGAAATTACTGCACACATGTTAACTTTTGAACATTTACTTAAAATAGTGAATTCAGATATATATTTTAAAATTGCTTGAAAGTCCTTAAAAATTTCATTGTGTAGTGATGTAATAATAGAGATCCATTTGTAATTTTGGGTTTTGCTTGCTGTGTCACGTTGGCAGTCCGCCCACGCCACGCTAACCACCGTGCCATACTTAAAAATACAATAGATAGTTTTTTCATTCTTGTTTTCACCCATTTTTTGGTGACAAAACCTAAAGTAAACTTGTTGGTGCTTCAGATCTAACCGTTTTGGTACACCTCCGTAGGCTTTTATGCTCCTACCAAAAGGAAGAAAAACTCGGGTTTATTGAAATGAACACCTTTGCTAGTAAAAACTGTTGATTTTTGGTATACAACTAGCTTAATTCATTGAAAAGCTACTCTGACCATAATACAACATGTCGCCTTTTTACTTTTCTTTTACTTGCTCTGTAATGCATGTTCATTCATGTGTAATCTTTCCATTGAGAAAACACAGGCATTTGTGTTTTTTCCTTTCATTTCCTCACAAAATGTGTTTGCACGTTGGCTCAAAAATAATTTTATCTAAGAAGCAAATTGCAACAAGATGGTATTTGTATACGTGTTTCTTACAATTACAAATGAAGACATTATCCTGTAACAATAAAAAATCTACAAGAATTTCAGGAGGCAGGACTTGTGTACAAGCTGTGCAGAGACAGATGAACTTGTTTGTTGAAAAGCTTTACACAATTTTTAGAATGTAGTACTTCAGTCTGGTTTCATTTTTACAAAAAATTATGTTATTATGCAGTCCTTTACACATTTTTCTTCTATTGTTACTTTCGTTTACTTACTTATTAAGTTGTAGGTATCGTATCAGCGTTTGTCGTTGGCTGGAAATACATACAAAACTTACAACAATGGGCTACGTAACAAACATCCTCTTTAAAAAACAGAAAATTGAAAGAAAAGGAAAACCAAAAACCGTGTCGTATTGCATTATAGCGTCGCATTTTTCAGTAAACATGTATATAGCATATAATGCCTTGCATTACAAATTTGGTGAAAAGAAAAGCAAGTTGCTCCTTTACTTAAAGTTTTAAGTTGTGTTTGTACAACAAAACTTCATCGTCAGATGTATTTCATTCATAACGTTCATGTTCCAAAGAAAGCAGGAAGGGATCATCAAATTATTTCAGAATTCAGAGGAGTTCTTACATAGCTATTTGTAATGTATAATGGTAATTCCAATGCATAATGCGCAGCAGAGTAGAGAAACTCTTCAAGTAGATGAATGGAAATACGGTTGAAAATCTTGATTGTCGTCTGCCAGCCTCCTGTCCTACAACTCCCCCGCCTTCTGCTTCTTTTTGAATTAACACATCATCAACAAACACAAAAGCAGTCTCTTGGCGACTTTAATATATCGTTGAAGAGGGAGAGTTGATAGAAAAGGAAGGTAAATTTCTTACAATGGAATACTGGAATTTGAGAAAAATTTCAGCATACAAAATATAAGTGTAAACTACTCTACTAATCTATTATTAGCACATTTAATATTTAATTATTGCAGTTTCTAAAGTTGGTTTTCCCTTACCCTTAAGTTTAAAAAAGTCGGGTATGTACCACAATATAGCAGAAAATACCCACTAACCGTTATTTTGTATTTTTACAACTTTTATTAGGGCACGCAGTTGTATTTTCAGCTTTTTAAAAAGTTATATTGCCCAACTGTACCTGACCTATAATACTATTTACATTTATGCCGATGTTGGTGCATTATATGACAAATATGACAATTTTAGAAACGTCCAATAAAGCCATATACGTTTCGACAATAATAGGTTACCGTTTTAAAGTTATATTCCTTATGGCACGAGCCGCGTGTAGTAAAAATATACTGTGGTCAATACATGACCTTCAGCAAGATAGTTGATATCGACCCTATAAGGAATATTTTTCTTGGACGGATTATCCTCGTTTTATAATCCATCATTTTTTCGTTACGTGTGCCTCTAATAACTGCATCCTCACCGCCTATTGCTACCCAAATCATCATATAACACAGTGACCTAGTGCCATATCATCTTACTCTGACCTAATAAAACTCATTTTTATAACGTTGCTCTCTTTAAACTTTGTGTACTAAATTGATGCACACGTGCATATTATTTCAGTATATATGTATATTTCTGTTTCAATATTACATTATTCATTTTTACGCATTTTTTGGACATTGAATCTTTACTTGTTACTAGAGTCTTGCTTATGAAGGAAGGAAGATACAAGTAAATATTTCAGATCAGTTTTTGGAAATATTAGTATACCATCAGATTAGAATATTTTCAGGTTAACCATATGCACACACAGTACATTTATATATTTCAGACAACAAGACAAGTCTTTATCCGATTTTTAGATTTTCGGGGTGTGCCACTATCTCTGTTACCTACTTGCGATGATAATAAAATATTATACGATGTATGGTCAAGCATTTTATCTTATCTTTATTTCACCATCCCACCTTCCACCACAAACTCCAAACAACACACGCAGAGCAAGCAATAAAAGATAAATAATATGCGCATTGAAAAGTAAGAAGCTAAATTGCATTAGTCAATCGTAATAAAATGCTACTACAATTGAATGGGCATAATAAAATTTTGGAGAAAAACTCAAGTAAAATTCCTCAAGTTGCTTCCAGAATGCAGAAAAGCGACATTTCTTAACACTCTCGAGTATAGTAACCATGTTTACATTTAACAAGCACTTTTATGATCATATATAACCGAGAAGCGTTGTTGTGATGCACGTAGCATATGTGATTGTGTTGGATATTTTGAAAAACTGTTGTTTGTCCACACAAGGGACTTATATCATGTCAGACAAAATGCAAAAATCCTCTGCACCGATCCGAGATGAGCAATACATCATAAAATTACACACAGAAGCAATAAAATTACAAAATCTGAGAAGAAAAGTAACGGACAATAGAAAAAGAGGATCCTTTTCTTGTCACATCACTTGAAATTTTTATGGGGTTTCTGTGAATGTAACTGTACATAACAAGATGCAAAGATACGGGTAGCTAATACATCCCAAAGAGAACAAGAAGTTTTGCCAGGAACACTGTTTTATTATATGGTCCCCTTTTGCCCTGGCCTGACTTGTTGACTTGTTGATTTGACTTAATGCCCATTTCCGATAACGTGGCTTATGCTTGACTTGTACTATTTCCGTTTGTTTGGGCTTGCTGAAAAGCAGATCAAGACTCAGTTTAAACTCCACTACAAAACCCAAAAGTCATTTATGGTTTTATTGAAGGTAATTGCAGGCTTAATAAGAAAGTGCATTTATCTACTAGAGTGCAGGACTCTGGCCTTCTTTGCCTTTATCATAATTGTCAATTCAGTTAGCTTGAAGAATTGGTCGATGAGCAGGAGCACGTGCTCCCCAATGAACCATCATCATAATGCCTTATTATATCAGTTGAGTGTTGTTCTCGTATAAAGTATTTGATTGCACTGCCACTTTGTCCTATTACTATGTACTTAAGGAGCGTTTAGTGATGATTTAACTTGAGAGCAATAAAATCCTTGTGTATGGAACAGAGCACTTTGAGTTTTTACAATAAACTAGGCTTTACTTTGATTTTATAACGGTCCATACCATATTATCCTTCTATTTATCGGTCAAAATCCAAAACAATCTCTGCTTTTCATACGATTTGATATGGTTTGGTTTCTCGTTTTGGTGTTTGTATTGCACCTAAGAATTAGTGGGCAAAGTGAGAAATGCTGACAGGGTCCACACGACAGCATCAAAATGCGTTGCAATAGCAATAAATATGTTTCTAAAATAAGAAAATTTTTCTTACCAAACATAATATTATGCTCCATAATGAACTACATGTCCCTGAGGGCAATAAGGAATGTAAAACTGGCTCTAATATATATGCTATCTTTTTTAATTGCTCATGTTGGACAATTGTCAGACAAGCATATACAAAGTTTCTAAAGTGTCCTTACTCGGACTGAAAAGGAGGATCATAATAAGTAAAGATGATGCAAGTATGCATTTTTATGGCTTGAAAAAATTGGAATATGACACAATTATTGCCCTTATTAAACTCAAAAATTGGTACATAGGACAGCGAGGATTGAAACGTAGGACTAATACAGATCTGACATGAACCATCATCAACCCTGGAATCAGATTCACTTTTCTTTTACAGTAATAAAAATGTGCCGAAACATACTAATATTAGACATTTTTACAAATGACGTAACATGACATTGACCATATTATATTATTTTGTCTCATTTTTAGTGGTCTGAAACTTTGAACGGTGACTACTATGTTGTACGTATTTATTGCATCATGTTTACTGACAACACAGTGTCGAAAAAATGTCCCGTTACATTTTCCGTTTTTCAACGACAGGTTATATCTACGCCATTCTAAAAATAAAAATCAGCGTAAACAACTGACCATTATGGTAGTACGTTCACTTTTTCATGGAATGTTTATTATGTTGCCCTTGAATATTACGATGCTATGATACAAACACAAAGTAAATACTATAGGGTATTGTGCATTTTGATTCTCTGTGCTTCGTTGTTGATAAAAATACGTTTAACCTTGACTTTTTGAAGAAAGTGACTACTACAACACTCTGCTTCAAGTTTACGTACTTTTTCCCGTTATTGCACATTGTGGTGCAAAGTCTACATAGAAATTGTAATGAGTAAACTTTTCTAATTGACTTCTCCCCGTTCTCACAATGTCATGAAAAGTCACGTGAGCATAGTTTTTTTCTCTTTGTAGTTTTAAAACATTCCCCTCTGATGACTTTTTAACTTTAACTCGACCAATGTGAAAATTTAAAATTGGTCATTGTGGCCATTAGGTCGTTTGTACTTGCTACACAAAGTCATGGTCTAAGCCGGAAATTATTCTCTATCCAATACGCAAGCTGTAATAGAAATAATCATCCTCCCACCGATCCCAACAGCGGCTATTAAAACTGCAACAAACATTAATTTAGCTGAAACGAGCATATTAAAAAAGAAGCAATACAGACTGACGCTATATACATACCCTTGTACCTTCTGCAAAGTAGACACAAACGCAAGTAGTAGTGCATAAAATTATAAAACCATTTTACAACCCTTTTTTAACCCATAAAAACCTATGCAAGAGCACAACATCAAGCGGTATAATAACGCAACATTAACAGTTGCTCATTTTGCTTTTCCCTTTGCACACTCGCTACTAAAATATCGTCTCAGGTTACACTTTTTAATTGTAGCAGATACAACAAGAGAACTTGGTTTTCAAGGGTAGAAAAAATACTGTTGGGTTCATATTCTAATATTCCGCTCTTGTTTTTCTACTTTATTAACAATAATAATGATTTTTAACGTTTCTTCAAATATCCACTTCTTCCCTTATTCAACCCTCTAATTTACGCAACGCTTCTACCTACTTCTTTTTATTCCCAAATGAAAAATTACATGCAATACAAATTGTAGTAGTACCATATACTTACTTCTTACACTTCTCTGCAGAATTATATCTATAAAATATCAGTTTGTTTATACTTCTAGTTGAATATAAAAGCCAAGGAAAGCCATCAGGAAACACCAAAAAGTGCTTTTTAAAACGCTAATAAAAAGTTTTTTTTTTGCGTTACATTAATAACCAAGTTCACTTCACCAAAACCAAACCAAACCCATTTTAGTTTACTACTGGCAATCCCATTGCTGCGTCATATCATCCTCAAGCGCTAACCAATTTCAACTCGAACGAATGAGAAAGAAGCTCTAGCAACTTTAGAAAAAAAGAAGGGAATTCGTCATAAAGTCATCATAAAATATAAACACTACACAGGCACGCCATAACATGAACCTTTAGCGAAAAAAATTACAAAACAGCAGCGCAAGCAAATAAGCTCCCAGTTCACAAGAAAATCCGTTTAGTTTTTATTTTCCCCATTTTTTGCACTCAAAATCGTCGTAATAAAATCTGTGAAGAAGAAAAATAGCAGAAAAGAGAATAGAGGCAAAGAGGATGCATATTATATCGTTTTGTTGTACGTCTTTTTATGCATGTTCTCTGGTTCAATGTCTCCATTATTTTTTACAAAAAGGTAACTACAGAATGTGTAGAGATAGATGGGGAAAATTACAGGCGAGAGGAGGAGAGGTAACGTCAACTCAAAAAGTTGAGCCTTCAAAAATGTAAAAGATGCATGCATATTATAACTTTTTTAGTGCCGACCGGAATGAGACGTTTGGGGATATTAAAGGTTCTGTGGTTCCCCTCGACATTCGGCACGCAAACTTTGATGTCTTCATTACATTTTACCTAGAAATATTATGTTCATCTTTATAAGTATATGTGTACTGCTGTATATTTTATTCATGGCTTTTAGTGCGCTACAAAAGCAAATTACGACAAAAACACACCGTCCTCTCTCTTTGTCATCAGCATGATCATGGTCATAAGATTGGATGGAATGAATGGGTACACCACCACCGCCACCACACTGACACCATCCACCTCAACGTGTCGCTTCTTCTCTCGTCTCTAATGTTCCAAGGGGTTATTAAAGCGTGCATGTAACTTTTGCTGCTGCTGTTGATTCGTTCCTTTTCCAATGATGATGAAGTCATTTTGTCGATAACATGCAATCTTCCACCAACACCACCACCACGAACATCCACCAAATTTTGGCCAGCGTACTTTGAAAATGGGTTATAAATTGGATGGATTACATTTTGGAATGGAGGAACACACAAAAAACAGGAAATAAAAGGGGATGTAATATATGCTTAATGCATGCGTTCATATCATCGGCATCAGCACACAACCGTGGAATATTACATTATGACTGGTCTTAGGATTACGATTACTACAGCCATGAACAACCAAAGCACTTTGACTATCGTCGTAATAATATAGGAGCGGGTGGTAGTGGTGTCGGTGTGACGGTGGCGGTGATGTTGGCGGTGGATGGTGTTGGTCAGAATGTTAACGGACCCTTGTCACGAAATGCTCATTGTTTTTCATCGTCTTTGCAGGAAGACATGTGTAGAAAGTAGTAACTTTGCTGATGTAACAAATTAGATTTGGTAATGGTGCTGATGATTTTGATTATAGATGGAAACGAGAAGGTAGCACACCACACCACTACCACCTCTCTGCTGCCACCGCTGTGGTTGATTATTCATGGCAAATGAAGGCATCATACTTTGCCTGCGTTCTTTTGTAAACTTTCATCATGTTATGTTTGGTCTGCCAGAAATGCTTTGATTGAATTGCGATATTCGCTCATTCCTTTTTAATTTACTTAATGATACAAAGTAAGAATATACATTGTGGGAATACAAGTATAAAAGTAAGCCTTCTGTACAATGCTATAGTGTGTATGTCGAGTGCATTTACCATATTAAATGTATTGCGTTTCACGATTAAATGGCCAAAACTGTGGCCAAAAGTTAAAGTAAGTATAAAAAACTCTGTTTGAGGGTGCATAAAACTTGGAATGGAGAAAGGCTATCCAGACCCAAAAACAACTCCGTGGAATTTACAAAAGCCATGAAATTGCGCAATACTAAACTTCAGCCGCCCTGTCAGCATGACTTATTTCTGGCTATTCATTATGTTAATGTGTCGTTTCTAATATGAGGTTTAAATCATATCCTCTAATATTGTAGTTATTATTATTATTTCTAGAAAATCAACTCAACGCAGCGGATGATATTAATAATTCTTTTCTTTGCTTTCTTGAGAAATAACTGTAAGGACATGTATTATCAAGATTGGTCACAAAGTACCATTAATATTATTATCCCGACGAAACCTAAAGAGTTGCTATATATAAAATTGTGTGTTCATATGTAAATTCTTTGTTGTAGTGCAAACTCAAATTCTCATGCGGGTTCACCCTGAATATAGCTTTTTGGCAGACCTTTGGCTCTGAAAGGATGAAAAAAGAAAATAAAAACTTTGTTATTGCTTTCTGGAGTTTGGTGCAACTATGAATATGTCTTCTTGCTGCTGTATTTTAGCTTTTAAGTAGCTCCGATTTAAAATTGTCTCTTTGTGTAGTCTCATATCATATGAATTCATGTTATTGTCAAGTGAAATGGATTGGATTGAATAAATATGCGTTTATTCGTTCCTATCTGCTTGAAGAACTTATACTATACTCAAGCCGCCGACAAAGTGAAAGTTTTTATTTCTATCACGCTATCATCCATCTTTAAAAAAGGGCATGTGTGTACACTGGTGCGTTATCACATCACACACAATATGCAGAACATTGTGAAGAGCTACTGCTTCTTGTTCTTTCCAAAGGTACAATTTTTGCCTTGTCGGGAAGACTCTTTTACTTTTCTGTATGAACTAGCAAAGACACTAAGAAATAGGGTCCCAAATCCCATTCAAGTCATACAGGCCTGGCCTAACCAAGCGATGATAATAGCACGACATCCAATTCAACATTTCAATTCAAGCGAATGAATATATTATTCAAAAGTTTAAACCAATAGAGCAATAAAAATCGGTTCGGTTAGCCCATTCAATTGAACATTTTGTTCTTGAGTATGACTTGTCTTTGCCTACCTTCACAAAGCTTCAGCTTTTTGGTAGCACTGAGGTTTTGTACTCTCTGACTGGCTTTTATTGTTGTATTGGTGAAGAACCTGGTACATAATTCATGATGATAAAATACGGGGGAACAAGATCCAACTTTTTTGCCTGTTGTATTTCTTGCATTTATACTACTACTTCATACTAACTTGTTTGAAAATGGAATTCAGCCCGAACCCGACATACATATGCAAGCATACATAAAGATATCATTGGTATAATAGCCTGTGTGCCCGTGTTTGGTTTTGCTCCTTCTGAGATTTGGTAATGTATGGGATGGGAACATCATAATATCTTTCTTTTCATCCAAGGAAAAAAGGTAAATCTATGCTGTTGTGTGTAGTTCCACAACTGCCTTTTTGGCACACTGTCACAGTTGGCATTGTCAAGCAGTTTTATTGGGAAACTGCCTCCTTTTCCATCTCAATCTTTAGCTCCCGCAGTCTTTGGCCATGTATGCGGTATCACTGGTGGCATTTTTCTAATAGCTTGTACAATAATATAAAATTGTACGCATGCATTATTTTTTCTCCGTTGCAAAACGCAGACTTTGTTGGGACGGTAGAGCTGCGAGAGATGACAGAAATAAATGTGATTCAAGAGTTCAATTCAATTCACAAAGATCCTAACCCTTTTTACCTTGATATGATGCATGCGTGAGCTCTCCATTCTGTTTACAATTGAATTTCATTGAATTGTCACTTTGTTCATTTTAAATTAAAATTTTCAGAGCTCCTCTTGTCTTGATGATGGCCCTACTTCATGCTGTTTTCCGCTATTATTACATAACAAAAACGTCATTGCACTCCCAGTGTGTGACAATAGTACTTGAACCCAACTTGTGATAATGACTATATTTTTGCCTTGGCCTATTCGCTGGTTTCCCCGTTTATTATTACTTATTTCCCACACACTTTATGGCAATGATATAAATAGACATGATAATACGCTAGCAATTAACGAAGCTGTACATCTGCACTTTTTTTTACTAAAATCTGACATGACAGTCGACATGTAAAAACCCCGATATTTTTTGTGAAAGCAAGACCGGCAGGCCAAATCTGATTTACGATTTTCACTTGCATGGGCACTACTACACATTATCGTTTTTGTTTCCTTCTCCTAGTATATATGGTTCTTGTTTCTCCAATCATCAAAGCAGCCCGAAATTGGAGAAAGAAGAAGACACAAAAGAGAAGCCGCCGTTGTTGGTCTCTGGTGTACCAAGAGAATACCCGGGTATTTCTTCCTCCCTTCTCATTATACTCACTATCATGACATTGTGACAATGATGCACCCTTTTTATTATTCACCGACACAATGTCCGACATTGCATTGGAATCGCCGTCTCCATAAAAAATACTGCACCAGGAATGAATTGTATTTTAGCGAGGGACAAGCATTCTTTATTTGTAGCAGCTATAGGTCGCGACAGTTGTCCGACCTATGTAGCTTACAGAGGCATGTCATGTAAGCGAGGTTGAAAATGTTAAGTATACACTATTAACTATGTGTCATGTCGTAAACTAAAAGCTTTTCATGTAAAATACACAAAAATAGTTTTGTCAAGAGCAATGGGAGCTGCCGCACGCACACATACGCACACGCTTCATCAGCTCATCATCTTCCCGGATTTCCAAGCCAGCTTGTGTACATTTCATATTATTGCATAATATCTATAAGCATGCATCCGAAAAGCGATTGCTGCAACAAGGAAGTGAGGAAGTAGGAGAGGAGAGGGAAGCCTTTTTGTACACAAAAAAGGAAAAACGTCACATGCTACTGTTCCGAAATGACGCGACGTCCACGATGATGATCATGATAAAGAGGGTAGTTTACTTTTAAAATGGAAATATGTATCTGAGGCTTTTATGTTGGTCGCGTTGGGGGAAAGAAGGAAGCCTCAACAACTCTACGATATTATCATGCAGTAAAAGAGAGAGAAACGAGAGAGAAAGGGAGAAAATTATGATGATCAAACTATATGTGTGTGCTTGTAAGCTTGTCTCGTGGAACTACGAACAAAATATATATATGAATGTGTAACATTTTCAAAGCAAAAAAGCAAACTAAACCAAACCAACCAAGCTCGTTTGCTTTTGCTCACCACTGCTATCCACCCCAACCAACCCCAACAACAAGACGAGGAGGAACATTTTTTAGCAAAAAGGGATGATGATGCCACTGTACTACGATGATGATCAAGCAAGAAGTGTAAGTAAAAAAGAGAGAAGGGGATGCTAGAATGTGCGATACGATGATGCGATGCATTTTTCTCGGATTTTTATATGGATTCAGTCAGTCGGACGAGTATAGTTTGAATGAATAAATGGAGAGTGGGGTTACGTTTGTTGCATGCCAAGTAGATATATATACCAACACGCATTTATTTTTCTATTTCAGCTTCCCTATATGAATCGATAAGGGATGAAAATGAATCACGATTAGGCTATTGTATAAATGCATGTTTAGCTTTTTTATAGGAACCGAAAACCCAGTGTCTGTATTTTTTCCTGTGTGATGATATAAGATGCGAATACAAAAGGATGTTGTGTTGGTTGGGAATTTCGGGATTGTTGTTGGGAAAGCCGTTTTTGGTCTTGGTGGTGGTAGTGGTGGTGTCCCCATATTCGTGTGCATCCCCATAAACTACAAAATTCTGCTTTTTTGCATTAACTGTTTCTCTGAGTGTGCATGTGTGTGTGAGTTGGTTTGGTTTTGAGGGTATATCTTATGTGATGTGGTCGGCTTGGATGGAATATAGAACCGTAATCATGGTTTTTGTGTGTTTTTTTCTCTTTTTTCTCTTTCTCTCGCTCTCTTACTCTTTACTTTTCCCGACAGCTTTTTGGATGGGGGATGAAAATGGAAAAGTAAAGTAGGAAGTTGTACAGGGGAATCGTATTTCCATGTTGTGAGAAGAAAATACTGTAGGGGGTTGGAGAGATGCTGACGATGAAGATCATGCATGGCAAGTGACATGGCGTTAGTAGAAAATGAAATAAAAAAGAAATACACAGAGCGAAAAGTGTGTTAGCTTGTATACTTATTGATCCGTATACTGTTCGTTCCTATGAACGATTTTCTTTACCAGACTCCATTTATTGTTTTGGGCTAGGTTGGGACTTCCCTCTGAAAAAGTGTCACTGGAGAAAAGCATTTTTTCAGGAAAAAATCAAAGCGGATACTCAAAGAGAAATGGTGAGTGAATGTACCCCAGTGAGTGTTTACACTTGACATCACATAGATAGATGCTTTTTGGATCACAATGCAATATGCACCATGCTGACTATAGAGCTGGGATATAGATTTTGGTTTAGTCATCATCAAGTAAAAGTAAATGTTGTTTTTAGCAATTTTTTTCTTCATATTTTTCATTAAAAAGAGTTTCAAATGATGTTGTAGAATGTTTGGAGAAAATGGGTAGGAATTCATGGGTCCATGCTGAGCATCTCACACTTTCAGTGAAACAAGGAACAAACTTATTCTCATCAGCATTTCACAAAACGCATTTATCATTTTGCTCCAGTCAGTCTTGCGTACAAGATAATCTGATTAATTTTCCATTTCAATCAGCAACAGCAGGACACACAAGAAGAGACAACGCGTAGTAGTTGGCAAAAGTAAATCAACTACGCGAATGTAGGGATGGTGTCGAGACGAAAATTTGTTTACTTTACTAGAAAACGATCATTATGTCAGACCCAACAATTTACCAGTTCCTGTATACTCTCTTGATTCTCTTGTTTTTTTTTGCGTGGGAATGGAAGAATGTGTAACATTAGAATTGTCCACTGTGTGAGCGAGTAAAATGGAGAAGTAGGAGTGACGCAGAGTTTAGAGGCAGTCAAGGTCTTGGATGTCGTCCGTAGCTCACGCCAAGCCACCACCTTCATCATTTTCACACCACAGTATGCATTTGCCACCAAGAAAAGGGGGATGATCACACGGTGGTGGTGTTGTGGAGATTCTAAGAAAATTAAAGAAGATCTGCAGCAACCCGTTGCAACTTGCAACCTCTATTACGCAAACAGGAGACTGCTCATGATAAATGATGTTCTTATTTTCTTTGTGATAAAGCAACAGACAAACAAATTAAGAAATGAACAAGCCAGCTTCTATGTGTCCAAATCCAAATAGGCAATACAAGCATACAATTTTCCAGAAGCACAGAAGCATTTTCTCTCAGAATATAAGCAATATCCCAAAAAGTAATAACAAAACTGATAAATTACTCTGGCCGAAATCCTAGGATTTACCATGCATCTCTCTATTAATTGACACATCTAGCAAATACTGGGGCCACACAACGCAAAAATAATTTTCCATCACACGGTCCTCATGAAGGATCGATTTCATCACGCTAATCATCCTCCTCGTCAGACTTTTTACATCTTCATTTCATCATCATAATGAAATTCATCAAGCAGCAATAATAATAACGTTCTCTCCTCACACTTTACTGGTTTACTGATGTTGCTTTGATCAGAACATCATTCACGGTTCCGTCTGTGTGCATGTCATCTGCATTATTTCTAAACTGTGATATATCTGCTTGCACACATATGTCCAACCAATTACTCATCATTTCACTTTTTCACACATGTGATCATGATCACCCATTATTAGATTCATTCTCTAGTTTGTGCATGCATTTTACACAGAACACATCTGTGTGTCCATGTCGAATCCAAAAATAAAATCCCCCGACCTTCACTATCAGCACCACCCAGTCCCAATGCAATTCACCACGATCATCAGAATCAAGCTCATCATCATGACTATCAGTCAGTGCAGCAGTGTGGCTGTAGCAATAATTGCATCGGTTTATTATTCTTGATCACTCTTCCAGGCCAACTCAACCCGGAGAGGTTCAGAGAATAAAAATGGCACGAATGTAATTTTTAAACGCATACATTTATCATTTCATCTCTCTTCTTTTCCATGCAGATTGTTAGATTGCATCCCTAATCTTATCCAAAAGCAACAGCCGTTCATACAATTCAACTCTGCAGCTATTATGCTGCACTTTACAATATTACTTTTTATGATTACTATTTATTCCTCTTTCTTTCATTTTCCTATAAAATATCCTCCGCATTGGTAATATAATATGCAATAATAATAATAACAAATAGGATGGATGGATGGTTGAGTTGAAAAGTTCAGGCCTTTTTTGCCCCTCTGCTACTGAATAACTGCCACTGCTGCTACTACTTCTCTATATGATCATCACTTTACGTTTGGGGGTTGAAGATCAGCCAGAAGGGTCGTCATCTACACAATAATATTCCTCATAAAGCACAGCAGCAAAATGCATTCACGCACAACAACATGCTTGTTAAATACAACTAGGCTCATTCTCGTCGATGAGAAGATGACGATCAAAGCACAAACTTTTGCGTTGTGTACTGTGGGTACCCTATAACCTACCACCACATCACCACAGAAAAGCTCAGAAAAATGGAAGATGAGAGAGAGGAGAAACGGGAAACGCGAGCTATTGCAATCTGATGAGCGTTTGTGTGGTGGTAGTGGTATATTGTAAAAGTAAATGGAAGTACGTGGTGGTGGTTGCAATGGTGGTGTGTTCAGTTTTCAGTGGAGGAAGAAGAAAAAACTTTGAAAATACAGGGGCACACACATAAAAATACTACCACCTCTGCACTTTTGGTACAGCGCACGGAGAGGGATCCCCTTCTTAGTCAACGACGACCCTTCTTGTTGCACTTCCACTGTAAGGTTATGGCTATTACCACACACACGTTTTTTCGATGGATATAAGATGAATTGTGAATCTTATTATGCAGCTATATAACCCAGTACAACAAGGAAAATGAGCTTATAAGCTTACGCATTTATGCATCATAAAAGCAATAAGAAAAAGGAAAAAAGGAACAAGTACGGTTTAAGTACGGGAAAGAGAACATGCAGGCATATAGCTCCAAACACTAGAGTAGTACACACAAGCAGAGGGAAAAAATATTAGGGATATTTTCTAAGATCCAACTACTTTTTATTCACCAGTTGGTGACAAACTCACAGAGAAAGAGGATCCCCTCACATTACACTCTCTGTGTGTTCTCTCGTGCAGCAAGAAGAGAACAAGCTTATTTTCTGACGGGCTTGTATAAACAACAGTAGCAAAAATTGGAGTATAAACGCACAAGCACCAGAAATATTCTTTTTGTAAACACAAAAAATACTTTTTTGTACGGAAAGGAGATTGAGAAAAGGAAGAAGAAAAAAGATTTTTCCCTTCCCCTTTCTCAACTTCACATTCAGTCTAGTGAGTGGTGTTGGGAGAAAAACATCTCAACGTGCGTATAGTGATCATAAAGAGTGTGTGAATTGGAACTGATGCCACACTACTGTGCATACCAGTTGTGGAACGCTCTATTGCTGACTCATTCAATAATATAATTCCGTAAAACCGGGTTAACAGAAAAAACCGGCATAGGATATTTGGGAAAAGGAACTGGTTCAACAGTAAAAGATTTTTAGTGAAAATAAAAATTGTAATATTTGGGATTTTTGCTGGATTTCGAATAAAAGAATATACATAATACAGCAAATTGTGTTGTGATTCAATTTGGATTTTGTGTATACGAGAAATTGTGAAAATATGTAGGTTGTGTTAGGTCTACAGTGTACGACTAATGTGAAATTTCAGAACTTTTGAAGTGCCTTTGAAAATTTGTGTTGGAAATGATAAATTGTCCAAGTGGATAAAGCTGACAAGTGATTCACGTTTTGGATGAAAGACTAGTGCAAAACAACGTATTATAAAAATAAAATAAAAATATTCGACTACTGGTTAGACTTTTTTGAGTGGAAAAATGGGTACCGAACTTATGGAAAATGGAGGTGGGATTTTGTCCCCACATCATCACCATGCTTCCCATATGCATCAGCATCCCCACTTTAATCATCCCCTGCATATTCCTCCAACAGCAGGCGGTGGAGCTGCTCCACCACCACCCGGTGGCTACTTTGGACCTGACTACACTGACTTTCAGAGTGGGGGAGAGTTGATACAAACTGGAAGTCCAAACTTACTTTGTAGTGCTTTACCTAATCATTGGCGGTCCAATAAGTCACTTCCCGTAGCTTTTAAGGTAAGTGGCATCGCTCTCGTTTTGTTTAAAAATGATTCTCAGAACAACTTGAAAAGTTTTGCAATCTGGATTGTTGGTCATAACAGGTAGTTGCATTAGACGAAATTGAGGATGGAACCTTAGTCACAGTTAGAGCCGGTAATGACGAAAACTTTTGCGGAGAGCTTAGAAATTATACGGCCACAATGAAGAATCACATTGCAAAGTTTAATGATTTGCGCTTTGTCGGTCGATCGGGAAGAGGTAAGAAAGATGGAAAACTATTTAGTGCCTACATTTAGTTTAAATCATTTAGCTCCTCAAAAATAGGAGTATTGTAATTTTAATGTTTATCATACATTTTTAAAATTTTTTTACAGGAAAGAGTTTTTCACTCACCATCATCATACATTGTCGTCCTATCATTATCGCTACATACATCAAAGCCATCAAAGTGACCGTGGATGGACCTAGAGAACCACGTACGAAATCAAGTAAGTTAAACATTTCTCCCAACACAGTTCCCCTTGTAATTACAAAGGCATCTATTCAAATTTACATTTGTTTTGCCTCTTGAAACCCCATTGAAATTATCATCACTTTTATTATTATGACACAACATGACATCCCCAGAGATGAACAATTTTCTCTCTTAATTCACTCATCACATCAACACTCTAAGACGTTCCTCCTTTGTCACAAGAGCATCTCAAGTATCTTAAACAGCTTGTTCTCGTGTTCAAATCAGATTATCTTCGTTTTGGGGATACAAACACCCATAAATAGCATCATATTATAGTTCTCTCAGCATTACTACATGTTATGATTTAATATGTCTGAATAACAATAAGGGGCATATCGTACATCATACTGCCTTTTGTCATTTTTCATTTCAAAATTCCTCCTTTTAATTTTTATTATGACCGTGCCTTTTCCCTTTCGTGTTTCTTACCCCTTTCTTGTAATCCTTAATCCAAACAAGACAACAAACAGAACAGAACAAAGAGCCGATCTTGGAGTTATATCAGTTTCAGCAGAATAGTAGTAGCGAAGCAACCAAGAAAAGTTTGAGCTTATAAACCATTTCATTCAATTCAAACAGCTCTTTCAATTCTCTTGACTTTTCTTATTATAGTCACAGTAACAACATTGCGCAGGGAGAACGATATAGGGGAAGTAGATAAAAGCGTGTGCTTTGAGCTTCTTACAAGAAAGGGGTGCGTATCGTCATGATCAAACCCATATCATCACACTAATCCCCTTCTCTTCGTCCTTTGCTTGGTTTTCTTAAAGAAAGGCATTTAGTGATTAAGATGTGTACATCGCACCTGGATTTTACAGTTATTTATGACAGGGAGCAACAGCGAGCGAGCACACACTAACAAATAAATATACCACCACCGCTATAAACACATAACCCAGTAGGGAGCAATAATAATATCCACTTTATCTTTCTTAAGCTTATAATTTTGAATTTGTACACACATGTAAATCACAGCTTTGCGTACTACTGGTTTTACAGCAATTTAATCGCCTTCTTTTCTTCCTTCATTCTTTTTTTCTGGGGTAAAAAGCGTTTGAGACTTTAAGGATTTTTTGATTAGTCCTCAAAATTATGTGGCTGTCACAGTCATAAAATGCGTACAGCAGGTAGCAACGTCTTCAAAGCTCTTGAGTCTCAAAAAAGTCTCTGAGTTTAAGCGCTTTTTCTGATAATAGAGGCACATCCCCATAAAAACTCGTCATTTTCCACTTTTATTATAAAAATGGTAATTTACCTGGTTAAACACCGATTCAATGTCTTGTCTTCAAATAAACTTTCTGGGATTGCCGAGATCTGTTGCGTATTTAAACTAAGCAGTCAAGTAGTACAACAGAGTAGTAATAAAAGTAATTTATGACCGCCAACCAAATAATCTTATAATATCGCTGTACATCACTATATAGTACAAGTATTCTCCTAGAAATTGGTTTCGTAAAAGTAAACGTGCCATAGTATGTACATTGAACATTGATTTTACTTTAATGGCAATGTCTATTTAGTACTATCCGTATTTTAGCTTTTACTACCGTTCAACCAACCAAACTCATCAAAGTTAAAAACCCCAACGCATTCGTTAATACTGTGCTTGCTTCTTGTTTCCCGTTTTCAACATGCATATTTTTTGTAGTAAAAATGTGCGCTTCCCTTGTCTAAAGTGAATTTTTCTGGTAGAAAATGGTCATATTTCTGGTTGTCTTTTATTATACACCACTTCTTGTCTAGCAGGCCACAGTAGTGTAGTCGCCGTTTAGTACGGCATTCCCTTTTACTGCATTTTCGAGAATTTTGTCATGCTCAAGTAATTTTTGTCTAAATGCCTATGGTGCTATTATCGTATTATTTGTACCGCTTCCTTTTTGTCGTTTACTTTATAAGGGCTTTCTCTCTATTTTATTGTTTCACAGTTTATAAGTACGCATAATAGGATTTCTTTTGTCAATGAATCAATAGCACACAGGTTGTAAAATGTAAAGTAGCTTCAAGTCTATTTGTCTTCCTTTTCCTCATTTGACCAGTTTTAAAGAAAACGGCCGCTCTAATGTCTGGTGCGGTTTGATTTTCTACGGTATGGCAAAGCAAAATAGAAGCAGAGGTCAAAGCCACTTTCTTTCCGTATGGTTGCTCGTCATCTTTTTGTTCTTCACGGTTTCTCTCTTATCGTTGAACGGGGAAATGACGAAAAAAAATTGACGAGCTGTGTGGAACATTTAGTGAAATTGGTGGAAAATAAGCCATCAAAATTTATTGGGCTGTAAAAAATCTTTTAACTTACTTTTCGAGTACTTTTGTACAACTTTATATATATTTAGTTCACAACTAAAAAACCAAGTACTGTAGGGAACATGGAGTATATAGTGAGACTATTACAGTCCGTCACTCATCCAAGGTGTGGTTTGGTTTGATGATGGTTCGCCACTTGCCACTCATTTGTCATGGATTTCGTCTCGAAAAAGAGATCACGACAGGTTTTTTTGGGCAAAGGGAAAGAAGGAAGTTTTTCCTCTCTTCCTGTCAATCTTGTTCATTCTGGTCTACCTATACTTGGTTATTGCTAAAACACTAACAAGAGGACAAAGCAGTAATTAGTGAAACGGAAATGACCGTTAATTAGCCCAGCATTAACAATGCCCTTTTGCTGCTGCGTAAATTACATTATTCCAATAATTTTCTGACGCGGCTTAATTACAGAAAGGCTAGTTAAGCGTGTAACATAATACCATAGTAGAGCATAGAATCGATGTGCTCCTTTAGTGTCATTGTTGTCAACCATTTTTGTAAAAGTTTTTGGGACGAAAAACATTGGTGATGGGAGATGAGAAAGAACAGATAGAACAAGCAACAAAATTATTATGATTATTGCCATTACAAATGGTTCAATGTTCCATAATAATAATGCCAAGTTTGCTCACTTTTTTCAAACTGCTTGGGTTGGTCTGTTTCCATAAAAATGGCAATGAAATGTAAATGGGATGAATGATGGTAGCAGATGAAATGGGGGTCTAGACCCAGAAAGAAGTAAAATAGCCAGTTTGTTTCTTTTTTAACGTAACTCGACCATTCTCTTCATCACCGTCAGCATCATAATATTATCCATATTCCACACACAAAATTTTACGACTTTTTCTGTCCTTTTTTCTTATTGCAAAATACGTAGTTTTCAAACAAGCTTGTACCAGATATGCCCATTATCCTCACATGAGTCATTTTTGTGCGAGTGCAGAATGGCGAGATTTTGGTCATTTCCGGTCGTGAAAAGTTATATGTCGGGGTGTGGTCTTTACTCTGGTCACTCATGTGGCCAACCGTAAAAAACAACCTTTTTACAACACACACACGCTCAAGTAAAGTCATCATATCGACCGTGTTTTTCTCACTAACAACACATTTACAATTTAAAGACCACGCATATAATATACTTTTTATACGGCTTAGTCAAATTGAACTTGGTCCAATAATGCAAAGTCAAAAGATCTTGCTCATCGCCTTTGTAAGACCAAATCTTCTTTACATAGAAAAAGTGAAATATTACGCTGGCGTTCCACACAAAAACTCATTTCTAAAGAATGTTGTGCATATTCATAAATAAAATAGGCACAAAAGAACACATACCATGGAGAGTTACATTAAACTCAACCATGTCCTCCCAAAAAGAAAATTCAAAAACATATTTTTTTTGCGCAAAGAACAAAACTAGCACCAAGTCGCCAGTAGTGGTGATAGTTCTTTCTCCTTTTAGTTTCCAGTCTTTATTACCATCATCGTTTTGAAGGAAAAAATCTCCCCAACCAACAGACTTATGGGACAGTTTACAAACAGGCAACATGCCGGGACATAGCATAGAATCTAAAAAAAAGAGATTTCATAAGATGCCCAGAAATGGACCACAATAACATCTTACTTGACGTGATGATCATGATCATCGTTTCTGCTCATCATCACCAGAACTCTGTTGAGATTCATTCCATAACATTGGCCCTCTTTTCCATATATGTTTGTATCCAGTTGTGGCAAAATGGATGTGGAAATGAAGTAGTTTATATTTTCTAAAAAAGAAAGCACAAGCAAAACCATAATAATAATGATATCCCATTCTACAAATTCATGGCGCTTGTTGTGATGTCATGGTCGTTGTAGTGGTTTCTTCATAATGCATAATAATCCCTTGTGCAAATAAGCAAAAACTCCAACCAGAAGAAAAAACGAAATCAAATGGTCCACAAGAAATTATTACAGTAAAGATGCAAGAAAAAAACTTGGAATAGTCTCTGATGTTGCAGGATTTTTTTACTCGTTTACTCCCAAGTGACATTATGGCTTTCGGAATGGGGAAATGTGGTGATGGTGGTGGTGGTACGGTGGCTATTTTTTGTTCTGATGTTTTGGGTGCTCTGTTGTTTTTCGATGAGTTATAAAAGTTATCGCGTATAATAATAATGATAAAAATGTACATAGAGATAGTGCCGGTGCCAGCTTCCTCCCCTGGAATTACATCCAGCTTCCTTTCGGCTTTTTGAAAGGACTCTATAATATTCTCCTATTCATGTTCACATTGCCACACAACACAGATATTTGTCGTCGCTGTTTCCTAAAAGCAAAACCACGAATGAATTCATTTGAGTTTTTTCCTCTTCTTCTCTGGCTTTTGTATTTGATGTGATGATCATCCATCCTAGCTTGTGTATAATACACATGGAGAAAACGAATGTGCACATAAAAACATAAAATGCGGTGAAATGGACATTATAACTGGGATGGCTTTTTATTTATGACCACAATTTAGTTCTGAAGCAGTACAAGCAACTTTCAGAACATGGTCGCAAGTTGGCTAGAAGGAAAAGGAGCAAAGTAGTGAAAGAAATACATATTATAGTCGCTTTCTTGAGTTTTAGTACATGATGATCTTCTTTGGCCTAAGTGAACTTTTGCATGAGTAGTTCATTAAAGAGCAAGCTGGTAGAATGGCCCAAAAATAAAACGTCAAAGGTTTTCCCTTCATTCTGCCCTTCCCAGATTAATATCTCACTTTTTTGGCCAAAAATACCAAAAGAGCGAGAAACACGATTTTTTGCGTGTAAGACAACGTAATAATCGCTTCTTTCGTGTTTGTTTTGAGTATTTATAAAGATCTACTAACATTGCTTGTGCTGCAGCTTCTGTTTCTCCAAACAACATTCCATTCCATATGTGATGGAATGATAGCACGATGATCACACACACGTTCCTTCATTTCTTATGATTCTCCTCCGATCATGATAATCCTCCTGGCATTTTATCTCTAAATATAGTGAACTAAGAAGCTTTCTCGGATTTTTTTCTTTGACTTTGTTGACTGCTTGGCTGCAGAAGCGGTATGCGTGCGTGTGTGTGTACCACATTGTGCTACCACCTCCACCGCTCTGCGTGCCACCGTTGGAATCCAAAAACGAATCATGATGATGACGATGATCATGTTCAGCAGGAAAAGAAGAGGGAATCTACTAGTCTTTAGCAGTTTTTTGTTTGAGACTAAGTAGTATAGCTGGATTCTCGGATATATTTATATATTTAGGTATGTTCCCAGTTGTTTCTTTTCTTTGGCAGCAAAAGCAGAGGGGATGAAGCAGGGACATTTTCTAGCTGAATGCATCTCATTTCCCCGTTCACGTCTTCCAAGAAAAAAACCGACAAAATACCTTCTTGTTTCCTTCTTATTCTTATCGCTCATCCTCTTGTCCTGACTCTTTTGCGATCTCTTTTTCCCCCATTCAACTTGTAAATGGAGAGAAATGCTCCTTGTAACAAACATAAAACGGAGTTGTTTTCTGTGCTAAATATCTCCTGTCAATGTTTCTATCTTCATTCTTATAGGGATTGAAACAAAATTATAGAAAGGAGTGGAAAAAGATAAAAGTGATAACAATGTTAGTTCTTGTTGCTGTAGTTCCTCTAGAGTTTTTTCAGCACCAACAACACCAATCATTTAGCTACTTCATTCAGGCATGTAATTTTTTTGTCTTTATCTAAATGGCTACACTTATATAGACACACACACACGTTTCTTGAAAGATTTTGTGTGTATTTTCTCAGTTGAACCAAAAAAGGAGACCGACAGAATCGACCAGGTTGAGCCATACGTGCTCTATTTAAGGTTTTCCTTGTGTCGTAACACAAAATGCAAACAAATTATCTTGATCCGTGTACAATCCTGTGTGCTCACAACAGTTTATAGCTGAAAAAGCTATTAAAATCCTTGTAAAAATAAAATACACCATAATATCGTGATGTGAGATCCAAAGCCAATAACCAGCCAGAGAAAACAATCCGTTTAAAAAAAATTCGGACTTTTTTGTGTCAAAAGCTAACAAGCCAACCAGTCATTTTCCACACATCGTCATATAGAATGCATGATGATATCCCACACCTACACCATGACTACCATAAGATAATATGATGATCAACCATGATCAGTTTCGTTCTACGTCAGTACAAAGCCATTGCCGACTCTGTAAATAAACACAAAATTACTGAATGTATGAAGAAATGTATGAAGGTGGAAACAACGGGAGAATTGAATTGTACATACTCAAAAGGCAGCAAGGAAGAAAGGCAATAACTGGATCAGAAAACAAACAACCAAGTCTGCAGACTTGGAGAAGCAATAAATAACAAATAATGATTTTTCAAGTAAGAATCAGGAATATATTGCAATATATAGGGATTAGTTGAAGAGAACAATGAATGTTGAGCCTCGTCTAAAAATTGTCTGACGCGACGATGGAGGATCATCCTTATCAGTGATTATGCGAGAATCATGTGCGTAGACTTTTTATGATCTGTCCAGCTGCTTTCCCAGATAACAGCAGAAGGAAAGAGATAATAGAAAATTAGTATTCGAAAATCTTGGAATCTTTGAGCAGAAAGTATTGTACCAAGTACCAAGCAAAGTTTCTCAATTTCAACATGTTTTCTTTTCTCCTGAGTTGCCTGCTGCATCGTCAAAATTTTATGAGCCCGTTTCGGTCTTTTTCCTCACAATTTTAATTACCTATGCTTGGAGCCAAAAGTTGACGTTATTGATATAACAGTATTGGCAATACCACTGCTTAAGAAAAATACAAATTTCATAGAAATCATTCGAAAACTTACAAAAGCATTTTGAAATGAAGACATGGGAATCCTGTTTTTTAGTTTTTGCTAAACTGAGATTTTGTGTTCATTTTCTTGTGGTGACTCCCCGGTTAGCAACATTATGAAGACACAAAATTCTTGACCTATTGCCAAAAAGCAGTTGCAAACGTAAAAAATGGAGGAAACAAAGGAAGTCTTTTGTTCAGTGTATGAAAAAGGCATACCATGGAAAAATTCAGAGAGGAATCTTACTTTTATTATGAAATTTTTAAATTGGGGCAATGTGCACATTAATAAAGTGATGGTATTTCAAAGTGATCTGTACAAATATCGATGTTTAATACAAATATTCTAATCTTTTAATTTCATTGTTTGATTTTTAGTGTTCCACTTTCCCGGACACGGTGGCATATTTGGGCCATTTCAGCCCTGGTTTGATCCTGCGGCAGCGTACATGGCTTACAACTGGGATTTCCTAAGAAGACAAGAAGCGGCTGTGGTAGCAGCAGCTGCCGCGGCCCAATCCCAACCACCTTTTGCCAAACTCCACCAGTCCACTCCTTCCGCCCTGAGTTCGGCCGGATCTCCCACCTCATCAACCGCTTCTGGAGGTGCCGGTCCTCGAATAAACCTTTCACCAAATTCAACAGAGCTAGTTCCTATGGGAAGATCGCTAGCAGGACCTTTACCTCATCCTGCGGGTATCGAATTTCCACCAGCCTTTCTAAGAGCGGGACCACAACCACCTTTGCCTTTACCACCACCCTCGACCTCCTCGGGAAGTTCAGGGATTGCACCACCTCCGCACCATTTGCCACCTCACCACCTACCGCATCCTGCCGCCTTGGGGCTTCCACCTTCGCCTTCACATCCTCATCACCTGCAGATTTCTATACCACCAGTGCCACCGCAATTGTTAACGCCACCTACGCCCCCAGCTTCACTACTTACCACCAATCACCTTCCCAATGTAAATAACCATTCTAGTGAAATTATAAGTGGTGGCAGTAGCAGTCGAAGTAGCTCGGGAAGTACCAGAAGTAGTTCCTCGTCGTCCTCCTCAGCTTCAAACGCAACCAATAACAATGACAGTACTAGCAATAAGAACGAAGAGAATGGTATTCAACTGAGGAAAATTAAAATCGAGCCGGTTCTTTCAGCCTCACCACCTGCCTCCATCTCAGCCTTTAAAACTGTTAAACCGAAGGACATTCATTCGGGTGGGGTGGGACCCACGCCAAGTGGCAAGTCATCTAGTGTCACATCTAGTGCTCCGTCAAAAGGAGTTTGGCGACCTTATTAGCAGATAAACAAAGATTTTATAAAGAGGAAAATAGTATATAACTTTATTTGTTAAAAACTACGTTGAAATTTTTCGTGTACAATTTTACAGCAGTTTGTTTAGCGCTTTTTTATCGTGTAAATTTTACTGTGTACATATCTAGGTTATAACCCTTAAATACCGTAAATTTTTGATGATTTACCAGTTACATTGTTACCATACTTAGTATTATTGTTGATAATATGAATTTAAATTAAAACCATCCATGTACTCCATGTATACGCAAAGAAAAGTTTATAAAAATAAAAATTAAGGGCATACTATAAAACAATTTTAAAAACACTTCTGCTTTATTGTCATAGTGCCATATAATCCTGCACCATAATCATACTTCCACCAAATTAATGTTTCAAAGTTTAATTTCTTTTAATTAATTGAAAGAACTCCAAAACATATCATAAGACCAATAATATTGAAAGGAATTAAATATAAACATGCATAGCTGTATCTATACTGCTAAGGGACAATGATAGTTCTAGTATTTACTATTCCTTTGAAAATAGAATTACTAAACTAGAAGTCTAGAATCACAAGACAGGAGAATAATTTCACTATAACCTAAGAAAAACTAAAAAAGTTCCAGGTTCAAAGTCCAAGATACGAAAAGATTTCTAGAGCTACTGTTTAAAATGAAATGACAAAATCGGCACGCTAGTTCATTAACTAGTACACTGTGAGTTTACACTACTCCTCCAAATTCATAAGACGTAGACGAGACGAAGAATTTTTTTTAATGCAAGAAGAAGAACCTGTCGCCCCGTGACAGTGCTGATAGTACTGAACTCAAGTGTATGTAGCATTGAACGCCCTACGACAAAAAAAGATTATCCAGGTCGAACAGTCTAATGTTCCAAAGATATGCTAGTAAGGTCTAGGTCACAGGTCACACTTTATATAAACACAGAAAGATATGGCACATGCATTTTTGACATTCCTATATAAATAGAAAAAAATCATAATAATAATATGCTCCTAAATGAATGAACTAGTTCACTTTTATACAAATCAAGTAAATCAACTTGCATCAATTTTAGAATAATTCCAAACTATAGTTTATAAAGCTGGCCAAGTTGGTGGCGTCAGTATAAAATTCACCATTCTCTAAAGTTCAATATCTATATCAAAATTACATCAATAGTGAGTTGACTTACTATTAGATGTAAGTGCAAATATATTCGACAGAGATTTTTGTGTTGAACTCAACCTTTGATTAGCATAATTAGCATGAGATATATTAGATTTCCAGAGTGTTTACTCTTTTATGGTTTAAGTGCCATATTATTAAACTTTGCAAAATTTCCAGCGGGTAGTTTAAAATTTTTGGATTAAAATTGCAGTTATACTCCTGGATTTTTATTAGAGTTGTTAGTATAATTTACGAACATTTATTTGAATAAATTTTTTAAAGCATGCAATTTAGAAGCATCAGAAAATTCTCTGATGATGCTTTTTAATCGTGAGAATTTAGAAACAAGTACACAATACATGTAATTACTAAAGACCAATCGCAGAGGCAAAAATGTAAATTTTGTTACAAAGGTTTAAGTAAAATCTATTCAAATTGATTAAATAACTTTCGTGGATTGCATGCCTCGTTAGTACTGGATACTTGCTAGGAAATCCGTCATTATATGGTTATTATATTGGATGAAGAAATTTAATCACTATCTGACTATCAAATGTTCATTCATACTAAATCAATGAAACTGGAATACCACAAACCAAAACAACAACCACTGGCCATTAACAAAATTATACGACTAAGCTTCACTACGTTACTAAAAGCCTTCTCACGACATAATACTGAATATCGTTTCATAGCAATACTAACTTAAAGCGTTTAATCAATCACATAAAACTACCATTACACAAAGTAACGCAGAAAAGTTTCAGATTAGGATAACAGTGCAGGTTAACAGCGTATAAATATGATTGCATAAAAAATTATCGCAATGTGAATAGGTATGATGGATTACCATTCCATTCCAGTATACACAAAGTTGAGCTTTAGTCTCTCGTTGCCATCTAATTTGAGAACCAATTCCATTGTTCAATCGTTGGTTACATGGGGAAAATAGTTGTTTGTGTTTATAAGAGTCAATGTCAATCAAAACACGGACTACTTGATAACATTGAGCATGTGGATGTCCATGATATTTTAGTGTAGTAGATAAACAACGTAGCTTCCAGCTCCAGTTGCAGTGTATGAAGCGAGTTAGCAAGGTCGCTCAATATGCAACCAAAAATTGCAAAAAATAATTAGCACAATCTTATAATTTTATACTACGCTCACTCTGCCTTTTTATGCATGCAATAGTTCATACCTGCCGTATAGCGTAGGTTCCAGTATTAAAGTAAAGATCTAACGTGTCAAAACGTCAAGAGCAAAACCAACAGACAAATATTTCTTTAATTTCTTAATACTGAGTTCTTCAAACACTTGCGTTATGGGTAGCTAGATATTTTTTTGAAAGTTGAACAGTTTAAAGTCAAGAATAGAGGCTTTGCTTTGGTTTCATTTTTGGAAGTTGGTGGTTAACTACAAACCTTACGATGGGCACTTCGGTTGTTGAAGATTTGGAACAACCGCGTTCCTGGGTTAGCGTCTCCAGTATTACGACACTTGCATGTTTTCTACTGGGTGCATATTTCCTGTTACGGCGAAATCCAAGAATGAAATACCACTTGGATAAGCTCGCAGGGCCAACATCTTATCCAATTGTGGGAGGAGCATTGTACTTTTTACGTCCACACAATGGTAATAATAATTTATGGAGCTGCAAAATTTGTGAACAACATTACTCATTTTTCTTTGAATTGTCAATGCAGAGTATCTACCCATGCTTAACAAATGGATTGAAGAGCATGGCAAAGTATTTTCTCTGTGGATCGGAAATTGGATTCCTTACGTGTTCTTTGCGGAGCCTGCCATTGTTGAAGTTGGAACTGCATGTGCATTTATAAATACAACAAGCAGTAAAATAAATACGAGTTTAAAATCATTTGATTTATTTAGAAACTCCTATCGACCAGCAACCACATCGATAAAGGAAAATATGAGTACAATCTGCTGCATGACTGGCTTGGATTAGGTTTACTGACAGCACCGAGTAAATAAATAATTATGCGCATTAGTTTCTTACAACTTGTTTGATAGCTAATTATAAAACCATCAAAAATGCTTTTGAATCTTACTTTTCAAGGAAAACATTGGTTTCCAAGGAGAAAACTGCTTACACCAAGTTTCCACTTCAAAATCCTCGAAGACTTTGTTCCAGTCTTTAACGAACAAGCAACTATTTTGTTGGAATGTTTGAGCCGGGATAAACGGGATTCTCCAAAGGCACAGTCATTTGATATGTATCCTTACATTACAAAATGTACTTTAGACATCATTTGTGGTAATTTTAAATTAGAAGTTTACACACTTTGAGCCTTACATATAATTGAAGTAATTTTAAATAGAAATGATTCCTTATTTAGAACTCCTTGTTAATTACAGAGACGGCGATGGGAAAAAAAATTAATGCCCAAACAAGTACAGAAAACAAGAAATACATAGATGCTGTAAATGGGTAATTATAATATTGTGTTGACTGTTGATTATCATGAAATCGTTCATTTTATGGAAGTAAAACATTTTCAAGAGTTTTGTGTTTGCAAAGGTTTTGTTCCATGGTACTTGATAAGATGCTGAGACCATGGTTGCGTTTACCCATTTACCAATTTAGTTCCATGGCGAAACAGGAGGCTGAATACTTGAAAACGATGAAAGGGTTTACAGAACAGGTATTAGGTTTACCTTATTTTAATTTTTTCAGTCATGAGTCATGAAATTGTGGAAACATTGTTTCAGGTTATTCTAGCAAGAAAGCAAGAAAGAAAATCCAAGAAATCCACGAATGAAAATAATGCCATAAATACAGAGGGAATATACGGTAAGGGATTACTTGATGCTACAAATGTAATATAAACAGTAATATCTTTACTTCAAATGCACCAACACTAGCAAGTATATTAAAATTTAAATAGGAAAGCAGCGCAAAGCTTTCCTTGATTTATTGTTGGATACGGCCGAGGAAAATCAAGAAATTTTGTCAGACACTGGAATTCGTGAAGAAGTTGATACTTTTATGTTTGAGGTAGGTACAATTATGAATGATTTTATAGTGAATTACTTTTTTAAAAAATTCAATGTAACATTTTATTTATAATTTTAAAGGGTCACGATACAACTGGGGTAAATTTGGCTTGGACAATTCTAATGCTGGCTACTCACCCAGAATGTCAGGTATGCATATATATTCTTTTTATTAAAGATTCGCAGATTTCATCGATTTCACCTTGAATTTCTTATTAGAAATTAGTACAACAAGAACTGGATGAAATATTTTCCGATGATCCAACGCGTGATGTTACAACACTGGATATTTCTAAAATGAAATACTTGGAATGCTGTGTAAAGGAAAGTTTACGACTGTTTCCAAGTGTACCATTTATAATGCGTCAAGTTGACCATGATATTCCTTTAGAAAACGGAAAGATAGTACCAAAGAATTCAACAGCCATGATTGCCATTTACTACATTCATCGTCATCCAGATCATTACACAGACCCAAATCTATTTAAACCGGAACGTTTTTCCGCAGAAAATACAACAAAGCGCCATCCTTATGCCTACATACCGTTTTCTGCTGGTCCCCGAAATTGCATAGGGCAAAAGTTTGCGCTAATGGAAGAAAAGATAGTTTTGGCTAAACTGTTCCGTACTTATCACTTTGAAACGGAAGAAAAAATGGATTTGCTGCGACCAGTTCCAGATGTGGTACTTCGTTGCCAAAATGGAGTAAACGTAAAACTTTGCAAGCGCAAATAATTCTAATGAACTGTGATGTATGTATAGTTACAATTTAATATACTCTGTGATTGTATTTGCTTTTGCCAATTAATGTTTTATTTAATAAAACAAACAGAAATTTCTTTAAATGCAAAGATTTATTCACAAAGGACAATTTCCTCGTTAACCTGACCTTGGAGTTGTAGTACGTAGGGTAGTAGGAGAGGCAGTTGTACTGTTGACAGGGCGCTCAATACAATGACAAGTTCCATTTTGATTCAGACATCCAAACGGCTGAGAAACATTTCCCAAATTGCAAAGAACGCATTTTAGTCGGCAAATTCCAGTAAGGAAATCCGTTCTGTTGGAACAGGTAGAGTTATCCCCAAGAGTAGGTCGATTGTTTCCCATGCAAAAACTTGCTCCCTGTATAAAAGAAACAGAAATAATCTTCAAGCTGAAGTATGAATTGAATCTAAGTCTATAGAGTACATATATACTATGATGGCTTACGCTGGATACTTCGAAGATAATCATGCCAGCAACGGCAATGGTGAAAGCAGTCAATAATTGCTTCATTTTTCTATAAATGAACAAAGTGCTGTCAACAAATAGAGCTTTGTGTGCTATGGTAACTTTTGAACTGCAAAAAATTGACTGGGTGAGTACGTGAAACTGTGCCGAAAAATAAGCAGCTTTTTATACAAACTTGGAGAAGTATCTTTTATTGCTTTTTATATTACCAATTTGCAAATTTGATGTAGTACCAGCTTTTACGGTTCCATTGTCAACATGAACATGACATTGAATTGACTCGTAAAAGCACACATATTTACTGCATTTTAGTAAACATGAGATAAATTTTTAAGCGTTATTGATGATTTCAGCATAAACATTCTTTCAAAAAGAGGCTTCATAATTTATGCAAAAATAAATGCTGATAGTTCCTCCTAAGCCTATATTCATTATATGTCCAATCATATTAGCGTTTTCGGAGCGCCTGTTTTCCAGTCGTTAATCCTAAACATTTATGCTTTCAATTTCAAGAATAAATGGGACAACGGAAGAATGGTATTTCGTGTTTATTTGAACAAGTGTTAACGATCCATAAACGAAAGCCACACATATAGTCAGTTTCCAGATAAATTGCAAACGTATGTTTCGGTAATGCAATAAATTTTGTTTGTGCTCATTAAAGAAAGCTGTCGTTAAACGTAACGATGCCAAGGTATAAGTTTATTACGCAGGTAGCACGAAAACAGTTTTATGTAAAACAGGTTTTAGAGTTTTTAGACAGCAAAAATATAGTTTTAGTTCATTTTTCGGTAGGTACTTCCATAAGACTAAAGGCAGTGACCCTAGTTACTTTGGAAGGTAGAGGATGTCTGATATTGACGTCAACCTTATTAATCATACCCGAGACTGTGGTTTATTCCAATTTTGAAACTAAAGAATACATTGGATGGCGGACGACGTAACCAAATTTTCACATTATTGTTACAAATTCTCTATGAACCTTTAAGTTTAAAGTAGGCAAACGTTTAATTTATATTATTGCCGAAACAGTATGACGTCTTAAAAATGGGTGTTTTAAGTACAAAAAAATACATGTTATGACACGTGTATTTATTTTATTAAAAAAACGATTATTTTTAATCAAAATTATATGTAGATTTTTCTTCATTGGAACGTTCATCGTTTGGAATTCTAAGCATACTTCCATTCTTGTATTGGTTAGATTAATGAAGGCAGAAGTTACATTACAATGGATACCAATATTTATACAAGCATATAATGTACAAACACTAGAATTTTGTGTTATATTAATAATTAGTTGAGGATAAGATAAGATATACCAATGCACCGAAGTTCCATGTGGAATGTGGGGCATGTTTCAGAAATACATTGTCTTTTTTATTGACTATATGGACTCATCCAAAGCCAAACTAATTAATGAAGTCATTAATTATCTTATCAATGTTGTTAAGCTCCCCTTAAGGTTATGGAAATGCGAATATGCGAAACGTTTTAAGCACTTTTTCTTGTACCTTCAATTGCTAAACCAACACGTAATAGTTCACCTAATCATTATGAGTTTCTCTAGAATACTTAATTAAGTCTACTTGTTTAGCACGTTAACCACTTGTATAATATAAGCTTTATAAGCGATCAGAAAACTAGGTAAATACAGACAAATTGTAGTTTTTTGCTAAGTGTTTAATTTCGGTAATGGAATTTTGATATAATTAGAAGTGTTTTGTTTCTAAGTGTTTTTTAAAGATATTTTATTTTCAATATACTGTTAAAGAAAACCAATGATAGAACCAGGCAATGCCGAAAGTATCTTTTTCAAAAATTTATCAATAAAATGTAATAAGAAACCTGAAAATTATAATATTATATTATGTTAAATAAGTGCTGAAATCGACAAAGTAAATCACACAACTGAACAAGTTGTTACTTTTTCCCAGCTAGTTGAGCCATGAATTGGTATTTGGCTCCACCAGAGGTATAAAATAAGCTAATATTGTGCTTTATCTGACTGTTTGATGAGGACTGAGGTTCAGGTTCCATTGTGGGGTCGATGTCCGGCTGTTGTGGGTCTGCGAAAGCACCATCCGTAGTCTCCTCTTCGGTGGTAGTCTCTTCTGGAGGCGAAGTGGTTGGTTCTGTTGCTTCCTCCGTGGTAACTTCCTCGGTAGTGGCTTCCTCCGTGGTAACCTCCTCAGTAGTGACTTCCTCCGTGGTAACCTCCTCAGTAGTGACTTCCTCCGTGGTAACCTCTTCAGTAGTGACTTCCTCCGTGGTAACCTCTTCAGTAGTGACTTCCTCCGTGGTAACCTCTTCAGTAGTAACTTCCTCCGTGGTAACTTCCTCAGTAGTGGCTTCCTCTGTTGTAACCTCCTCAGTAGTGACTTCTTCCTCCGGCGTGGTGTCTGGAGCAGAGGTTGAAGATTCGGTAACTGTCTCCTCTGTAGTGGGCTCCTCCACTGGGGTCGTGTCAGGGGAAGCGGTTTCTGAATCAGTAGTTCCTTCACTTGGAGTAGTATCTGGTGATGAATCGGGCGTGGTTTCGGGTTCTGCTGTTGTGGTGCTGGTTTCTTCTGGTTGCTGGGTGGTTGTCTCCTCAGGTGATGTTTCTGGCATCTCTGGAGTAGTAGATTCGGTTGCAGATGTGGTTTCCTCTGGCAACGGGGTCGTTTCTTCTGAAACGGTCGTTGATGGAATTTCAGTACTGGTTGTCGTTGATGGAGGCTCAGTACTGGTACTTGTAGTGGTTGACGCTGTGGTAGTTGTGGGCAGAGTGGTGGAGCTGGTTGGACTGGGCGTTGTTGTTGTAATAGTTTGGTTTGGAGGTGGCGCAGGCATGCATTTACATGTAGTATTGTTGACTATGCAGCCTGTGATATTGGTTGAGTAGCACATTCCGCATTTTGCATTACACAGTTGAGTTAATATGGGAACATCTCCACAAATATCACTATTATTCTTCATTTCCGGTTTGCCAATAAAGCAAATCGTAGAACCCTAGACGAATACAAATAAATATTATTTTTAAGACTATAACCACCAATGCATGCAATAATGCAATTCTATGATTATGATTCTAGTTGTTGAATTCTACATTACCAGGGAAATTTCCAAGATGAGAATGCCAGCAACGGCGACCAACATCGAGATTGTCACTTGCTTCATTGTTAGACGCTACGAACGAATCGTATTTTATGCAATATGTTCCGTTTTAAAACTTATTAAAAGAATCAACTGTTTCGTTTCCAAGCAACTTCTGAAACTGATAAAAATTAATGATGTTTTGGGCGTATTTATATGAAACAGATCCATTTTTTCTTTTCCAGTGGTCTTGATCTTTCATTTGTACCCATTATTTTATAGAAAAACATGTTTTCCATTTTCTTTTCATCCTTCAAAAAGTCTGAGGATTTGCTACCAGGATTACACGTGGACGCGTTTAGTGCACGCGCACAAAGACTTTCACGTCACCTTCTTTCATCCCTCGCACGTACTTGCATTGCTAAAAATATAAATGACCAAACTTTTCTGATTTCCTGCTCATTCCGTTATTATGATCATATACTACTACGCATGAAAATCAAATTCCATTCATCGTATCCACGAGGCAGACACATAAAAAACAATTCCTCAAACACTGTTTTTGCCACGCAACGTTTTTGCGTAGATTAATTATGGATGCAGCTCTGATAATTGTAGCCATTGATTCAGAATAGAAAAAATGACATTAATTCTTGCCTTAACTCACAATATACTGCTCTGGCAGCAGTGTGCCAGGGCAGACTGTCTGTAATTTTGTTTTTCTCCGCAGGAATTCTAATTGTGACAGGTAAACTTGTGGTGAAACAAAGGAAAACAATGCCACACATAAACAAAAACGGACGGAAACCAGAGGTAAGACTTAAGATAGAAAAATGCAAAGATTTGCAGACACTTTATTTATTTCAGACATTTCCAGGTCAATCATTACATTATTTGATAAAGTAGCATTTAATTTGAAGCATTTAAAAAATACACTAATTTTTGGGTTATCTGGGTTTGCACAGGACGATATTGCTTACTTTTAGTATCATGAACAAGTAGACTACTGTAAACTAAGTCACGTCTTACCGTAATCTAAGGTTTCGGAACTGGAAACTCAGGAAGGCAACGATTCAAATTTTTTATATTGCATAAAATAAGCTAAACTATACAAAAATCAGTACAGTTAAATCTTCCTGGATGTGTACCAAATATTTTATTCTAAATTTTTTTAGGGAAAATACATAATATCAATTTATTTAGTTCCAAAATTATCAAAAGCTAAATTTTTGCTATCGGTAGAAGTTCACTTAGATGTAGATTGAATGTAGATTTTTCCTACTTCCACTTCCACAATCAAAGATATATAAATAAAAGGTATAATTCTTACAATGTTTTTGAACAAAATATTTTGACTGAAATAATATTGAATCATATATCTAAGTTGCTCACTGCTCCCACGGTAATTATTTTTATTTTTATATTCAGAAAGTAAGTATTATTTTTCAAATTAATTGTAATTTTACTAAGGGTTAATATTTATCGACTTTGTTTCAAACCCTATTTAGGTATGTACAAAACTACGCACATGTTCTGTTTAGCTTTCTTCTAGCAGTAAAAAGTTTATGGTTAGCTCATTTCCAAAAGCAATACAGTTGAGGGGTGTCAAGGAATCTACGAAATTAAACTGCCCAAATTTTACTTTGATATAAGAGCAACTCTGATTGAATCTGCGTCTCCAGCTCGCTTCCTTCTTTGTTAAAGTACGGCGTCCGTGTCCAGGAATAGCAGTTGTTTCCTTCAAGACATGGAACGAACCTTTGCAGCTTGTATAAACTTCCGCCATTCCTCCCAAGATCACTATTTGCCAAATGCATGCATCAAAAACAACCATTCCAAATGTAGCCAAAGGAACCAAATTTTGTCTCGATTCTGGCATTAACTTGACTACGGTTGTCATGCTGAATGACTGCAGCAAAGTGGCTGTGACTATGATTGTAGCAATGATTGATCGTTGTTGAATTTTGTTCATACAAATTGCAAGAATCTGTATTGTACGGTACATAGTAGCCGTTTTGTAGAGGGGTATTTTCAAATAAAGAGACGCATTCAGAAACCTGTAACCAAAAGAAATTCATGCATACCAAATTATTTTCTCAAAATCTATAATTAATTTTACTTTTACTTACTTGTCAATGCATTGTTTCAGAGACATTGTACACATTAGCAACAAGCCTCCTAAGGTAAAAATCGCATTATTTGTTCCAAATGTCCATGCCCAGTGATTAAATATCATTATTGCGATTTTGCCAACAACGTCAAGTATTTTCACCAAATTGGACCAAATACCATTTTTCCATTTGGGCTGAAATCCAATACATCCCGGAAGCAGCCAGTATCCCACTAAAGATGGTTTACAGGGATTCACCCAGTGTAGACCATACGAGTACATAATTGGTAGCGCAAAACAGGTCACAAACATTGCTGAGATACATCCACCGAAAAGTAATTTACGTGTTTTACTTAATTGATGTCTATTATCAGTACATTTCTTATATTTGTTATGAAAATTTACAAGTCCATTGACATAGAGACAAATATTTCCCCTGTTTCTAAAGCAAACCACAAGACCAATGAAATCAGAAAACTGACATAGAAGCCCGAACGCGTAAAGAAATTGGTCGGTGAATGTAAATTTTCCTTGTAAAAGCTTCGGTTGAAATATTTGTATTCCTTGAACCCCGAAAATAATAATTACAATAGCGTAAATGGTTAAACTCTTTAGGAAAATGCGACAATCTTTCCTGGATTTGTTAAGTATCATTCGCTGTTTTCCATTGTCCCAGTGACATAGTAAGCCATGAAGAGATTCGGAAATATGACATATTTTGCCAAAAATCCCAGGATATTCGGTAATCATTTTTAAATTTGTAATTAATTATATCCAAACCAGTTATTGTAGATGAATTTTTAATCTTTCTTGAATTTATTTGAGGTATAGAAACATTTTTCAGGAGTAAAAAACGTTAGGATTTTTGGGCACGTGTACTGGAAAAACTGTACGTATTTTGTTGCTCGAAGATACTCTACAAAATACTATCTCACAGTAATTTTGCCCTAAAACAGCTTAAAGGATTTGATTTTAGAGGAAGTATAAATGCCAGAGAATAACAAGTGACGAATATTAATTATTTTACCCAAATAATTTAGAGCTAATAGGAATTCCTAATATATGATCTGTTTGAACTGTTGATATTTATATTGGAAAACTGTTTGCAGCGTAAATGACAGCTTGACAGTCAAATGTTTATGCTGGCGGGACGAAGACAATTCTAAAGTGAAAAATCTGACAATATTTTATTTAATTATAACAAATCCCTCATTGTTCTTAAAGTCGTTGTCATAGTTTCTTGGGTTGCTTTAATTTTAAATATCGATTATATTACATACTTAGCCATTTTTCAATGCTGTATTTGACCTCTGTGTTTATGCTATGTTATGTAACTAACGTATATATGGGAGACCAGTAATAAGCCAGTCACTAATATATTCGAAAGCCGAATGTTTTAAAAAGTTTGAAGTATGTGTACTGTTCAAAGACTACCACCAAAGTCTGCAGCTACAATTTTTATATTTAAATCATAACAAAATATTACTTTTGTTTTACAAAAATTTACCTCACGAAAGCAAAAACCAGTTTAACCACTGTATTGAAGTTCATTTGTAGACGTAAAAGGTGGAGTTAACATGACATTTGATTAAAATTATTAAAATGATTGAATATTGTCATCTAACTTTCACTTGGATTACCTAAGCATGAAACAAGGTTGATTACATAAGGTTCCAATGGCATCCAAAATCCTTTACCAAAGAAGAAACACACCTTCTTTGTTTGTTCGAATAGTAATTAAATATATTTATTTGAATTTAATTGATGCCTAAAACTATAAAACTAGGTAAGAATTGTAAACGATATTGTGCAATATTTATATATATTATTGAATGTTCGCTAAATACAGACCTTACTCTGCTGCGTTTTGTGATGCATTATTATGACCTTGAAACGTAGTTTTCCCCTAATACTAAACAAGACGATGAAGGTAACGTGAAAAAATAATTATTATTACGCCAAAATTTTCAATATTTTAATGCTGCGGTTTATTTCCCTCTTATTGATTATTGGATTTTATATTTTGTAATCAGAAGGTCATTGTTGCATGTAAAGGTGGCCAGGTTTACAATTGAAAAGGATGTCGAGTTTTATCCGGTTATGCAAAAAAATATATAAAAACGTGCGTTTTGCTCATACTAATGTACAAGCTATTGGAAATGGAATCCTACCCGTTTCTCTAATTGTTCTGATTAGACTTCTTACAAAAGTTTAATAGGTAATTATATACAACTAAATTTTATTGATTGTCACCAGGTCATGCGCACGTGGAAATTGTACCTTTTGATAAAGAAAACCCGAGCTTTTATTCCTAGAAGACACACCCATTTTATATTATTGTAGCTGACACCTTTGCTTATTGCGTAAAAACTTGCATTATATTTGTGTAATAATAACAATAATCAAACAAATATTTTGTAGATTATTAAGAAAAGTTATACATTGAATTGAATTGTTAAGGATGCATACTACTATACAATAATGGTATAAATTGGTCAAGAATGTTTTTGTTTACATTGCACTTAATATAGACATATCTTTATGTAAGTATTTACATTTTTTAACTATAGAACTTATGCAACCAAGAATTGTTCTGTAGGGGAATTGTGCAAAATCAAAACCTTTCTTGGACACTTAAAGCTGTTACTCAACACTTACTTAGTTGTATACAATGCATGTGTTCTTTATGACCGCTGGTACTTCACACTTAAAAGACACGAAAAACTAATCGAAACTTTATTTGCAATGCGGCTTTATTTGCGGCTTTATTGTTGTTTCCTGCCATCCCTACACTTTGGAGGGGAAGGGTACTATTCATTTCGTAGGTTTCTTACAATTCGCAAACATGCTGACTGGCTTGGAAAGAGTAATGTTAGCGGTTATAATTTTTGTGCCAAAATTTACATTTTGTTCTTCAAGTAAGTCATTTGAGAACCATGGTTTTAGCATTTTGAAAGCAATACAACTATCAAAGGTGGTATCTTCTTCGAACCCATTCACTGTAAGGCTTGTACAAGAAAATGACAAAATTGAAGTTTTCCCGGAAATATGGAATATTCTGGAGACCTATCCAAAGCTCCTTGGGTCGTCAGAAAAATTCTTGACAAATATTGAACCAGATACTCGTCGCGAAAAGAGTATAGCGCAAGGTTTTTTACAGTTGTATTCATTTTTTACAATCGTTTATGACAGCATTGATAACAATCTCTCAACGTCCCACCTAAATATGATTTTGGAGAAAACTGTCAATCCAAAATTAGATTTTGTACTACTTATTACTGAGAACAACCAAATTACTGTTGAATCAATTGTTGGTGATTTTCCGGCGTTGAGTCGGTTTCTCAATAAAATTGTTTTAACTCTGAACTATCCATATCAAATTTGGAGTGATCCAGTGGTTTACACGGGCACTATATTAGTACCCATACCAACTGTCCCAGAGACCCCCCGAGCAAATCTACGAATGGGATTCAATCTTCGTGGAAGGCACTTTACCACGAGCATCACGCATTCTCCACCGTACTGCTTCATTGAAAAAGGGCCTGCCAACAATTTTAAAGGTGTTTATGTGAACATTATTCATGAAGCTAGCAAAGCTTTTAATTATACATATTCCATAACTAATGACGGAACCGGGTACGGCAAACAGCTTGAAAATAAAACTTGGACAGGTAAATATGCTCGAGTTTATTACGCTGATTCTGGTTATGACATGGCACTTTTGATTCCGAATGACTATACCATGCGACGAGGAGACCGTTCTGCATCCATCACTGTTATAAGTACCGGCTTCTGCTTGAGTGTTCCTGCAAAGAACAATGCTCCATGGTACGCCTTTTTTAAACCGTTTCGTATATCGTTATGGTTCCTGACAATTTTAACATTCATTGTGGTTAGCATTACCAACGGTATGCTTGTTTACCTAATCCGAGAAAATCATGTAAGTTCTATCAAATCCGCAAATTGGGATAGAGCTGTATTTCTACCATTATCTATTGCCATGGATCAATCCGCTCCTCATATTCCACGTTCTATTCAAACCTTAACTCTACTTTGGCTATTAGCTTGCTTAATCCTTGGAACGGGATACAAAAGTAAGCTAAGAGCTCACTTAATGATTCCCATGGCAGACCCTACGCCATCAACTTTCGAGGAGCTTGCCGAAATGCGCGATTTTAAAATCTCACTAGTATTATATGGAAAGATTGAAGAGGAATTTTATCTGGACAATAACTCTACTTTGATGAAACAATTAAAGCCGCGATTTCTGATTAACCGAAAGGATATACAAAGGTGCCTTAGAACAGCCTTTTTTGAGGAAAAGCATGTGTGCATCATGTGGGGAATTGCGTTGAAAGCCTTTGTAGCGAATGAGTACACTTTAAATACGACAGTATCCTCGTTTCTATTTTCACAACCAGGAGAGCTTCGGGTATTTTACGGATTCGCATTTCAAGAGAATTCGATTTTTGTCCGAGCATTTGATCTTATCATTAGTATGGCCTTTGAAATGGGCTTAACAATCAAATGGGAAAACGACTTGATGTTTGAATTGAAAAGTTCAGGAAGGCATCATCTTCTTCATGACAACCAAACTGACCAAAGAGTAGTAAAAAAGCTGATAGACCTTGCCACTGGGTGGGATGACAAAAATCCCTTAAAGATCAGCAATTTAATAGCCGTTTTTGGAATACTAACTGCAGGTCTGATAGTGGGTTCTATTGGAATTCTCGCGGAATTTTTAATGTTGTCAGGTAAAGTTGATAGCTAGGTTGTCTACCATGTTCATAAGCTTTAAATGAATAAAAATTAAGTGTTGTTGAAAATAACCTTTCTTTGGTATTTGAACACTTTCTTGTTAACCAAATAAAAGATAATATTAGAATTGAAATTGTATGCGACTTGGTTTTTTGACAAGGCCACTATAACCTTATGCTCACGACGTGTACAAATTACGCACATTGATCAACTGAAGTGATTACTTGTCTTCTATAACTATGCAATTCAAAGACGCATATTCATAATTTTGATTGTGTAACCAAAATGCAAGAGGTTTCTTTGAATTTGGAATTTTCATAAGTTGTATTGGCAACTTCAACTTCTGTTAGACGTTTCCATTAATCTAGACAGCGCTCTTTTATAATATCAAACTAATAATAACCGTCCTTTCAAACATTCTGTCAACATTGTAGCCGTGTAACATAATATAATCAATTCCCTACTTTTTGGTGACGTAGCCTTCCGTTTTGCCTTTAGAATTTTTGATCGATATAAAAGTGCAACTATACTCCAACTTAGAATTTCCAGGAAAGCATAGTTATTCCAAAAATTGTTGCTGGTTCACTAGGAAAAACAATCATAATGACTTTCATAAAAAATTTGATTGTAAGAAACAACTGTACCAAGACCCAAAATATTTGTGATTTACTAATAGGTACGCTGATTTTAAGTAAGGTAATCATTACAGTGGAACTCGAATTTTTAATGCAAAACAAACCAGAAAAAGTAATACAACTTGAATATAAATATATTCGTTATAATATTGAGCAAGCAATATTGTACTCGCACAAAGTTTCTGCATTTTATCGTTTCACTATTCGATTGGTGGTTCAGACACAGGAGCACTTTGATATAATTTGGCCTGCAATTATTCTGTTTCCACGGGTATTAGGTTCTAGTGAAAAGTTTTTGAATATTTTGGGGGTCGATAGGCGCCATCAAAACTACACGGTTCAAGAATCTCTTAATTTACACTCCTTTTTTACAATAATATTCCATAGTTCTGGCATTACGACAAATTCAATGAGTTCGAAACAATTGAATAAAATAATCCAGCACACAGTGAATCCTAGCATTGATTTTCTACTTATAATTTTCGATTTATCTCAAAACAAAAGTTTTATGACCAATTGGTCAATAAACAGTAAAATAATTCTAGAGCATTTTCCAGTTTTACCCAGTCTTCGTAACAAGTTAGTTATAACTTCACAAAACTCAGTTTGGATTGATCCCTTAACGTTTTCTAATGGTGATTTGACATCCATTTCAAACGTTCCTCAATATCCCGTCTCAAATCCTCGATTAGGGTACAATTTACGTGGCAGACATTTCCTGGCAGCCGTTTCTGAATCACCTCCGTTTACGTACGAGGAAAGCGCTACCTTTCCTGCTACAAGTTCCATATTTAAGGGTGTTTATATTGACTTGATAGCATGTGCTTCAAAAGCGTTCAATTTTACTTATAAAATAACCAATGAAGGCGTCGGTTACGGGATACGCTTACCCAACGGCACATGGACAGGAAAATATTCTAAAATATATCATTCCGACTCTGGATATCAAATGACTCTCTTCATGCCAATTCATCATTCGTTACAACGAGGTGATCGGTCTCCATATGTTTCAGTGGCTTACATCGGATTCGTTTTGGGCGTTCCTGACCACATTTACGTGCCTTGGTATGCATTTCTGCAACCGTTTGAAAAATCAGTGTGGATTTTTGTTAATTTGACTTTCGTTTGTCTGGGTTTACTTTGCGTTGCCAAGCTACATTTCTTCGAGAAATGTACCCACTTACAAACTTTACTAGATACGGGGGCATTTCTTCCGTTGTCAATTGCTTTAGAACAAACTGGCTTAAAAGTACCTAGATCGATCCGTGGATACATGAGTTTTTGGCTTTTGTCTTGTGTAGTTCTAGGTACTGCTTACAAAAGTAAACTTAGGGCACGTCTCATGTTTCCCCATTCTCTCCGATTACCTTACACATTCGAAGAATTGGCGGAGATCCCGGAAGTGAAAATAAGTTTATCCAGTCTTGGAAGAATCGAAGATGCATTTTTCTTTGAAAGTGATTTAACATTAATCCAAAAACTGGCTCCAAGGATTAAAGTTGTAAACAATCGGATTGATTGCATGCGAACAGCCCTTTTTGATGAATCCCATGTGTGCTTAACATGGACATTATCGAGAGCCCTTATTGCGCAACAATTGACATTGAATACAACGGTCGATCCATTCTTTTATTCTACAAATGGAGTACTTAGATTATATCTTGGAATTGGTTTCCAGCAGCATTCCATGTATGTTAGATCTTTTGAATTGATCACGTTCATGCCGTTTGAAATGGGACTGTTAAAAAAGTGGGAGAACGAAGTGTTATATGATTTGAAAATAACAGGAATTAATAATCTATTACATAAAAAAGAACAAGATCCTGAGTTGGTTGCAAAACTTTTGAAAATTGCAGCAGGAACAAATGATAAAAGTCCGCTAACCATGAAGAGTCTCATGGCAGTATTTGGAATACTTGGAGTGGGAACTGCAATTTCATTCTTTATGGTGCTATTAGGAGAGTGGTTTTGGAACAGTAAAATTCGGTACTCTGGAAAGAATGAAGTAATTATTTTAAAGAGATTGAATAATGGAGAAAATTTGTTAATTGTTGACGATAAAGGTTAGCAAGTTCAGAAAGAAAGCACCAGGATTGATTATTGGCTACGATCTAATCCAAGTGAAACCATTGAACATGACATTGTTAACATGACAAAAAGGTTAAGTGGAAATAATTTGGAATGAATCAGAACATCATTTTGCAAGTGGCAACTTTCTCTGTCAAACTGCATGTTGTTAAAACAGTCAATATATTGCTGTGATAATTTGTGACCTAGTGTCTTTTCTATTATTTAATCAACATAATAACAACCAAGACATGAATTTTAATTAAAGGTTCACGTTGTTATGGCTTCTACCTTATGTATTACTTTGTACTTCATTTTCAAAGTGAGTTAATGAACAAGTTGTAGCTAACAAAAATATTACTTCAAAACTTGTAATAAAAATAATTTGCTCCTTTACACTCAAGTCTCGAGTAGTTTTTGCTGAATTTATAGACAATCTGAAATTTTCAATGAAAATTGCTAGAAAATTCTAGTTTGTAGTTGTCTGCTGCCTTAGAGTTAAAAAGGCTCGAAAGTCATCATTATGTCGTTCAGTTTCTGAATGAATAAATTTATTTTATTGCTTAAAGAAAAAAAGCAGGCAACCAAAATAAAAATGCTCAATCTTAAAAATCGTTCAACTTTTGTTTCCTGTAATTTCCGTAAACTTATACCCCTACATAATCTTTGGTCGGACAGGTTTATAAATTGCTTTCGAGCCAGTCGTTAATTTGACTAAAACGTTACAGCATCTAGTTAATTTATGTTACAATGTTGAGTCTATACAGTTGGCATAGTCATAGCCATTGCTTGCATATTGCATGGTGCTAATAGTAGTTGCATTAGCAGCAGTTTAGTGCACCAATTATTCTCAACGCACTTCACTACGCAAGTTCAAGGTAACTGGTTAATTTAATATGCACATTAACTACCAAACTATTACGCAGGCAAAGACTATGAAGCTAGTATAGCGCTGTATTGGTAGTACTTTACACTCAAAGGAATCTAATATATAATTCTTGCTAAGTAAAATTCATGCTATTTCTTGATAATCATCTTGAAATCAACGTAGTATTATTGATGCTAATCTGTCATTTTTTGTTGATTTTTTACTTCGTCTTTTATTACATGTTATGCAAAAGTAGCTTAATAAAGTGCCAGAAAAATGTATTCTATAAACGCACACTGTTTTTAAAAACTAATTGATTAATGCTTTGCAGTGCAACAAAACTTCAGAAACTTATTTTTTGCAACGAACATGTTAATGACCCACACTCACGCACGTAGTAGCAAGTGGGATTTTTTGCAATATTTAAGCATGACTTTTATTATCATATTGACATCACGTTTTTTGCATTTTGTAATTGGTAAAAAACGAGTAACACGGAAGGATGTAGTAGGAGTGCGTGTGCCTTTCCCTTTCTGATAAGTATAAAAACAAGGAAGTTGGTTGGTGGCAAACTTTAGTTAAACAAAAGATCCCATCATCTCTACTTGCCTTCAGGGCTACAAATATAAATTTGATCAATAATACCATAAAATAAGTTTATCTGAAATCATGGGAGATGGAACGGGGCGAAAAGTTGTGTTTGTTGTCAGTGCTATAGTCTATTTCATTAATTTATTTACCGGTATCCAAGCTCTAGTCTTGACAGAATTGACTTCTCCATACAAGGTGAGGATTCGTAGTGTGGCAACTGGAAAGTATCTTACCACCACACATCAAGGAATTCTTGGACTTAAAGTTGGTTCAGTAACCACACAACCGTATCTGAACAAAAAGGAGCAACAATGGACTCTTGTTTGGGATCCGTCGTTGGACAACAATTTTCACGATGGTTATCGGCTAGAGTCAAGAAAAGAATTTTTGAATGAAGTGACCAGCTACTACCCGGATGGAAGCACGATCGCTTATCCAAATATCTGGGAAGTGATTGAACTCAGAAGTGGTGCAAAAATGTTTAGAAATAAAAGAACAAGAAGGTGCTTGCAGGCAAGGAGGTCTAGGAGCGCAATTACAGAAAAACCTTGCGTAATACAAAATGAGCTTCAACATTGGAAGCTCAAGCTGCTGGATGTGGACGCAAGAATCGGAGAGAGAAGATACCGGATCAAGAACAGGCTTCCTCTGGAGAGTGAAGAACAAGTGGAAAATGACTCCCAGGATGAAGAAGACGACTTGTCCTTTGAAAACTTTAGAGATGATTAAAAATTGTACACTTTGCCCATGCTAACGTCCCCTGTCATAGTACAAGAAACAAAGTATTAGAAAAATGATGAAAACAATTTGCAAACTTTAGAACATTTTGTTGTTTGTATTTATTCATAAATTATATAGCAATACTACCTTTCTAAGGTAAATTGTATGAATACTTGTAATGCTATATAGTCAACACAAACACTTATTTTAATAGTCATCGGAAAGTTACCCAAATTATTTTTACTTACGTTTATTATTTACTTATTTTTATTTACTTAAAGTAAGTCAGTCTAATTCAATATTTCTTCACTCACTAACATTACTTGTAAGTATTCTATAATAAAATCTAGATAATATTTCAATTTAACTTGATTACTATTGGAACTGGAAGTTATTTAATTTAAGACATTGCATGCATCACTGGTGACTAATTTAATAGCATGACATTTTTGCATTGCATATTGTGCATTATATTTCGTTTTCGCCAAATTTTAGTTCAATCATTATGTCAGCGGGAAAAACATTTTAAAGTAATGACGTACAAACCAGCTTTTTTCAGATTTGCAGTAGACCATGACAATGATAACTTGTTTTGGGCACTTGGAAAACGGTTTGACAACAAAACACACGCCCTAGTTTCTCATTTTAAAAATGTTTTCAACTCCCTTCATCATTTCTATTTGTCAAGTCTTCCAAGTTGCATTTATAAATTTGCAGTTTTTATAAAGTTCTATGAAATACTAACAATTTGTAAGGTTGTTTTACTACAACCATGAAGGCAGTGTCTTCAGAAATTCCCATTTGCAATTATGTACTACCTATTGAAATATATTTCCGTCTTTCATATTACCTTTGCTGTGTGCCGTATCGATTTCAAAAGTCAGGACTAAGTTCCAAGAGGCATGCTTGTCTGGTTGCTCATAAATGGTGGCCCCAAACAGTGATATACTGTGTATCATCTCTGATTCACATAACAACAATTTTGCAAATGTTACTTGAGCAACTTCGAGCTCATTATTGTAAGATTATTATCACCGGAACCGGTCAATTTGAAGTTTGTGATTTGTATCAATGGAGAACAAATAATCCAGTTCTTTATTTGAATATAATTTTAACTCTGGTGGTTTTAAAGAGTCTACTTGTGTATAATTATACACTCATATTTAAAAGTAAGCAAATAACCGCTTATGTAAACCGAGTGTTGGAGCAATCTACAAAGTTTTTCCACAACAATAAAAGTTTTCATCAAAGAAACATTGTATTTAATTCGGTACATTTCCTGTACTTTTCTGGAATCGTTATTGCAATCACATCGCTGGCAAATTATTCAATCATTGACAATAACGCTAATAGAAAATCATATTTTGAAAATTTCAGTAATTTTATATATTTTGCAATATATTCGTTCCTTGAGTTGAAGGACATGTCGGTGGAGTTTCTTCTAATTGCAAACATCCTACCATTATGGCTATTCAGTGTAGACTTTCAAAAAGTGATCCAGGAAACCAAAGAAGCTTCAAATCTAAACTGCGAACTCAAATCAGTCGTATTGAAATACAAACGTATAGGACAACTAAGCAGAAGTTTCAGCAACGCATTTGGATCTTTTTTGTTTGAATATTTCTTTGTCTCAATCTTATTTTACTCAATAAATCTAGATAAACTTTTTCAACCAACGGCCACTCTTGGCGACAAGTTTTATTTCATGCAATATAATTGCACATTTTGCATAATTTGTGTATTATGTACAGGTTTTGCTTACAAGGTACTGCAATATAAAATAAATAATCGCAAATAGACAAAATTTGCACTGACATAAAAAGACAATTTTCACTAATTTTCAGATTTCCTCAGTAAGAGTGGTAATCAATCCGCCCTTTTTCTCTGGAACATTGACTCAAAACAATGTAACCATAATTTCTCACATGACATCACATGATTTCTGCTCAATTAAAGCCAAGTTATTTCCCGTAACATGTTCAACTCTTATTCAGGTTATTAGTATAAAAATCATGACATAGAAATAAAACTTTTAAAACATGGATTTTAAAGTAAAACGTTTTATTAATTTACAGTTCATTGCACAAATAATGGTTATTTTTCTGATCTGTGTTCAGAGTAATAATACATCTACTGCTTCATGATTAATCAATTATTGTATTGATATACTTATAATATTTTTCCTATTATATTAAAACATCATATTATTACAAACTAACTAGAAATTTACTTGTGTCGTTTCAGAAGTAAAACTAGACTGGCAATCTGTTCAAAAACAAAATTTTCAATATTCAAAGGAGTAAGTTTATCGATGAAATTTGTTCCACCGAACTTAATCTTTACTGGAGCACACGACATGTGAAACTTCATTAACCACTTGGAACACCTTTGTACTTTTGCTAATTTTAGAAACCGCAGAGAGTCAGCATATACGTCTCCCATTACCCCAAACATACACAAACCGCACAAGGTTGAGTTGGATGTTAGCAGCACTAATATTGCTACAATAGGAATGTTTGAAACAGTGAGAGCATTTAATATAATAGTACTGACAGCCAAAACTTGTACAGTTATTACAGCAATCATGACAAAAATTTGTAGACTATTTTGATGGATTTCATTATAAAAGTTTGTCAGTAGTTGTAAATGCCTGTAAAATAAAACATGGTAAACACGTAGTAGAGAGTAAGCTTGCCAAAATTTCAAATTCATTTCAAATATACCATAATTAAAACATCCTTTCTGCATTTGCTTGAAGTAATTTCAGGAAGTCATCATCTCATAAATTTGTTGTTGATTTTACAAATTTTTATTCTTAAAGTATTTATGCAGTAAATCGAACATTAAATGCAAAAGTAGATCCTTATAACGTAACATATTTTCACTAAATTCTATTGTAACTTAATTCCAGTCTATACACAGGCCCTTGTGATAACTATAATATGTTTCGTGAACTGAACCGTTGACATCATCAAAGTTGGCAAAAGCAACGTCTATCTGGGTACCCAGTTCCGTGGTAACATCGTCGTCTTTTAGAAGGCTTCTTAATCCTAGCCGTCGAAAGAAATCGCGGATTTTGCACTCGTTTTTTAAAACATCCAAGTTTAAATCGCCAATCACAAGAACCCGGTGACTTCTGGTTTCACGAACTTTTGATGCAAGTACCTCCAAAAACTTATTTGATGCAAATTTGGGGTGTTTGTAGCAAACAAATACATTCAACGTCGAAGACTTAAAATGAACAATTATAAAATGGCCATTTTGTCCTCTTTGCTTTGTTATGCTCAATATTTCGGGTGCTGCATGACCTACATAAAAGAATAAAAAATTGAAAACAAGAATTAAACTTTATTTTGGTAAATTAGTTATTCACTGTAGGATTCATAACTACCTTTTTTAGAAAATATCAAAACTCCTTCGGAGTTCTTTGAGTTTCCCTGGCCACTAGAGTTTTCTCGTAATATGCAGCTAAATCCGTCTAAATCTGTTGTATCGCCAGCTTCAATGTGAGGTTCCACTAGACATAAGTACGTTGCAGACATTATATTTGGATCACAAAGCAAATCTTGGTGATATTTTCTGAAGTTTTCCACGTTGTGAAAATACATCTTGTTGTCACCGGGGACGTCAGAAAAGAACCTTAAGCTGAACGTTAATTGACACTTTGTACGCAAAATTTCCATTTCGTTTGCAACGTCGTCGTTTGGTTTTCGCCGTGGGGCTACAAATTCACCGTCAAAAAATAATCCATTCAGAGAAGTTGCCCTGCTGCATGCAACGTAAAGATGTTCCGGCGACATTCTTTGCTTTAAGTTAACAACCACGTTTGGAATGCTGGATCCTTGAGATTTAGCTATTGTCATTCCGTTGCATGCAACAATCGGAATTTGGGTTCGAATTAAATCCATGCCGGAATATATATGAGATTTTGTCAACGTTTTTGTTAATCTCTCAATTGGAACCCAAGTCTTCGAAATTGACGGATCAAGGTATTTGGATGCGCTTCGAGCCCTCAGTTCTCGGCCAATCGTATCATTTGCAAAGTCCATCCAGGCTAATGAAGGTATGCGCTGGTTTTCAGTATTAGTACCATATTCGATTCGTCGCAGAAACCCCGTCGCTCCATTAAAAAGTCCATCTGCTACATTGATGTTGCTTGTTATAAAGTAAATACCACCGACTTGTAATTGAGTTTCGTATGGCATACCATCTGCCTCCTGGGCATTCCAACTTTTTGCTTCTTCAAGTAGTTTTTGTTTTTGCTGTAAAGATCCTTTACCTAGATTAAATGAAATTATTACTTTTATTGAACCTTGTATAGTGCATAAAAGTGTCTTTGAAGATTTTTCTCACCCGTTGCTCGGTCAAATGCAATGGATAGAGCACCTTCAGTTTTCAACGTAGAATGTACTTTGGCATTGTGTTCACGGCACTGTTTGTTTGTTAGGAACAGCCATACCGCATCAGAAGGAGGTATGTTTCCAACAATTTGCGGCTCATTGTTCCCTCTCCTAGCGTAAACAATTTCTCTTGATTTCATTAAAGCAATGTCATCGTTGTCCATGCAACATTCGGCCATGTTGTTTAATGCTTTACAAAACAAAAACTCCCCCTGTTGTCGCATTATTTCGTCCAGCTCATAAAACGAAAATCGTTCCCAAAGGCTATTTCGAAGACCAAGGCGTCCACTTTTGAAAATGTAGTGTTCCTTCCCACCAGGAATTGGAGGAAGTTGCCTCAAATGTCCAACTGCCAGCATTGATTTGCCACAAAGATCTTCGAAGCAATTTTATATTTGCTGATTTCGCAAATTAATGTTGCCAAACTGTTTGTAAGGAATCATTGATATTTCGTCCACTATATTCAGGTCAACGTTCATAAATTTGAGTCTTAATGTGTTGGCTGTACTTTCGTCCAGCTTTGAGACTCGACCACCGTATTGCGATGCTGGTAGCTTAAAAGCAGTGTGGTTTGTCATTCCGGACACGTTAAACGCAGCTTTTCCGGTAGGCGCACTGATTATTACGTTAATGTCTTCAGGATGCCGGCCAGGTATTCTGTTGCAATATCGTTTAAAACTTTGAACAATCGCAGTTATAACATGCGACTTTCCGACTCCGGCACCACCAGTAAGAAATATATAAAATGGTGTCTTTTTGGTCTTAAGTCGGTGCAAAATATCCATCACAATTTTTCTTTGCTTAGTATTTAAACTCCGCATAATTCTTAGATAATCCTTATCTTCAATAAGGGTTGGGGCTAAAAATGTATCCATTCCTTTTGGCTTCCCAGACGTAGGGTTTAAAAATCCACTAGCATAAATATCATCTTCGACAATTTCCATTTCGTTCCTCGCCTCTTCGTACTCTTCCGAAGTTTCGTTCTTTTCAAGCTCCGTAATATAATTATGTAACACATTTTCGTCCACCTCACGGTTAAAGTAGAAAGGTTTTGAGTTCTTAATAACCAGTTGCATATTGTTCTTTGCTACTTGAAGAACATCAATACTCCTTAAGTCGCGTTCCTCATCCCTCCAATCCTTAAAAAGCATAAGTTGCTCCCTCCAGTATTCAATCTCATCAGACTTTGGAAAATGCCTATAGCGAATTATTTTCCTCTTCCCCCTCCGCTTCACAAATCCACTTCCATCAAGCAATGGGAATTCAGGTGTTAGTCGGATGCCGCTATCACCATCTAACATCAATTTTTAAAATTTTCAACGTTGAATTTTAAAAAATAATAGAAATACTTCTTACCTATGTTACTGCTTCTCCTACCAGACTGCTTTTTGCAAAACTCGAAAGCAGCTGCAAATTCTGCCAGGCATGTTTCTTCAAGTTCGGGTGGACGTTGAATATAACGTTCTAATAACCCTTTCTGGCAAACGTCAGTAGAGTCGTCGGGCAAATCTTCTAACTCTTTTGTCGGCTTCAGCATTTGAACCCTTTGTTCTGGATGTCCAGTGTTTATATAAATGGAGCTTCTGCTACAGAAGGTATTAGGCAACCCGCAAACAAACAAAACCCCTTCCTGAGCACATCTTTCAGACCCATTGATGAGTATCTTTGCATGGTGCTGTAATTTCTCCTGAATTGTTTTGTTGCCATTTCGGGCATCCTTATCTGCAGCTCTTAATAATCTTGACAAACCACCTTCGGCTTTCATAACGTATCCAACACAGTATCTTGCACAAGCGAAGGTGTCAAGTACAAATTGTATATCCATGTTAGCTTTCCATGCTAAAAGCAGTTTCTTGTTGTAAGCGTTGACAAATATTTCGCTTGTCTTTCTACGCAGGAAAACAGTCGAACGCTTTAATGAACAGCGGATGCTCAAAATATAATCTTCCACGTTAACATTCAGACTTTCTAAAAATTCGCCGAATGGGATATCCTCCTTAAATGATCTTCCAAACTCGTTCAATTTTCGTTCAATTTTTTGATAAATTGCTTGGAGCCTCTTCTTTTCCTTCTTATCAAAATCCTCTGGCACTGGCTGCAGGATTGTAGTATTTGGCATTGGCGGCTTAGGGTAAGAGAATCGGCAACTTGCTCCTCCTTTTTGACATGTTTCCGAATGCTTATGTACCTGATAAGGAATTAGCTTGGCCATTTCTCCCTCTTCGTCACGCGAACATGTTATATATTTATCAATGAACTCAATGCAGTCTGCTTTGCTTGATTCATTTCCTAAAATTTAAATAACACATGTACGTCTTTGTGTTACGCTTGAGATTTGAAAAAAACATATTTTCTAACTTGGACTAATCTAACCTTCAATGTATCTCGGTGCTTTAGGTAACCAGTAAAGCCCGTGGGAATGTGGTGATCCGCGCATTTGAAATTCAATTCTGCTAAAGTAGTCTTCGACACCGTGTGGTGCAAATACTCCATCAGAAGGTTTAATAAGTTCGTTGAGAGCGGCTTTGTAACGTCTGTCAAAATGGCGCATGCAAGTTACCGGATCGTTTCGAATTAACTCGTGTTTTTTCACTGCTGGCAAGTTTTCTGCTTCTTGATCACTTATGTCCCTATCTTCCGCAAGTTTCATCAAAATCTTTAATAGGTCAATCCATTTTGTCTCTGCTGGAGATAGTGTGACGAAGACAGTGGAAGCTCCAAGCTGTCTTACCATTGCCACTACACATTTTGTTTTTTCTTTCCAATATGCAGGAGTAGATCTCACATTCTTAAAGACAGAATATGCGTCATTTTTTGCAATCATGTCATTTATGTTTCCTGGATTTTTCAAGCATCCTGCAGTAAGTGATTCCATCTGTCCTTGTGTTCTCTGCCTAAGGCATATTGAATACGCGTCGTAGACCTTCTCATTATGTGACTTCTTATAGGAATAAAGCACTTTTTCAGGAATAGCACATCGCCTATCTTTGTTACGCATTTCAGATTTGGCAATGTCTGTATAGGACAGCTTAACTCCACTTGGAATTTCTCGGGGCATGCCACCGTATATAGTGGGAAAAGACAGGAGTTCGGCGTCTGGATCACGATTTAGTGGAATAGGAATCTTGCCTTCGCCAGGCGCAATTGATTTTCCATAAGCCCCCGTTCCAAAATCCTTCTCATTAAACAGTAGGGTTTCATCAGCACCGATAATCTTATGAGCTTCATCGCCTTCACATTCCTCGTGATTCACGTCAGGTTCATTATTTTCAGGTTCATTCCTTTCAGGTTCATTATTGTCAGCTTCGTCCACAATAAAGTCGACGCTCTCTGTACAAATTGTCAAGTAGAAATTCTATATAATTTGAACTGTATTTGTATATTTGATCAACGTTGAAACACAATATTACCTGCTTGCGACGGGAGAGCATTTTCTGAAAGTACAATGTTTTCCTTCTTGTACAACGGAGTATCGAGAAGGTAGCGAACGGCTGCATATACTTTAGCTGGCGAGACCTTGTCGTAAATATAATGACCTCTGTATGACATTTTTCGCATAAGTCTGAGTTGAACTACACTGGTTTCGTTAAATCTTCTTGGTAGTGCCCTCACGCATGTATCAATGTTGTTTTCAACGTTGACCACGTTTCCCTTCAAAGCCCATTGATGCTCATAACCGTTTAGTCTTATCTGCATGAATGGTAATCGCGCCGCAATGAGCCTTTGCTCCAGTCGATTGAGATTCTAAATAAAATTAATTAAATATTGTTATTAAGAATTGGTAAATTTAATTTTAACACTGCATAACACAAGAGTTGCCTACCTTCAGTACATCAGGAATCTGAGGAAACGCCAACCCATTTAGTACACATGTTCGTGGAACTTTCCCAACTTTTGCACTGTTGTTGCAGGTGTGACATAGTCTATGAATAGGCTGATCAAAATTAAGAATTTTTTCCTTCGTAAGTTGGTCGCACTTATTTAGTCTTTCTGGTGTTATTTTGACAGTGGACTCTTTGTACAATAGTGAGTTACAGCAGGAGCACACAAACACGGGGCCTTCACTGACTTTTTTAATAAAGTTGTCGCATAGCTTTTCGTAGTTTGTTTGCCGTTGGACTTTACGTTGATGATTTTTTTGGATAGAATTGACTTTGGGAGTTGGTGTTATGGTGGTGGGTTTTTCGGTTTGTCTGCATACACTTGTTAGTTGTTGCTTTTCTTGAAGTCTTATAGACCTTCGACGTTGAAAGTTTTCTGGGTTTTGAATTTTGTTGGGGAGCAGATTGTTTTCTCTCGAGTTTTTCCATTTACCTGTTGATGAACTTTGCTCCGATTGACTATCGGCACTTGATGCACCATATCTTGATTTCTGCATTAGTATTCTATGAGACTTCCGACACTGACTGTCACTTTTCTTTCGAAGTGGAAGTTTTGCAGCTGATCTTGCACTCTGATTGATTTCTGCATTTTCATTGACTGTTTGTGATGTTGCATGCTGGATAGTGGAAACAACCTCCACTTTGTCGTTTTTGGTTGACCTTTCTTCGCAAATTTGGGAATTTCCATTATTCATGTCGTTGTCATATTGCACGTCTGCGGAACTCCCAGCACCATGTCTTGATTTTTGCATTAGTTGTCTTTGAGACCTTCGACGCTGATCGGTACCTTTCTTTCGAACAGGAAGATTAGCGGCTGATCTTCCACTCTGACAGATTTCTTCATCTTCATTAACTGGTTTGGATGCAGCATGCCTGCCGTTGGAAACAGACACTGCTTCGTCGTTTTCGGTTGACCGTACTTCGCAGTTTTGCGAATTTCCATTATTCATGTCGTTGTCATATTGCACGTTTGCGGAACTCCCAGCACCATGTCTTGATTTTTGCATTAGTTGTCTTTGAGACCTTCGACGCTGACCGGCACCTTTCTTTCGAACAGGAAGATTAGCGACTGATCTTCCACTCTGACAGATTTCTTCATTTTCATTGACTGGTTCGGATGCAGCATGCCTGATGTTGGAAACAGACACAGCTTCGTCGTTTTCGGTTGACCGTACTTCGCAGTTTTGCGAATTTCCATTATTCATGTCGTTGTCATATTGTACGTCTGCGGAACTCCCAGCACCATGTCTTGATTTTTGCATTAGTTGTCTTTGAGACCTTCGACGCTGATCGGCACCTTTCTTTCGAACAGGAAGATTAGCGGCTGATCTTCTACGTTGACTGATTTCTTTATTCTCATTGACTGTTTCCGGTGTTACGTGCCGGATGTTGGAAGCGGCCCCCGCTTTGTCGTTTTCGGTTGACGTTTCATCGCAGTTTTGAGGATTTCCATTACTTACGTCATTGGAGTTTCCGCGCTGAGCGGTACGTGTTCTCCGAAACGTTGGCATGATAAGTTTTGTTTAAAAAGGTATCACGAGAACCAACCAGAAATTTTAAACGCTGCACTTCTGTTTAAATAAAATTGCTAAATATTGCCTCAAACTACTGACACGAACCTCACCCTTTTACATTTAGACTCAGTGGTATATACATGAATACATTAGCGTACAAGCTACACATGTAATATCCATTTTGATGTCTGCAATGGAAATCGGATTTCTGGAAATATTAATCGGCACTAAGTCTGTACAAAATAAGCAATTAAATTATAACGTTGAAGGGAGGTTCTGTGCAAGCATTATCCAACAAAGTCGTATGATGAATTTAGCACAAAGTTGTTTGATATGCAAAAAAATCAGCGTCTACATTCACGTGAACAATTAATGAGCATTTAATATATGTTTCAATGTCTAGAGTTTAATGGAAAGAATTAATGGTAACCGTGAACACAACCACAGGGATAAAAGAGGCTGTAATTGTCCAGCCATTTCAGGTTTTGACAAATGAACTTCATATTCGTTAGTTTGGTCAAAAACTGACCTATAATCATGTGTCGCATGCTATAGGTCACTCAAGCAACTTAAAAATCCGTCGTGACCTTTGACCTTAGAATTCGAATTTCAAAAATCGCTCTCGTCATTTTCGTCTCCTAATGACCAAGAATGTTTCTGTGAAAACAGAATTTCAAAAATCGTTTTTGGGATTGAGTTATCGTGCTCACAAGATTTAAAATTCGAATAACGGTCAGACGATTTCGAATTTTTGAAAACTGACAATGTATTCGTTAATTTGGTCAAAAACTAACCTATAATCATGTGTCACATGCCATAAGTCACTCAAGCAACTTAAAAATCCGTCGTGACCTTTGACCTTAGAGGTCGAATTTCAAAAATCGCTCTCGTCATTTTCGTCTCCTAATGACCAAGAATGTTTCTGTGAAAACAGAATTTCAAAAATCGTTTTTGGGATTGAGTTATCGTGCTCACAAGATTTAAAATTCGAATAACGGTCAGACGATTTCGAATTTTTGAAAACTGACGATGTATTCGTTAATTTGGTCAAAAACTAACCTATAATCATGTGTCACATGCCATAAGTCACTCAAGCAACTTAAAAATCCGCCGTGACCTTTGACCTTAGAGGTCGAATTTCAAAAATCGCTCTCGTCATTTTCGTCTCCTAATGACCAAGAATGTTTCTGTGAAAACAGAATTTCAAAAATCGTTTTTGGGATTGAGTTATCGTGCTCACAAGATTTAAAATTCGAATAACGGTCAGACGATTTCGAATTTTTGAAAACTGACGATGTATTCGTTAATTTGGTCAAAAACTAACCTATAATCATGTGTCACATGCCATAAGTCACTCAAGCAACTTAAAAATCCGCCGTGACCTTTGACCTTAGAGGTCGAATTTCAAAATTCGGGCGCCGTCATGAACAGGTTTTAGTGACCAGAAAGCTTTGTGCGAAAACGAAAGTTAAAAATTCAATCTGGTGTTAGAGATATGGCGGTCACAAAAAACGA
>CM056169.1:17996556-18068751 GCA_029691765.1 Entomobrya proxima
AGCGTTTTTAGCTCCAATGTGCCCGTTTGATAAACAGAACTTTTGTATATATGAACTTTGTAAATTTTCAGAAATGCACGAAAGGAAATTGCAGAGATTATCAAAATGTTTGTAACCACAAGTACAGACGTTAATGAAAATGACATCATAAAATAGTTTGTGATTGCATATGCAGTTTTCCAAAGAAATCCGATTGGAAAGAAGCAACTGGATCTGTAGGGTTTATCATTTTGACATTCTTCTAGAATCCAGTATCCCAGAGCATGTGACGGTCTACAGGGAAATGTCCACGCTACGGTGAAAGTATACAAGGACGGGAAGAGTGCTACTGACCAGTAGACAAGTTTCATTGTCAGGTTTACAAGGCGTTCTTTTCTATCTAGCCTGGAAATCAATGCCCATCTGCCTATAAATCGACAACAAATTTAACAAACTTGATAAATTTATAAACAGCTTTAAATTTTTTTTAATACCTCTGTATTGTTCAGCGAATTTACTTAATTCATTTAAATACTTTACTACAAACTGCCTTTTCCAGTTATAAACTAATGAATAACACAATCCATGACAAATTCCGTAAGTTATTAGCACGCTCATTGTAAAAGTAACTGCGTCTCCATCGTGCCTAAACAAAACGGTTTGAATTAATATTATGAGGCACAGACAAATTTGTAAAGTTGTAGCACATGCATAAATTGTTTGAAGTCCTTTGGCATTTTGTTTTAGAGGAAAGTCTACAAACGCATTGTGGTGAGGACTCCAGGAAATGCAAATGCTTAAGTCGAGGTTCGCAATCTTAAGACATTTTAGTAAATCGGAAAGTAGACACTCTTGAATTAACATGATTGCTGGAATAAAATGTTTGTACTCCTTTAAGTTAATTAACGTAATAATCAATTAGAGCAGCACGCATGTAGAAGCTATTTTTACTAAGTATATGGAAAACTATTGTAGAAATAAAGTATGTCAAATCGCTGGACGGCAAGAAATTGGAATTCCTGGTTAGAAGAGTACTAAAAATGTACAATATTACAAGTGAAACCTGCTGCCAGTAAGCTTTTACCAGGATAATAGCACAGCGACGGCGAAAACCTTACACGTGCGACGGCACAAACAAGATTCGCTTGAGCCGTTGTACAATATTATGCATACTTATTGTTAGTAAGCAAACATTATAATTTATGTCTGCTAAGTTTATCTAATCCTAAAAATCATGGGCAGCACCGGTATGGACAACATTGATTGACATCAGTTTAAAAGAAAGCGAATTTTGACAATCATGAAACGGACTATAGATTTTGCTATCGGTAGTATAATCTATGCCCATTGCTACGTCTTTTTATGGTTAAACTCAGATGATATAGACAAGAATTGTATTAATGATATTAATGTATAATGATAACAAATGTGGAAAGGCAGCCCTCATCAAACTTGACATGTTCCCCATTTTCATGCCTATGCAAATGAAGTGTAACGTTAATTTTTAATCCGATCAAGATAAACTTCGAAAACAGTATATATCACCCATTTTCACAGCTCATGAAAAATGCATAATAACTTTTATAACATATAAGCATATTTTCAAAAAAATATTTGCTGCCTTAAATTCTTTTACTTATTTTAAATATACAAAAAACATAAAACACATACTGTAAACATAATGACAAAAATAATTTATAGTGTAACTGGTATTATGTACAGTGTACATACATATTTTTATAGTAATATTATACAAAAATGGAGTTGTTTTCCTTAGAATTTGTAATATAAATGTTAAAAAGACATTATTACAATTGCCAATTATTTCTCAACTCAACGGCTTCAGATTTCAGATGTCGGTTATTATGAAAAATGGCATTTAAAACCGTAATTGAATTAGAACAAACAAATATGTTTTTCAAACCGTTTACATTTACCTACGGTGCGCTTCTTCAGAGATAAAAAACAAAGCAAAGTCGTACACTGTTTGAAATATTCTTCAACAGTTCATTCGAATAATTTTTTTGGAAATCTTGAAGAAATTTTGTAAAGGTACAAGTACCAGTGACTGCAGGATACTGGAAACTGTCATTATGTTATGACTACCTATGACTCATCACTATGTTCAAATTTAATCCCGTGTTGCAAATTGAGCTTCGTAGCAGGAATGATTTGTGAAAACCCATCATCATAATATCAGGATTAGGTTTAAATTGTTAGATGTCAGAGGTAGGGGTTCGATTTCTTGGGACAATTAAACAATTTGACGCTCGTATCTGTCAAAACAATTTATTGCTATGGATTATGTCCTTCTTCCTACTAACTGGCTATTTTACGTGTTTATTGCATTATCCATGTAAATTATTTATTATAATATTCATTGGTATTTGAATAGATTTATTTGATTACAGTGTTTTGGTTTTACAGCTGGATATATATTTGCATAATATTTTAATGAGTCGTTGGAAACAATTTAGCGAAAATAATGCATAATATTCGTATTGGTTTGATGAACCAAATACCACAAGTGCAGCAACACCTACATAGCAGCACCTACAGCAACAAGTGAATTTATGACGTTTAAAAAGTTCCGAGTATCCCAGGCAAATATAAGCTGCAATTCTAAGCTATAAACTTCATAGTATAAACACTTCAAGCGTTACGCTGAATTTGTCAGGATGACCTTTGCGCATTTAGAAAAGATGATGAGTAGAACAAACCAACATCTACTACATCTAAGCGGGTTTAAGCACAGTTTGTTTAAAATAATATTGTTTAATACTAGTGCAACACATTCATACGTTCATTCATGATCATTCACAAGAATTTGCTGTAAACATTTATGACGGCTTTAAATCAGATTTACGAAGAAAATTTAATTTTTACTTGATTTACAAAAAAAACAAGTCGGTCATTTCATGCTTATGCATAAAATGATATAAATACCGAGTTTCTCCAAAAGCACAGTCAGTTCCCATTTATCTGTATATCCTCAAACACGTTCTTAAAAACGAAAACACCATGTATTATTGTACTGCTTTGTTGCTTGTAGCAACAACGCTCTTACGTTGTGACCTGGCATGGGGTCAGTCAATACAGGTAACTTTGTATGAACACGCAAATTTCCAAGGTTGGTTTCTCATATTTAATATTCTAAGCTTAGGTTATACTATTTGATATTTTTGCAAGTAACATGAACTATAAATCATTACACAGGACGGTTCAAGCAGGTGACCGTTAGCCGGTGTCAAAATGTATTGGACTTTAATGATCAAGCCTCATCGCTTCGAACTTCCGGTTGCGTAATGCTTTACGCTGATGGCTGTTGTCAAGGAGCATCTTTAACAGTCACTGGCGATTTGTCTGCTGTTCCTTGGAGCTTTAATGATATCCTAACTTCATTGAGCCCTTGTGGAGAATACCGAACACCATTCCCAGACGTAATTCAAGAGAAATGGCTGGGTCATTCTCAGATCATGAGAAAAAAGGTAGAAGATGGCGATATTGCCATTTATTATAACGACCACGTTGCTGGAACAGCTCTGGCAAACCATAAGGAATATCTCAAGCGGGTGTGGCAGTATGTGAAGCAAACGTATGGCTACTTTGGACCGGAGGGAGGTCGCGTGGCGGCCTTTATGCATGCAAATGTGCAAGGTATTCCTGGATACGGATTTAATTCACTTCAAAATTACTTTGATATATCAAGCGATTGTCGAAATCTGGTTGACTTGGTCCAATCTGGCCGGGATGGATGGTCTCGAAATCTGACGGGTTATGAGTTGGACGTTTTTACTCACGAGATCTCTCACATTGTGGAAGGGGCTTCAAAGCGACTTCATTTCTCCCCGTCGTATCAATTATGGGGGGACAGCAAATGGGCAGAAATATTTATTTACGATGTTTACAACGCCCTTGGATTGACAGCCGAAAGAGATAGATTTTTCCAACAAATGCAAACTAGCCGGGATAACTTTCCCAGGGAAAATACATATTGGTTTAAAAACTGGTTCTATCCAATTTACAGTAGACATGGAGGTGCTAGGTTACTCAATGCCTTTTTCGATTTGCTGGCTGCATATTTTCCTAAAAATCCAAATGGGTGGCAGTATGATGGAAGGAGTATTACGCTTGGCGAATTTGTACATTTCTTTAGCGGGGCAGCACGAACTGATTTGAAGTCACAGGCTATGATTGCTTTCAAGTGGGATAACGCCGCGGAGATGGAGCTCCAGCAAGCAAAGCGTGATTTCCCAAATATTCGATACTAAGCTTCAACACCAGGTGGTTTGAAAACATGTCCAACTTATTCTTTTTATTCGTACATAAAAATTGTGGTGAAGATTAAATTGATGTCAAAAGCATATATTTGCAGTGTATTCATATTTGATAGAAATTTTCCTGACAATATTAAATTCAATAATAATATATTGAGTGCATGCATAACAATACATAGTCATTCGAATGTCTGTTTGCAAGCACTTTTTTTGTAATTTTAGTTGCATACATAACTCAAGGATTCAGAAGCTCACGTGGAGAACCTTTTTGTAAATTAAAGAAGCATCAAAAGCATCTAGTACAAGAACATTACATTTTTTATCTTGTTTAGCGGAACTTTTTTGCTGCTAATTATTGTTTTAATTGCACTTTTATTCAAACATCATTCGCCACCGACTGAGTTTGCCCACTAGCCTCGCTACTTGACTTCATTTTTTACCGTTGTCACTCGAGGTGTTCCATTTTTTTAAGTGATACTAAGAACGCATTAATTTTGTATTAATCATTATACAAAGCATATAATATAAAATTATGAACCTACCCTAAATTTTATAAGTTATAACGCTGGCACAAATTGTTGCTTATACTATTAACTTTTTAGTGCATACTAAAACCGCGAGTCAAAGTCAACTGACAAGATTTTACAATAATTTCTAGTGACGAAAATTAATGAAGCCTAACCAAACCCACCAAAAATTTGGAGTATCATTCATAATTATTATATACTTTACAAGCACCTTTACCCTGGCATCTTCATTAAATCAGCAGGATTCCTCACGATGTGAATAAATTCACAAGGAAAACAAATATCAAATAATGAAAACCAACCATTTAAATTGCATTCCAGTGATGCTCATTTCAGTCATCATCACTTATAAACCTGAACTCACAAATCGTTTAACACACTCCTTACACCTCCCTAAATGTAGCATCATTTCTACTATACGTATAGAATTTATTCTATGCATGTTATAATTGGTTCTACGCTTTTTATAAGGATAATAGACCTACATCACACTATTACAACTTACAAATACAGGCTAGACACTTTGGACAAAAAACTGGAAAATTTATTACTCTCCACTTACGCATGTGCCATAACATAATCACTGTCGCATAAATAATATCTGCACTTGTACCTATTCTTATTTTGTACATATTCAAATATGAAACGCGTGAAAAAATGCTTCTGGTGATCTCCAAGACCTCCGGGTATAATTTAGTCGAATTCGTTTCGCACTATCTTATGTATCGCATCACTACAAATACAGCACAGCAGCCCATCTCGTTTTCTCACGTGTTCTCTCGCCTTTATGTCCTCGCGATCATTATGGTCATTAGTAATATTCATATTATCGAATCACCTTCGCTATCTCATAATAATCGTCATAATCACATTCCAATTTTGGTGCAATTCACTGGACTCATATACCCCCTCCTTCTCTGTGTATTAATCCGAATCGCAGGCACCTCAGTATAGTGAATCCTGTTCCGCATTCATTTGTCATGAAATAGTTATTTCGCAATTAGACGTTGTCAGTTCAGTTGAAACAATAACACCATAACGACAACCTGGAGCAATTCAATTTTCTCATATTCAGGCCACAAGCCATAACAGGTTTCCTGCATTTATTGTCGCAATAGTCAAAATAGTTAAATTACAACTAGTACCGATTATGTATTCTACATTGCATAACATGCTGAATAATTGCTTTCCAAAATTCCAAATGTAAAATTATCAGCATTTTTCGGCTGGTCAGGTTCTCACTTAAATAACATCATAAAAAACCCGCTCAGACCAATCTTGGAAGGAATATAGCTCACGGCATATATACAAATACGACAGTTCAACTCACGTTTTCAATTTTCAACTCTCAGTGCAGTGCTCCAAATTGTGTACAATAAAATGCAGCAAAAATTGTATGCAGTCCTTACAGTCCTTTTTATGGCGATACTACGTTTTGGCCAATTGTTTTTCCTTTGTACTTCCAATCCAGAAGTAATTGAAAATAACAAAAACAGCGAAACAATTATGTGCTTAATAGCATATCGAACGCTTTCAACCATTCATATAATCATTGATTTACTCATCCCTTCATAATCTTATTGGATTAGTTACCCGTCATGATATCGTTTAGAAAATCCCACATACCTATCCCCAAGTTAGGACACGCACCTAGGAAAACAAAATTACGGACAGAGACACTAGCTCACCATTAGTAAACTGCAAATACTTGAACTCTTTTACAAATTTTGAACGTTGCCAATATTATCGCATCGTTTTATCACTAAAGGGCGTTGTTTGCGTGTATTTATGTTTGTTCTCCCACAAATTTACCAGTTTTGTGTAGATTATGGATCTATTATAAATAGCAAATTATGCAAAAATTCAATGTCTTCCCAAAGTTTTAGTAAATCTCTAAAATCAATACATAAAACCTAATCATGGGCGAAATGTAAATTAACTATATAAACGTTGCATATAAGAAATAGTGTTATCGGTAACGATAAGGTTTTCAAAAGGACATGAATATTTCGCATTTATCATTCATATTAACCTGAATCCTGTTTCGTGATTTTCTTTTGTCTGATCATGTTTACTTTAATGGTTCCAGTCTAATTTTGCACAGGAAGACTAAAATGGGAAAATAAGTAGGCGATATATAGATAGTCCGTTTCGTAGACAGTCTAGTAGTTGCGATTCTCATGTAATCACTTTTACTAACAAGCATGTCGTCGTTTACCGAGCTTATATATCTATCTAGTATGATTTATTGTAAATACGTGTATTGCGTAGAGATCATCAATAGCAGATTGAGTCGAAGAGTGCGTAACTGGTGGTAAGGAGGAATTTAGATGAACGTCCTACACTACCAATGTCAATAATAACTACACCAAAATGATAAACGTGCACAAGGAAACCAGAGGAAACCTATAATTTTTGTGCCTGAAATATACAATTTTCACCTATTTTGTTTCATCTATTTGTAAAGTAAAGCTCAATGAGACTCAAGGCAAAACAGTTGTGTCGTACCACAGGTTAAAAATACATGCACAATTTTTGTTGCCTAAACATGGCATAAGGTACGTATAGTATGTTATGCATCAAATACCATTACTTGCATTGATGATATCATCAAACACACCACTGCAATTTGCAAATTACAGTAGTGTTGCAGTTTGCCATTATCATTTTTCCTTTTCATCTCATCAGAAATTGTAATCTCCGTCTACTAAAGTACGTGCCACGTGCTTTTATGCAATAACCGTATCCGTTTCTTGCCGCCTTCTTCCAAACAAAGAAATACAGTAATTTCGTATTGCAAGCATTGGTTTATTTGTTTACTTAAACTGTAATGTCCAAACACGTTTATGTTGAGTACAAAAATCAGATCAATCCTTAAAATGGAGCCTTTGACCTTAAAAGCGACAACTAACCATTATAATTATGAGCTTTTCACAATCCATTCGTCATCAAGATGACAATAAGATGATACAACTGTGAATTCCCATGATTGCAATTTAACTACTGTTTCAATACATACCTATATATATATGCAAGCATCTATTTTTTTTATAAATTTTACAACAACTTGAAATTGCAGCTATTCTATAGCTATATGCATTTGAACACTAGTATCATGTATAGTCACTAGTAAAATGTGATGCATGTATTGTAATGATTTTTGAACGCCCGCTAACAAATGAAGACTCAAGGGAGCACTACTCGTTATTATATTTATCTAATTTTTATTGCATTTTTGATAAATTTAATTGGAAAAAAATTTGCATGCTAGAGTCGTCATAGTTATTGGACCATGGCTGTCCACTATTTTACTATTTGCGAATATAAACCCTAAAATATCGGTTATCAACTATTTTACTACATAATTACAACCAAATTCTTTCAAGGTCATTAATTTGATTTTTTCTCTCTTGTTCTCAGTTACTTTAAAATACATTAAGCAAGGAGTGAGAAAAAACAACTTTTAATTTGTACGGAATCCTGAGTAACTATCAACTATGCAGTTGCCAAAAAATGTTCAATAATTTTTGCTTATTTGAGTAATATATTGGAAATTGCAAAAATTTATGCACGAAAGCTCTTTAATTGTACCAATTTAATATGCAATTAAGCAATTTGAATACGATTATTGTACTACAATATGCATGCATTTTATGCAGCTTTTATAAAACTGCCGTTGTGTGAAGTGTGACATGACTTTTTAGGTAACAAACAAGGTGCAGATGGAAACACGCATGCAACATGCAATGAAATAAATATCTGTACAAAAGATAGAATTTGAATCAAGTTCACTTTCAGTCTAGTAATTTGATCTATGAAATGAAGTGCATTTCTTACCGCACCGTGCATCCAAAGCTGTGTTATTTGCGGCTTTTCTATTATCCAAACCTCGGTAATTTGTTTTATACCAGAGTAAAAATAATTTTGTCCGTCAGTGATTAATTTAGTATACTACTATTATTTCAGTTCACTGACTTCATTTAGATTCTAGTGTGTGCACTCTTAATCCAAAATTTGCTTTCAAAGACCACAAAAACATTAAATACAAAATAGGATCGCGGTGATGGGAAGTCATCTTAAATCATTACACATGTCAAATGTGCATTGAATACAGTAACATGAAATAGCCATATTCAATATTATACCAAATCAAATTTACTAAATAAACTGACTACAGACAAATCCGCAGACGTGCACATACAAAAATGGGAGGGTGGGTCACCGGTAAAAGTTGTGATGATGGTGTGGTCGATTTCGCAATACGGGTGCCTTAAGGGATAATAATATTATCATGACACTGCTGCACTTGATTTGACTTATAAATTTGTAATAATTCATTTTATTTTGTACAAGGGGGCCTTTGAATTCTTTTGCTGCTGTAATTGCTACATTGTGCCATTCTTCTTTACACCATCATATCCCTCCTACTCCTTAGCATTTAAATTTTTGATTGAGTTTGTCAAAAATACGAGGGCTTTGCCATTTTAATAAATTGAAATGAGACGAAAAGGTAGGAAGGTGAACGTGTTCGAGAGCACATAATACCAAAGCAACAAGCCATCAGAAGCACAAAGAACATCATATCATCAAGCTTGTTTTAATGAGGGAAGTGATGGAATGATTATTAATGTCACTGTCATAAAATATAAAACTTCATTCAATTGCCTTTGATAGTAAAGTGTAAAGCTCGACTCTTTTAAAGAGGATTATTATGATGATGATCATAATCCATTACGTCGAATTCTTTTAGGATCATCATGACATGAAACATGAGACAGAACATAATACTTACAACAACTGTTGCATCCAAAAAAGAAAAGGAGAGGCCATGACTTAATTAAGTTTTAAAAAATGAAAAGAGGAGTCAAAAGGCACAAAAAAGGAATTAACTCTGCAAAAACCTTAATCATATGTAATGTTTGGATGAACATTATAAACACTGAATAATATGCCCATCAATAAAAATCATCGTAATCGGACATCGAATTCCATTTACGCACGTCGCTTCAGCAACAACATCTAGCAGAAAATGAAAGGGACGGGTCGGAAAATGAGGCAAATCATTCAAGAGTTTGATTCTATCTTGCTACTTGAACTTATAATGAAATGTATACCTTAGTTTGTTTGCACGCTGTGTAAACTTGTTAAAAAAATATGTTGAAGATAATATCAAAGATGGGCTGGTCCAAAAAAATGGAGCATCATACAAGACGAGTCAGCGCACTTGGATTTGATTTTTTTGTTATGTCCATTTTGAAGTCCATGTCCCTAAGTGCGATATGCACATCATCATGGACTACTAGAACTGCACAAGAAATGTCAATCACAATTACGGGCAACAACAAAGCAATAAAAATTTGCATTGATAACTATGAAAGTTGTAACCCAGAAGAGGTGTAGGCTGCTTACTGAGCGGGGTATCAGCAACAATTATAAATACAATGGAAAAATATATCCTTAGCGCATAAAGATCTGCAGTTATTATAGCACACACAAATCTTTGGGAGGTATATTTAAATAAGAATGAATGTCATTGCTAGAAAACGATCTAATAGCAATAATGAAATCAAGTGGCAATTACAACAATAGTATGTTACAATTGATTTTTCAAAGTTAAGACTAGACAGTGCAACAGAGCAGGAGGAGATGGAAGAACAACTTTGTTCAAAATTGATTATTAATACAGACATGTAGCGTATAATTAGAGTGTGTACCTATTATTATGCCTAGACCACAGATGAAAATTATTAGGATTGAAAATAAACGAATGAGTGCACTTGAACTGCTTTGTACAATTGCCAGCCATAAAAGTTGAGTTTTGAATTAAATATTATTATTTGTCATTTAATCTATAGGGGTACTTTTGCGTTTTGGTTAATTGCCATATGGGAATGTCCGAACGAAAAAAAATGTGCTAAATAAAAAATGTAAATGTATCAAACGTGCGCTTAAGAACACAACAAAGCAATAAAATAATCTAACATGCTGCTGATTGATATTGAACTTGAAACTTGATTTCTTGATCAGCCAAAACTGTCAGCTAAAAAGTACTTTTGATGCACTTTACTCTTTAAGCTATTTTGTTTCCGTCTGAAGTGTTGCATGATTCGGTGAATATTATTTTTAAAATTTGAGGTAATTCTGAAGTTTAAATGATACTTTGACGACTAGTCATGCTGACAATCGCAAATGATACTTATTCCTAGAGGTACACAAAACTCCAAAGATTTTATTGGTATCGAATTTTGTTTTGTTAAAAAACCAATGCACAGACTTATAGGTACATGCATAGTAGTAATAATATCTTTTATTTTATGGTTACTAAGGTTTCAAGTTTAATTGCAAAATTTTGCCACCTACTTTAAGTTTTGTAGTTTATCACAATGCAAGTAGCTAATGGCTTATTAATGAAAAATGCAATTAGCAAATTGTTTGTTACAAAAACGTACAAACTATGGTTACCGTCACCTTGACTTTTCAGGTTGGCGTTAAGCGCCCTTATAAGCGTTCAGAGTTCAACTGTTCGCTCCCTTTCTATCAACTTTGTCAAAAGACAAAGCAAACCTGCTAATGACAACTTTGTCGAATAAATTAGAGTAAGAATAAGTATCAAATCTCTGAAACAACAGAAGGAGTACAAGACTCATTAGCTTGTTCACTACCGAACCTTTCACATAATGAAATGTTAATATTTACGTCATCAGCAAATTCCACTTTCTACGCGACAAAAGGAATTGTTTGTATGAATTGTTGAAAATCAAATAAAAAATATTAATCTCGTTTTGTTTCTTTAAATAAGCAATTCATCTTCATTAACTCTGTCAGCAACCACGATGAATTAAATTACGAATTTTTGGTGTTCGCACAAATGTAGTAAGCGCATTTGTATGATATGTTGAACGACGTTTTCAAGGTTTAAAAACATTTGAACTTGATCTAAAAAGTAAGATATACTATCAGTTTGATCGGTTTCATTAATATTATGTAATCGTTGGGATTTTGAAAGCTTAAAGATTATCCGAAATCCTTGCAACATATCCTCGAACACATAAAAAGCTAAAAACAACACAATGACATATTCTATGCATTTTAGTATTAGCATGCTCTTTTGTCCTTTATGTGCGCACATTGTCTAAAAAAGTCAACACGTCTGACCAGCGGTCAATTAAATTTTCTATATAATTGTAACTACCGTTTTGGTCCATTGGTTAAAGTCGTAAAAATGGTTAATTAAATGGGTCGATTTACTGCCTAAAGACTATTAAACGAGCGAGTTACGCGAACAAGGAATGTTTACCATAGAAATGTACATTTGAGTAAGTGGCATAGCACCCCCAACGTTGTCAATGAAAAAATACTATTTTGGTTTGTTGAAGTGGTTCAATCAATCATTCATTTAAATATAAGTGGTCAACACGCACTGGTTTTTATGAATAATAGTTTGATGGGCAATAGATGGTTTTCAGAGTATTATCGGTTTGTAAAATATCCTTCGTTTCTCTATCAATTTGCAGAGAGGATCATGAATAATACATTTCTTTCCCATTCAAGCTTGGAGTGTAAATAAAACTCAAACGTGACACAGCATTAACTTAATTAAGCAAAGCGTACAATTTGCACGATCACTAACTGTCATTGATAAGTTTATGTGAGCACGTTTCTATCATAAATGTGCATTGCATGCGTTTTGTTTTTGTTGAGTGTGTTTCAAAAGCAACAACATTTTTCTATATATCTTGAGCGTCTGCAAAAAAAGTGACAATTGCAGTCAATCAACCAAGTTATAAAGAATAAACTGTAAATTTACTGCTAAATATTTTTGTTATGTCAATTATTAGACTTGATTAATTCGAAACGGACTTTGTGTTGTTTGTCCCAGCCACAGAGTAATAATTAATATGGCAACAACAGGTTTCCAGCTTTCTTCACCATTTTCATGATGAGTAGGATGTATTTTGTCCCAAATTATTTTAATTTGTCAATATTTGGTGCAAATTGATCACAATTACAAATGAATTCATCTTCTTCAATGCGGTAGCAGACATAAAGGACTTTTGAAGGCTTTTATCATTCCTCATTACAAGTTATCACTACCTTAGTTAATTATTTGATGACACACGCTGTCAAGAGAATTCAGTTTGATTATAAGTATAACAGCCTTGATAGGTTTTAGGGTAATATGTAAAATGTGGTAGAAATATTGAAGAATGTAAAATCCTTTAGTATAACGGGTACATGTAATTCAATGGAGAGCTTTTGTAGTAGAATCAGCAGTCAAATACGACTGTTGAACAACCTGTAATTATAAATCTGTACCTGCTGCGATTCATTTATTCGTACCTGCGATGAATGAGCTTTTGCAAATATGTATCTGACTATCTGACATCCTCATTTTTTCTGCAAGTTTAATGACATGATTCTCAAACGTGTCAGGAAAACGAAAAAATAGGACAAGATCATACTAAGAAACCTAAAAAGGAAAACCTTTTCCTTCTCTGATTAATTTCCTCCGAAACAATAGTGAATTAATCTTGGATTTTTAACCGTTTGCCACTTGCCGAATTCCTTCCTTTCTTGGAAAAATAATAATTCAACAGTGGTGTACAGAGCTTCGTCTGTAAAAACCTTGAATTTTATGTTGACCCAGGTACCATTTTTATAAATTATTTTTATCAATTTAGTTTTTACAGAGCGCCAAGGAAATAAATCTTTAGTACTAATAATGCAAAAGTCTTGCTTAGAGGGATGGATTCAAACAAAGTTTTAAATAAAATATCAAAAATTTGCACATGGCAAAATACTGAATACTATAGTAATAAATCATAACCAACACAATAAACTTATCGCAAGATAGCGCAATTTAAAGACACAACGTTGAATTTTTTAAAAGGACTATATGTTTAAATTAAAAATAAGATTTATCTATATGCCCTAATCAATGAATAAACCAAGTCAAGTGTCGTAGCTTTTGGTGTCAACGTCCATATTTTAGTGATATTATATTATCCAGTATCATATTACAGCTTTATTGCAACATATAAACACTTTTGTGCAATTTAAATTTGCATTTTTCTATTTAACTCTTTGATCTCAGCGAATTCAATTTCGTTTTTTACTATTACAAAACTGCACTGCTTTTGGTATTAACAAACACAAGCCAAACATTATTCATGAACTGATATTGTCAATTCTATTCAAATAAATTTGGTGTGGTTTGCCAAATCTTTGATCAATGATATCATTGCATTTTGCTTAAGATATACTTCTAGTTGAAATTAGTTTATCAATTCACAATTGTTTTCGTGTAATCCAGCAATGTTTTATAATCAAACCCTCCTATTGGTAGTTCAATCAAATCTCGTAGCAAACTACATGCTAAAAAATTTCAAATACTTATTCCGTCTACTAATTTTTGGTATAGTTGTCTTGTAGTATGATGCTTTGGTGTTTATATATGATATGAATCTTTATTACAACCGAGTTCAAGCCCGAAAGATTTAGACAAGATTCTTTATTTTGGACAATGTTGTGAGATGCCGCACTCTGTAAAATTTGCATATCAAATTACAATTTTACGACAATGCTCAAATGATCTAACTTTTGCTACCAGTTGTGCAAGGTATTAATTAAATCATATCACTATCACCTTTACAGATTTAGATTTAGCAAGTCTATGAACGTAGAAACGCTTAATGAAGCAATAAAGTGTAACAAAGCAGAGAATGCATGTAAATGATCTGCAAACAAGGTGATCGATCGGTGGTTGGTTGCTGCTGATTACATCGTAATTTGCATTGCAATAATACAACCCGATAATTATAGACTACTTTTTACACCTTCCCCTACTGCTCCAATTTCTATATTGAGGCAAGATCAACTCCTTTCTTCTTTAGAAACCGGCAAGTATGGAATTAAAAGAAAAATCGTATCACAACAAAGAATCAACACATACGAAAATTGACACTAAGACTATGGCTGCAATTGCAAAACGGAATAATGGTTATCATCACAATATCAGTATTTGAATTACAGCAATCAGGAAAATGAAGGAGGAGTTCAAAGTACACAACACTACTACGAGTTCATTTGTTACAAACGGAGAAACAGAGTGCAAAACAATTGCTTTCGAATAATATAAACATTATGAACGGGTTATAAAAGTTTGAATCTTTCACTTGCCTTTGTGTCTTATCGATCAGTCTTTCAAGATTGTCAATTCCTATTATTTATTAACGTACCGCACTATATATGGTTCATTATTATTACATAAAGCTACACATTATAGCACCTTTGAATTGCAGCTCTTGTATCTTTGTGCAACTTTGTCCTGTGGTAGAAAATGTATTATATATTGAACAAAAGATTAATATTGGTGATAAAAAAGACACAAAGGGAGCGGTATATTATGTGTCTAGCATTGCATGGAAATAATGAAAGACGAAAATGTAAAATCTCGCTTTATTATTATCTCATATTCATATCATTTAAATTTGCATAGAAAAATACTAACGGCACAATAACGTTTGTCCAAAGTTTCTATTGTCAAATGATTGCATCCACTTTTACTGTCGCCCATTAAAATTAGAAACAGAAGCTGCAAATCTAAGAAAGGCAAGAGCAGTCTTGGGTAATGTGCAATTGTTGACTTGGTGACAGTAATAGCGACGATGAAACGCTTTAACTGCTGTGTAAAATAAGTGGCAAGTCAAGCGGGGTAACGATGTAAAAGGAGTATGTATTAAGTTCAGTAACAAATGCCATGTAGTCAAGACTGCATGATAAATAATACCAGTGGCCAAAGCAGACCACTGACACCACTGGAATCTATTAGATTCTCATAGATACGCATCTTATCTCACTATAGTCACTATTACATTTCAATCAGTGTTGGTGTTGCTGTTTCTAAAATATAAACTCATTCATTGTATACAGAAACATTTTACTTTGAGAGACAGGAATCTCCAAATAAGGAAGGTTTATCTATAAAAAGCGTCTTATTACAAAATGAAGGGATGAGTTTGAAAGACAATACCCAACGTCTTGGTGTTTAGATGTTAGGAAATAATATGATAAAAGGAATATTTGTTTTACTGCTAATAGGTGCATTGTGGTTATGGCTTTTACAGAAGTTTATCGATTAACTAGATTGATTGATTGATTTGATACCAGTGGGGGTCCCGCTGTGAGCAATTGTGCTCGCTGATATATTTTTTGCTTGACTTCGTTTCTGTTAGGTTTGGCAATTACTATAAATGCAACAAAACATTTTATTTAAGGTTGGGCAATGCAAAATATTTTAAAATAAAAAACAATGCCTGATTTGAAAATCAGTTTGAAATTTTATTAAGAAATCATCATTAGTACACCCAAAAGCAAAAATATTCTAAACACATAGGTCTCCAACTCAATCCAATCAATAATTGTAATGAGGATATACATTCTAAACAGCCATGTTTCAGAATAAGACAGTGTACAAGGTGTCACCTGCTTTATTGCAAAATCTTTTATGTTTGATAAAATGCATTCATAAACAATTTTTAATTGGAGCATCCATATACCCAACCCCATGCGATGACAGCATAAACCATAAACTAAACTGGATTTGAATGAAAGAGTGATAGGAACGGCTGCAATTTTCAAAGGTTGCCTGCAATTTGCAAACTACAATTTTCCTTTAAATAAGAAATTAAATTTACCTGCATAACAAGATTTTTACTTTGTTGTATTTTCAGCCTACCACAACGTTTAAAGATGCAATGCAACAAATGGCATATTTCTATCTTGCGTTTATAGTCTTTATCGAATAGAATTAGAAGTAGTAGCAAAACAAGGCATTACTTACAACGTGCCTTTCGTTGTATCGATTGAAACCATTTGATCTTTTAGCAAGTTCCTTTAATTGTTTTTATTGTAGCAGTCTGGTCTGCTCGGTGCGTAGGCCAGACTAGAATTTTATATTACTTTACTAACATATACCTAATTCGCATAATCTTAATAGATCCAGTTTTCGCAACCATCTAATCATCATCACCATAATCTGTCCATTTGTAAACGGAGCTATTTTTCATTTTCGCACGTTTGCATTTGCCAGGAATGCATAGAAGCCGAGATATGGAGCCTTACCATGGAGATTCTAAGATAAGCTCCATAAAATCAAAATCAAAGCTTCGTCAATATACAGACATGGAATCGGATTGATGTTGCAGGAGTTTTTATCTATTGTTTTCAAATAACGTTAAAATAACTTAACAGCGCTATTATGTATAAAATATTCTATGAAAACAGCCTTATTCTTCCTAGACATGCGAATGGACCCCACACTTTATAGTAGTGATAGTGATTTCTCCCCGCTCAGTATTTTATTATGTTGCATAGTGCTAAAGACACAGTTTTCATATTTTGTCGCGAGTTAATTACATGTCATGTACACTGATTTCACATGGCTACACTTTTGAATGACAAGGCCGAAGCCACGGCCCAATGAAATAATTTGTATGTACATTCAGTTAACTTCCTTCTGCAACAAAAACCACATCCTTTAATTTGCTTAAACATATTTCACGGTTTGATTTATGGCATCAAATATCTACAGGCAAAAACTGCACAGAAATTTGCACATATTTTATGCATAATTTGTTTGCACTAGATAAACAGCTATAAAATTTATTTTAAAACCAAATATATACTTTCGCATTATTATCCCAAGCTTTTGCCTTCCTTGTTTTACTTCAAATTAATCCACAAATATATTTTGTAACTAATGCCATTTTTGCGTTTAGTATGATGCTGTTTGTTTCTGTACGCTACTTATGGTTTGCATAAACATTAAGTAGTTGAGGGGTAGCCCTTAATTCTACCAGGACCTCGATATACCCTTTTTAAGTAAACAGATTCACCATGATGATGCTTCGTGAAAAAGGTAATATTGTAAATTACCCTTGCTAGTGGCAGCAAGTACTAGTAGAATCTATTTATTTCAACTTGGACGGAAAAGGATAAAAAGTGACCACTTGACTTTGGCAAAGAATAGTTTACGATTGCCATGAACTTGTAGAATTGTAGCAAATAACTATAGCATGTAGTTACAATAAAAGTATTATATCGGTAACGGTAAACTAGTAAACCTGTAGACAAGAAATGCGTGAGAGAGTAACGAATTGTTGTTGTAAGCACTCATGTAATCCTATGCTGATTCTCAGACAAATCTTTATGATTCAAGAAACGCACATTAATCCTTTTTCGATCAGTTTGATTAGATAATAAAAATGCTTTTCTTGTGTTATAATAGTGTTACACTAGTTTTTTTGTAATACAAGTTGAACAGCGGTTGGTACATGAGTGTTCACACATTTTATTGAAAATTGTATATTACACTCATGCCGATGACCAACGCATTGCAAAAAGGGAGGAACCAAATACCAGCAGGTAAAATAAGCAAAAAGGATTCCAACGTCCTTCTTCCTTATTTCAGCCCCATTACTCAGTCTTTAAACGAAAATTCTATTTCTCAATGAAAAGTCATAAAAAGAAAAATCGGAAGAATTAATCACTCAATTTCATCTCTCAAAATAACTTTGTAATCTATGTAGAGCTAATTCTGTTCATAAAGTATCATATTTCATTTTAATCCGGCTAGTATCTCAAATTAATCATGCGTATTCAAGTTCAAATCAATATTTCTCTCATTGACATGACTGTCCTTTTCTTGTGTAAGTGTACTTTAGCCACGAGCTGGGTGGATTTTCCTCGAAAAAAAAAATGAATCATTTCAATTTACGAGCTATGCAAATATAATCAACATAAACATGACTGGAGTGGAGTTGTAGAGAACTGTTTTGACAAGCAAGAGCTTTGTAAGAATGACTGGATGTTTTCAATTTTTGTTCCATGTGCCGGTTGGTCGCGACATGATCATTAAAAAGCTATAATATTGTACGCGTCATTTAGGCATATATATTAGTCACGTCAAATTTACTCGTAAACTGTTCATAAAACAGCAAATATGCCCTACGTTGTCAATTGACATGATGCTAACACACAGTGGGAGAGCGTGACAAAGGCGAAAAGTAATAGGGTCCATGGATTCGCTGTAGCAGGATTCATACAATTCATGGTTATTTGAACAGCCCTTTAAATGTTCTGACTAACTGATCTCCTTAAAGTGATCCGGACTTAAACAAGTCTGAATCATGTAATGAAGTAAATTGCGGAAAATGGACCACTAAATGCAAAATAGTTAATCCAACATTAACAATTTAACACAGGGATGCAGATGATGACACACGACCTTCGAGAATGACGCATTTCATTGCCTTTTCGACGAAACCTTTAAAACGATTTACTTGTACCATCCTACCATTAAGCAACCAATTAGGGGTTTTACACGTAAACTAATTTTCCATTGTTCCTCCTCCATCGTCGCGTCCACCACGCCAATTTTTTCAATGGCAAAATTAAAACAAAAGTAGATCCCTGAATATTATGCAATCGTAAATGAAGGTGAAACCGTTCTTTAACCAGGCCAGCCATTGATATTGCAATATCTATTACAAAGTGTATCAGCAATCGGTTCACCATTCTCAAATTCTTCCTTATTTACGAAGATGCTTTTAATAAAGACAAAATTCGCTCATTCTGGTATTCTGGTGTTGAATGTCATAATATAAAAATCAAGTGTTTCTAATGGCTTCACGATATTATATTTGTCTCATTTGCAAAATATTTGCATAATTTTCACCTGATTTGAAGGTAGAAGGTAAATCGCAATCTGATTTTTAATCTAATGATCATGCATATCGATAAGCTATTTTTCTAATTATTATTCATATGACTTAATATTTATTTCTAATTTCAATGTACACATACCTACTCACTTCCTCATCTGTCACATATGAGTAATAAATATTGTATCGATAAAAAACAGTGGTTACTTGCTTCGTAGATTTACAAGCGAAAATAGTATTTTTGTTTTGCTTAAGTATTTACCTATTTCCATTTATGCATGCGCTCTTACAACAATCTGGTTTATTGGGTGATTGAGCATTGAACAAAGTCATCACCAGGAATCCGTCCTCTTTACCAAATTGGAGCCATCAACAATTTAGCGTCGCAAGATTTTGATCATTATATTATGATCAATGTCCGCTTATCCATAATCACTTGACGACTGACTTTGATACTGATTGAGCGTAGTACAATAATAAAATAATTTTACAATGAAATGTCAATTGCCAATTCACTGCTCATCTGGATGATTTTTAGGTTATTTGCTTGATCTAATGATCGCCATTGATATGGATATCATATTACAATCCAATTAAATGTTATGTGGTTTTGATGTATCATATTCTCGTATAGAATTGCATTTATCCAATTTTAAATTAGCTTTTATGCCTAAAACAGAGTGCCCTGCCTTTCTGCAAAACTCCTCTCCATCATCCTAATAACTAGCAGCCAACGAACGACTGCACTCTAGGTCAGCAAGTGCAACATACGTTGACACTGCAATGTCATCAAAATGCACACACAAACACATTATAGGCACTTGTGACACACCGCCAATGACCGTTATAAAAATTCATAACATTCTTGCCCCCCTCTGTTGTTGTCTCCTTTGCCTTTCTTCTGTGTATTTTTTCTTTGTTTTTACAAACGAACCCTCATCATGCTCTTTTTGTCTGTACAAGTACCTGTTCTGGTAACGTATTCACAAATTATAATTGCATTCTTCGTAAACATTATCATTTCAATATTCATTTTACTTGCTACTAACTTGACTCGTCGTTTTTATGTAAAAATGTATTAGATGGGATTTGAGGCAAGCGTTCAACCCATTTTACCTTGCTTTACTTTTCATTTCATTCATGGTATTCATCCTATATACTACTGGTTACTGGTGTACTAGATCAACATTGTATATCTGCATATTACGATTCAAACAGGACACACAGAGTGCTACATATTTTACTTCTCCCTATTTCATTTTTCGCACTCCTATCTAAAATGCTAAAGGGAATCAAAAAATTAAAGAAGAGCTGTAAAATAGTTTGTAGGTAGTAAGCCTGCAATTACCTTTGCACCTTGTATACCAACTCAGGCTCCTGATTTTTTATAAAAATATTTTCAGCTTCTCCGTCAGCCATAATAACGGTTTGCCGGACTGCAGCTAGCCGTCGTAGCACTTGCTAAAATTTATGATTACGCGATTTTGATCTGATCCCTTTTCTCTTGTTGATCTTTGACTAATCTATAACATATTTGTGTACTACAAGGAGTAGTCTAAAATATTATAACTAGAGTAGAGATTCCATGCACCATTCACTATTTCATGTAATCATACATTGCGCCACAGATTAACCTTTTTATATTATGTCCTATTATACGTATGTGTCTTCTTAAAATGTTATATGGTGTGATCCTGTTGTTTGATGTCGCGTTTGTTCTATGATACAATTGCCGAAAACTATGTTATCCAAAGGAAAGGACGATATACTATTGATGGTAAATGTTTTCTGCAGTACTGAATGAATCAAGGCACCATGTAACAACCACCTCCACCACTACAACGTCTACAACTCACGTTTTTACATGTGTACTTACAATTTGTAATGGTATACATGATGATCACAGATCACTCCATAAAAATCCGGATCATTGGGAGTAGGTGGAGATTATGTTACATACCTACATAATGCTAATCAACACGTAGATTTAAATTATTTGTACAAATACAAAATGAGAATGCATACGGACAACGAATATAATAATAAAAAAGCTTGGAATACTATAACAACTAATTTATCTATAAGGTTTCTGTACTACCTTGCTAGTGGAAAGTTCATCAATGCTGAATGTCGCCGTCTTGGTGGTGGCGTTTTACTAGAAAAAGAATGTAAGGTAATGTCTATACCTAATTTATTAAGCCATTGGTACTTGGAACTTTATTTTGCAGTTTGTATAAATACGTGTTTCCACGACTCACGTATCATCATTCAAGCAGAACTTGTCGTGGAGGAGGTTTGGAATTTTGCAAAGAATAAAGTTTTTTAAGATTTCAGTTTTTGTGTCATCGGAAAAGTGAACATGCTTCGTTTTGTTACCGTGTTGTCCCTAGTGGCGCTTGCCCGCGCTGGAGCCCCAATTGCTTATGGCGCACCTGGTCTCAGTGTAAGTGGAAAGAGTGAAAATACAAGTGATCTTTCTTCAACCAATTATGAGAATAGACGAATACGCCATTGAAAGTGCTACAATGCGTAGTCTCCATGCATCTCAAAGAGATTTCCTTACGTTGGATTGTGTCTTGATTTGAAAATAAAAGATTAATAAGTGTTCTGTTGATTTGTTCAGTATGCAGCTCCTGCAGTAACCGCCGTTCACTCTGCTGTGGCACCTGTCGGAATCAGATACGCACAAGCAGCACCAGTATGAGAACCATTCTATGTATTTTAAGGTACTTTAGCAGGAGCTTTCTTATTCCAGAATTTCCTTTCCATTTAACAGGTCGTCCAACAAGTTCGGTATGCTCAGCCAGTCCAGCAAGTCTATGCTAGGCCAGCAGTCCAAGCAATTCATGCCGCCCCAGTGGCCCATGCTGTGGCAGCCCCCATCGCCCACCATGCTGTTGCAGCACCTGTAAGAGCCGAGCCCTTCGATCCCCACCCACAATACCAGTTTGGATACTCCGTTTCTGACCAACTCACTGGTGACCAACATTCTCACCATGAATCCAGAGATGGTAACTTGATACTTGATTTATTGACATGCCTCCAAAATTTAAACAGTCCAGAGTACTTATGCAATGTTATGTTATAGGTGATGTTGTCCAGGGAGAATACTCCCTAGTTGAGCCCGACGGCGCAATCAGAACTGTCCGTTATACCTCTGACCCCGTCAACGGCTTTAATGCTGTTGTCGATCGCCAACGGTAAGCAATGTTACATGATTTTTTGTTTAATTCGTGAGTTAATTTTTACACAAAATTATCTTATCGTACTAATTTCATTCTTAAATAGCCCTGCTGTTGCCGTTGCCAAAGCTCCAGTTGCAGTAGCTCATCCAGTTGCTCATGTTGCCCCTGTAAGACTCAAATTTATACCTGCAGTCTCAATTCTAAATTCAGTTACTAAAGTTACATTTTGACAATTCTCAATAGGCCGTTACCGCTGTCCATGCTGCTCAATACGCACCAACCTATGCTGCACACCACCCAGTAACCTATGCCACCGCTGGTCACCCTGGACTCAGCTACGCTGCACCTGCTGTGCATGCAGTTCACTCCGCAGTTCCAGCAGGCGTTGCCTACCATCATGGCTAAAAACTAGCTAATTTAGTCTAGCCAATTTTATTTCAATTAATTTTTTAAAACGTTTTCTGTTTGAAAAAGAGAACCTTATCAGTATTTCCATATAAAAAAAGAAAGGAAAATTTAGTTAAAAACATCAAAATCCATATAAAATTAACTATATTCATTATTTATTTGTTAACTCTTCCAACTTTCTTGTTCTTCCTCTTTCCTATCGTATCTTCCTTCGAATCTGGATATTCTCTCAGGATCTAAAGCTAAATATTTTTTAAATGTATAGTTTTCTATATTTTCTTTTATTCTTCAACGCTGTAAAAAGTTCCTACAAGTTTCTAGGTTTGCTATGAATTCTTTAGACTGAAATGAAAATAACCTATTTATGTACAAACCAAGCGTGTTATAGGGCTAGAAAGAATGTTAAGATGCTACAAAATGAATTCATTGCTTACACTTTAGCTTTCTCAATACTTTACCATTTTCAGAACTTTACCTGAGCTTGATTTTTCGAGCTTTTCTCCTTTTATTCAATTTTTGTACGAAATTGGGCTCCAAAGTTCTTTTGTAATTTTGATAAGATAATAAAACATTTGACTTTGTGATAATTTTAGTATTTAAAGATTTTCATTCGAATACTTAAACGCAGAGCATCTAAGATATATCTTTGGTACAATGTAAACTGGAAAACGTTGATCCTGCATTGCATTCATTGTTCATGAATCATGATACATGAAATTGAAATTGATGAAAGGAAATTTGGTGCACTTTTCGTAAATGTGTGCAAAACAACGTTCATAATTTACATAACTTGTACGCACACGGACGTTTCATAACCGTGTTTCTATAGTGAAATACCGAATGTTAACAACAACGCGTCGGGTACATATATGATGTGAAAAAAATGAAGAAGCGGCTTTGATTTGCTTTGTCATAACAAATGGTGAGGTTCACACAGAAACATTTTCGGAGGATGGAAGCAGGTGAATTGTAAAAATGTCGAAAGAGGTTGATAAATGGAGGGCTTAGAATTCCAAGTCACACACAATAAGCATTGAAAGTGAAAGTATAATTTTACCTAATACGGCAACTTGATCAAAACCATCGATTTTCATCAACGAACAATCTAACTGTACAATCCACAAAACATTTTGTACTTGTTATGAATTTGCTGGCGTTATATAAAGTTGCTTATTGCCTAAATAAGCTTTCCTCAAATCTCTTAAAATTGAGAATGTATAGTTAATTAGGTCTACTAAAGGCTGGTTAGGTTTGCCTTTTGCGGATTTTACAGATTTTCAGGCTTCTCATTCTCATAGAGATAGAACAATAAAATGATGCACTATGTGTGATCGGAGGATTTGAAGTCTTTCTAAAATTGATCGTTGCAAAACAACCGAGTTACGCGTTTACTTCCTACTTGTTTGTATGTACCTTTGCATTGCTAGAGTTACAAGCGCTGATTTTGAGCCACTCATGATTTTTGTTAAAACCAGAATTTATATATTATTTCTCGTATTCATCATAAATGCTTAGTTTCTTCCAGCAATTCCAACAGCTCTATGACAATGGTGGAATTCAGTGGAGTGTCGAAATAAGGGACAGCATCCAAATGTCGGATGTTTAATGATTATTGATTACGGTCATTATGTGTAGGAATCTATGACCCACTCTCAGTAGTACTGGCAAGCTGCAAGCTTTATAAATATTTGAAATTCCTCGCAGCACTCACAAAATAATGCGCTCGAATACACTTAATTTCTCAAGTAGTTTCCCAATCTGGATGCCTATTTTTCGAGAACTGACTCTGTGATTCATTTTTGCAAAAAAATCCATTGCAGCTTGTAACCTTTTTTGATGACCATATTTTGCTCGCCGGATATGTTCAAAATGACATTCGAAGAAGGATTTTAAATTCATTTTCATTTTGGCCATTCGAATATAACATACCAACAGCATTCGAATTATTCGAATATAACAAAAGTTCGATCCATCGCATCGCAAGCCGCAAGCATTTCAGAGATTTCCCTGCTATTCGATTCCTCGTCCTAATGGAACCGAATCTTCGTATTTATTTTTTTTGCCCTTTTTTGACTCGAGACGACCTTTCGATTTGTTATCTCCAAAAACTCGAGTCTAACTTTCCTCACGCTCACGTTCAGTGCCTTTTTGCGTCAAAAGTTCTACGCTTGTCTTCAACTTTCTTGTGAAGTGCGCTGAGCTGGTAAGAGCTGAGCGAAAATTTTGAGTTTGGTTGCACTTGGACTGATTTTCAGTTGTGTGGGTGGCATCGAGTTTAAACAAGCTTGCGTTTTGCAAGAGAAGCGGAAGGGAGTGAAGGGTCCGTTTTTCGGATTTGTGCATTTTGCTGCGTGGAAGGTGACTTATTCGCTAGGTTGGGTTAAATTCTAGTTAAGTTAATAGAGGTCCTCTGTCAGAAGAGTAGTTAGTTAAGTTTAACTGTCAGTTAGGTGGAATAAAAGTTGTGAACTGTCTGGAATGTGTTGAGCTAGTATTTCAAGTAGTACCTTGACCTTCTTGGGGGAGCAAAACAAGGTAATTTCATAAAAAATTTGTGTTCAAGTCTCTAAACTTTCAGAAGTTTGTCATTGGATTTGATATTGGATATTGATTCTGTAACTCGGTTAATTGTGCATTATTTTAAATAACTTATTTTGTAGACCTTTTGAGGCTAAAGAAGTTTGGTGGAAGTAAAAATGGACGTCAAGCAGGAATCGGCATCGTCATCTGACAGCGAATGGACAACGGAGAGCGAGGAGGGATCTGATTATTCACCAGATTCGGTAAGTTTCGGTGAAAGGAAAGGCATGCCATTCGTAAATTGCGATTGTTAACTGTTTCTTAACTGCTAAATTTAAAGTAACTATTCATTTTACAGGATGACGAAGAGGAGGAACCCTTAAAACCTGGTCATATCTGGGTTATAGGTGTGAAACAAGTAGGCCTACGAGGAGTCAAGACTTTTAGACAGCAAGTTCCGGCTGCTGTTCTGTTGGGAGATCGCGAAAGTAGTAGCAGCAGCGATGATAATGATGACATTGATGATGATGCGGAGTTTGATAAAGATGAAGATTCTGAGAAGAAGGTGGACTCGGCAGATGGGGATAGCGGATCTCAAGAAGAAGGCGATAAGGGTGGGGCTGGTGGCTCGCAGGAAGGAGGTGGTACCGGGGATGCTGCCACTGCTGTCGGTTTAGACTTGACTCAACTTGTACCAATGATGGCAGAATGTAAAACTGGCGACTTTGTGAGTCTTCAAAAGGTTGCTGGGAATGTGCGCTCGTTTCTGACTGAGAACAAAGAGGGCTTGGATGAACTGTTGGAAACTAAGGAATTTCTGCCTTTTTTGAGTAACTGTTTGGAAGCTAAACCAGGATTGTAAGTTTAACTTGACATTCTAAGCTACACTATTTTAACTGGTGGGTATTCTGTATATTTTCAAATAATTTGTAACAAACTGTTTTAGTCCATCCCTTCGACGGGACGCTAGTTGGATTTTCGCTTACATTTTAGAGGACGAGGAGGCCACCATTGCGGAAAAGATCGGAGATATTGATGTGGCATCCAAGTTGCTTGGATTTCTGAAGTCTTCTAACAGCGAGGTTCGGGAGCAGGCAGCAAAGACTTTGGGTATGACCAAGGAAAAAGCTACTTAAGGCTTTGAAAAAAATATGAAATATTAATAACCTGTACATTTATCATTGTCTTAGGTCTACTTGCCAGTCACTTTGATCCCAAATCAGTGGTCTTGGCAATGGATCTCCTAGAAATTCTCAAGAAGATAATGAAGTCTCCAGAACTGACGGAGAACATGAATGAATATATCAGCAACATCATTTGGGGTCTCTATAGAACACCGTCAAGGCTAAGGCCAGTCAGAGGAGAATATTATAAAGAATATTCAATGGCAGAAATGCCATCCATCTTTCCCTCACTCGCAGTGGTGAAAAAATCCCTGCCAATAATATCAACTTTGCTGGATTGTGACATTGAAAAGGTAGTTAGATATTAATATTTGTGGCATGTTCTACAGAAATGATAATTTAATTTGCAAAGTTTTCTGCCAAATGTAACTTATTGCTTAATATATTGTAGATCCGGGAGCAAATGCTTCAAGTAATGTGTTCGAGCCTTGTGGTCCTTATGGGTCAGGATAAACTGAATGTCTTCATTAAGTACGGACTAGCGGCTAAGTTAGTATCCTTTTTACCTCGTCGGGATCCGGTATAAATTGCAATTTTATATGACATCATTTTTATATATAAGTAGGATGGTTGGTTCTCAGTACAAATATGTAAATTTTTCTTTTACAGCCATGCACAGGTGTAGCAGTGGCTCTTGGTACTATTGCTGCTAAAGATCGTAGGCAGCTTCTCCGGTTTCTGCAGTCATTAGATGGAAGCGAAGGACTTCGCGATTTCTGGAAGTGTTTCGTATACGATGAAGAAGACTTGGAGGACGAGACCAATCACTTTGTTTCTTCTGCAGCAGAGGTAAGATAATTCATCTAGTAAACGTTGTGGCGTTGTGTCGTTTGGACCTTAAATTACATTTTAGTTTAATACCTATTTTAAATTAATTCATAGGCAGCAAGATCCTTTACCAACCAAATTAGTAGCTTTGTGGTTGAAGATCTACACAGAGGTGGGGATGATTTGACTTTCACCAACGCTGTAATCAAGTCGGGACATGCACATGCACTTGCTGCCTGTATGAAAAATAGTGACTGTGCCAAGATATTTCGGGATGAAGCTGCTCTTCATTTGGGAAACTTGAGCTATTCCATCTATCTTCCCAAACATCAAAAGGAGGTTATTGCAGAAATGGAGATTTTACCATATGCAATCGACTTTTTGAAATCAGAGTCGCTGATTGCAGAAATAGGTAGTGCGGCCATAATTGGTATGTTAGCTCAGAATAACGCAGAACGGAGGGATTTGGCCGTTGAGCGTGGAACCATTGATCTGCTTGTTAATATCATCAAGAATCTGCCAAGTACTTCTACGAAATATTGGTACAAATTCTTGCGGCCTATTATGTACATTTTGAAGACTGAGCCACTGATCTCAATAGACGCTATTATGGAGGTCCCCAATGCATTGGCTGTTACTTTTGGATCAATTGAAGAGAACACAAGAATTTACAAAGAACGAGTATTGGAAGTAAACTTGGAGATTATTGAGCAGCTTCTTCGGTATGGAACTCCAGCCATTGGACTAATTCTTAGAACATCAGGTCTTGTGCAGAAAATGACTGACTACAAAAAGTATGCTAAAGAACCATATCTCCAACAGAAAGCAGCGGAGTCTATTCTGCATATTTGTCAAGCAGGAAGCAGTGAGCAACGCCGTGCTCTCGTGGAACAGGGACTTGGCGATCAGTTCAAGAACTTCTTGGGTGCTTTATCGAAGGAGGCTCGAAAGGTACAAATATAGTAATCTCCAAATATAATTCAGTATTGGCTACAACGCCAACATGTCTTTTAAGTATATCAAAATATGTATTGAAATTGCTGATGTATTTTTTAAATCTCTAGAAAGCTTTGGAATGCTTGCTGCTCATTGTAAATGAGGATAAGTCAATGATTCCAAAGAGCACGCTGAGGCAGCTCAAGACAGTTATTCAGCGAGAGGTGAAGATGGTATGTTACGAAAACTATTTTTGGCTATTAAAAACGGTTATAAAGATAGTGACAAATTGTTATTTGTTTAAAAAATCTATATAGGGTAACTCCGAAACTCTGGAACTGGCTCAGGCTGTTAACAAGAAAATTCAAGATTAGAATTCATCGGATGTTACGTTGCATTTTAAATCAGTTCTGGTTGCGGATTCTGCTAACGAATGTGTTAATTTTTGTACTTTAATGTGTCTATATGAGACATGCTTTGGTAAAGTTTTAGTAATGCCATTAGAATTCATTACAAATTTCGTATTTTACTGTCTAAGAAACTGTGCTGTGTAGGGCAGTGTGAAAAAATTAGGGTTATAATAGTATTAGTCAACGGCAGCGATACTTCATCAATTCATCCGATATTAGATTAACCGTCCCATTCCAACCTCTCAAAAGCTAAATTGAATTTTGTAAAATAATCATTTATTATTTGTTGTTATTTCACTTATCACAATTTCACTACTACTAATAGCTTCGATGTTATTTTTATGTGTAGTAATTTGGTTATCTCATTTCATACGTTTTGATATTCTGTTGTCTGTATAAGAGGTTGTCATATTAATTTTTTGCAATAAAGTTTACAGTAATCAAAAAGACATCACCAGACATTTTAGTTTTCGTCACCAATAAGTTATCACTTTCTAGTTGTTCGAAAGTTGCCAACTATTCATGAAAGTTACAAGTGAAGAAACTTGGAAATTCCATGGAGACCAAATTAATAAATTACATATTTGAATCTCTAAATTCATTAACTATCATGTTTTATGTGATATTACGTAGGTGGAATACACAGAAAATCATCGCAGAATGCGTCTGTGTAATGTAAAAATGCAAATACAAACTCGAGAGTTTTGTAGTTAATGTTGCATGAAAACAACTAATTAACTTTTATAATAAACAAATATTCTGCACACCACAATTTCCCCTCTGAACGAAGATGCTTTTGCAAAACTAATTTTACAATTCGGTGATAATCAGCTAGACACTAGATGCACCATGCCATTTGGCTCGTGTTCGGCTATTTTCCCAAAATCTGATGTATAGATATAACCCATATACTTATAACTGTGCATTATACGTATAATCCTTTTGAAAGGCACGGCACGTGGCATTTTTCATACACGATACGAGTTCATGCAATAGTTTGGATGATTTGCAATATGTGTAATTTGGATTACAAAGTTAGCCCGGCAGATAAACTCATCGTATGTAGAGGAGAAAGCAAATATATGAAGAAATTAAATTATTTTTATGAATTTCCGTTCTAGAATCTTAAATATGCCGACATTACGAAAAGTATGGCCAAAGTAATCTTTACGCAAATGCAAATAGCTTAGAAGTATCCATAAAAAATAAAAAGCTGTGTTTTCTGATATGTACAAAATAATTCTAAAGACTTTTTAAGCATTAGTTGTTAGTAGTCCTTTGAAAGTTGAATAAAATGTAACTATCGCATGCATACATATTCACAAACATGTCGTTACTACTGCAAATTATATGAACTCATATTCGCATACATTTTCAAATATAGAAACTTTTACACAATATCACTAATGTCTTTATAACGAAATAAACAAAACTAAAATAAATCCCAGACACAGACAGATACAAGACACAGCACAATCAATCGATAAAGAAGAAAGTTCATTCTTAGTAATACAGCCATGATAGGTGATGGTGATCTTTTGTTTTCATTTCCGTTTCCGTTACTTAGACATACTCTCACAAATCTTACTTTCTTCAGTGAAATGTATGTTATGCCACATGTCATTGTCACGAACAGAGTCCTATATATATTTCTTTTCTTTATTTGTATATCAGCTCAACAAACAAAAATTCACAAAAGTTGTTTATTTGGGTTTTCTATGGCAGGTTTATCTTTTAGTCTACTACGATGTAACAATATAAAAATGACTTTTCCAATGATTGCAACATTTAGTAAACACTGGCTCATAATGGCTTGTCGCGTTCGCTGTACATTTATTTACCGAAAAAGTTCATTGTTGAGAGCTACATTATCTTTTTAAGTATGTATTCAAGTGCGGTGTAAAGCCAAGCTGTTGTTTTTGCCAAAGCACCATCATCCACCGGTTCTGATTGTGTCTCTCTTTCAATGTGATGCTTGGGAATGGCTGTGGCCACGTCAATAGGATTGGGCTGGAAATCAATGTTCAGCTTTTCCTCTAGTATTCGCACTAACTCTTTTACCTTCTCTTCCAACTCTGCTTTCCCCGTGAACAATGTTTGTAGATCGTCAATAACAACTTTCATCTGTTGAGCTGCCTCCATTTCCTTCAAACTTTGATTATGAGCTCGTCGAAAGTATTCCAATACGAAGATACTTGATCCTACTATAAATATCACGGCATCACCTACCAATTCTGCTCCAAGCTCGATTGCCCTGGACTCCTTCAACGGAGGAATATGTACAGCTTTTCCGGTAATATTCTTACTTAACATGTTCATTTTCACTTCACACCAATGGTACAAATTTGCTGGAGGAATGCATAGGTTGTTGCGAAAAAAAGGGCTCTGCTTTGCTTTTCGTTTCGCAGCTTCTGCTAATGGTTTGGAGGCGTAATTAATGGCAAGACTGGCCAATTTAATTAATGGAAATGCGGCTGCCATGTTTCTTGCAAACAATGAAAAACTAATGCTTATATGAGGAAGTAATAACAAGCGGTTGATGGAAAATAAAAGTACGCATTCAGTCAAATAATTTGTTAATAAAATATAGAATCATAATTTGCCATTATTGCCATGGATGATACATTAAGTACCCTTTGTTCACTTTCAAATCAGCACTTTTCTAGTAAAAATATTATTTTAACCTTTAAGTAGAATCATTTCTGTTTAGTCTCATGTCACGTCCATGCATGTATAAAACCTTGAGTTCTTAATCTAGTAATGGCAATAGACTTTGTACTGTTTCTAAAAGAAAGTTGCTTCTGGTGATGTTTTTCCAGTTCTTGGGAGAAACAAGAGTTTGGACTCTGGAAAATATATTATGCTACCTTTGTACATAACGCATTTATTTTACAATAATACCATCACAACCCAGACAAGCAAATTTTGGTTATTCTACCCAAAAAGCCTTCTAGAGTCGGCATCAAAAACCACACTGTACGCATTTTAGAAAACATGTATGCAAAATGGAATAAATGTTTTCACAAAACTGCCTTCTGAGAAAGAAAACATCTCATATATACAATGGGTTTATTCCTTGGCATAAAAGATAAAAGACGAAACTAAACACTTGGAGATTTTAAGTCAAGAATGTTGACGTTGTTTTCTCAAAATGATACATCCTGACAGATTCGTTATCAACATGAACTATTTTATTTTCCTGAAGAGAAAAAGAAAGCTACAATTTCACCAAAATTTCAGGCAGTCTCGATCTAATTTTTAATTCAATTAGCTTAAAGAAGTAATTTAACGTATATCAAGTATAAACAGAAAATCCCAATTTACAATGCAGTAGTGCTAGTGCTGTATCTCTCATCTTTGTTTTCATCTAAACTTTCTAGTAGAAACAATAGAACGCAATTTCTTTGTCTATCTATTGTTCATCAACCGATTCTCCTGGTTTGATCAATATTTAGATTTTCTATATACATATTATTGCACAGTATATTACATTAATAAATTCTGCGTTCGCAAGCATAAAATCATTCAAATATGATTTATTATACATTAAATGCATTATTTTGCCATCTGTTTAGGTCAGCGTAAAACTAAAAATAAAGTTATATAAAACTTCAATTACTACTTGTAGATTTAAATATATAATGTAACAACGTACTCCAGTGATTTTAGTGCTTCTTGAGTCTTTAGTATTACGCTTTATACTTACTGATACGTCTTTTTTGTATTTGCAAAAATTTGCAATTTTGTCTGGATTCTGAATAATACATAGTTTGTATGACATAAAATGTTACGTAGTCTACTATAAGTGCTGATGAGACTAAATACAAGACCCAAAAATAAAGCAAAATCGGCAAAATACACTATGAGTCTACTTTTCGGTTATCACAGCTTTCTCCAACTACGCGCTGCTGCTGCTGGTTCGTTTCAGAACAAAATATATGTAGCGAGCTCCCGGTGAAAGCTTTCCTCAGTTTCTCTGTAGGATCCCAAGCGTATACAACGTGTACAATATGCACACTTGCTTCCCGCTTGGCCCACAAATTCAATTGAATAAACTTGCATCACTTAATAAATGTCAGGAAATAAGAATCCTTCCTTACAGAGTTATACCGTTCGTCTGTATAACTAATAGTATCACATAGTATCATAAATGCAAAAATACAGGGCTGTATTTTGGCTCCAAAATGTGGAAATATTTATCTTCATCAACATCTATTCCATCGGCGAATTTCTCTGTACCTGTTGTTCACTCTGGTTTACGACAACCAGAGAGTTACCATTATTTGAATTTTACAAGATATGGGGAAACATCAGCAGAACACAATGAGGATTCTTTCGTGGATATCTTTTCTGTATCGTACAATAATTCATATAAAAATTCAAGCAATTTCGACGATACCGGTAGCAACTTGAAACAACTTAAAAGAAATTACTTGATAACATTTGTGTTTGTTGCACTGCTTAGTGTGGTAATTAATTTACGAGTTTTACATGTAGTCACTTTGGGAGCTGATCGGAAAGTCAGGTAAGATTTCCGATAATATTCCATTTGTTTAAATATCAAAGCTATGATTCAATGTAATTGTAAATTTCAATGGTTTTGAATTAAAGACCTGTCAGTATTTTGGTTGCTCATATGTCATCCGCTGCCATTTGCTTTACATTTGTGTTGTTCTTTTACATACTTGAGAAGTCCTATGTAATAAGTCTGACCGCACCAGGAATTTGTGAACTCTTGTCATTTCTCAGAAGTATGATCATGTTTAATTGAATCAGCTTTATGTAAACCATTTTTGTAGATTTACTCTTAATTAATATAGCTCATTATTTTGTATGGTACTAGATGGTATTTACAGTGTATTTCCATTAAATGCTGTCGGGATTATTTACGAGAGGATCAGAACGTTTCAGATTACTCTTGGCCGCCTCCTTGTGCTTCGAACCATCTCTTTAATTTGGGTGGTAGCAATTTTCGGTAGTTTACCATCGATTTTTACGGCAGAGTATGAAAAGGATCCAATTACAAACGTGGAAAAGTGCAAACAGGTATTAGCACAGCTTCTTGGAAAAGTGTGCTTTTGAAGTTTTGCTATTATTTTATTATGGGTTTTTGTTCAAGAAGCTTACATGAGCGAGTAAACCCTTTGCATAATACGCATATTATATACTCTCGACTATATTTTTCATGTCTTTTAGATTAACTTATTTGGCAGTTTTGAAGCAACACTAGTTTATGAAACTTTTCGATTTTTTCTGTACCACTTTCTCGTTTGTACATACATGGCTTTCGGTGAGTGTTCTTTTAAAGTAATTATCTGCCTCTAGTTTTCTAGTCTTATTACTTGCAAAAATTATATAATGTACTTGTATACTTTTTCACAAAAGCAGCTTTGTTCAAGATACGTTCCAAAATTAGATACCTCTACATTCGCAAGGTAAATCCTTGAAAAAAGAGCATATATATAATATTATGTAAAAACTGGTGAAGAAGATGTATAACTACAATTATGAAATTTTAAGTATTTACGTTTTTACGTAGTTGCCATTGAGTCAAATGTTTAACGAATCCTAACTGCAAGGAAAGGTTCACCTTACCCTAACCCCCCATTTAAAATGTATGGGACAAAATTTGTATTAGGGTGGTTAAGGGGTTACTTATCCTAAAATTTCATTAAACATTTGACTCATTGTCCTTAATAGGCAACAGTAGTTATACATCATTCTTAACCGTTTTACTAAAATGTTGAATGTGTTAATTAAAATACTTTCATTCAACGATGCAACATTTAAAAAAACTTTTTCTATGACTACAACAGATTCCAAACGAGCGATTGAGGAGAAAAGTTCAACGAGTTCGATTTGTGTACTTGCATTCAATCATATTTATACTTATTTGGCTTCCAACTGGACTTGTACTTTGTGTGTATAAGATTCTCTGTCGTAAGCTTCCTCCCACACTATCAGATTCCGTCAAGAACTACCTGTTTCCCTTGACAATACTTAATTTTACATTATTCATATTCAGTCCGTTAGTATATGTTTTTCTACATGAAGATATGTCCAAGATAAACTTCATAGGTCTTTCCTGCCGCTCACATGCTGTAAAGATCAAAGATAATGATGATAATGAAGACAAAGGAAATAAGATTCAGGATGAGAGAACGGACACGTTAGAAAGGGATCCTGGAAACAAACGAAAAACACCGGCAATGAGTCAACAGAATAGTCAGAACGTTATACTTAGAAAAGATAAATCAACGAACAGAAGAAAACTAATTAAAATTAATGGACACATGGAAATAACGGATATGATGAGTCGTGTATCAACGGTAGCACACACCGCTACGTCTGATGCTTCATCTTTATCTTCCTTGCAACTTACCCTCAGACCAGTACCTGAGATAATTTTACATCCATCTTCAATACCTGTTGCAGGAAATTCTCATGAGGCGATACGCGTGCCCATTGAACGCCAACGGCAGGCCGACACGAGGACAAGCTACAAACTCAGAGAAACGTTTGTATAAATATTTCAAAGCTTCATACGAGTCTCCGTGATAGCAAAATTTAGAGCTGGTAAGTGATTTTACTTTAAAGAATATGCTTCCCACAATCAGCTTTCTAAAATCAAATATCTGATAATTAGTGCTTTAAAATGTTTTTGTAGAAATGGGTGGGAATTATAATATTTGGAACTAGTAACAAAATCGCATAACGATGACTGAATAAACAGGAACTTGCAGAGGGAGCAGGGTTTTCGCTTTACATTACGCTAAATGAGGAATACGGGGAGTAATGTCAGCAAAATGTGTCTAACTTCCCCAATTTGCATTGCAGAATCACAAAATAAATATGGTGAAATAGAAAGCTAAAAGCTTGTTTTATAAGGAGTACTTACTAGGATTTCAATTTGACTTATGTTCAGAATACTATAGATTATTTAATCTTATTTTTTATAGAAAGCAATTTAAAGGCGGGGAACAAGTAGACATTGTAGCCTTACTCTTTAAGTACATTTATACAAAATTTGGAACAAATCGGTGCAAACACCACGAAGTTAGATTTAAAACGGCACATCTTTCAATTGCCAACACTCTTACCTCGTTACTGACATAGTTTTTAAGTCTTCCTTAAATCTGGTATGATTACACCCAACGAGCTTATATATTTTAAATATAAGCTCGTTGATTACACCGATAAAGATACTACTTTGAAACCATCATATTTATCGATATGATGCATACCGATTCAATTACCTACATTATACATATTAATTTATATCATACCATACAAACACTTCTTATAGTATCTCTATGATTCTCATGTACATTTGCTTCTAAACTGGAGACTATTCATGTAAAATTTCCGTTATTCTACTCAAAAAGTTTATTACAAGCATGTGCTAACAGGGGCCAATTAGTTTAAAACAGGAGAAACATTTTGTATAACTGATTGCATGACAGTGTTTTTGAAGCATTTGTTAGTACATACGTAAAAGCGCATGCTTTTACTCGTTGCTATAACTCAAAGCACCCATCTCGTTTCTACTTTTAAAAACAACTTACTGAGGCTAATTTTTAATTACTAATTTGCACGCTTATTTGAAACATTTTCCAAAAACTATGTATACACTCTCCACACAGTTTTTAATGCTAATTCTGAATCTATCTTTAGATTTTCTCAGTCTTGTATGGTTCTCGAGTAATTTGAGTTTTAAAATAACTAATATTTTTGGGGTAATGCGATACCAGTTCAGGCTTTATGTGTTTGACGTCGGTGACCAAAAAAATCTCATTCATACATAATTTATAATACATTTTAATTAAAACTTAGGTTAATTTTTAATTACTAATTTGCACGCTTATTTGAAACATTTTCCAAAAACTATGTATATACTCTCCACACAGATTTTAACGCTGATTCCAAAACTAATTTTAGATTTTCTCTGTCTTGTATGATACTTGAGTAATTTGGGTTTTAAAATAACTAATATTTTGGGGTAATGCGATACTAGCAGCGAAGCCTTCATGTGAGTGAGTCTAAAATAAAATTCTTCCTTTTAAAAGCGCATGGCGGTGTACGTAAAAACATTTTTTAGGTTGCTATAACTCAACCATTTACCCATTATTAGCGTTTCCCCTGTAAAAACAGAGAATAACAAGTCAACGATGCTTAATAAAACGCCAATGACCTTACAACACGCGATTGAAATGCTTGATCTTTGATGCTCAATTAATTAACCACAACAACTTATTTTCTTCAAAAAATCAAAAACCTCTATACAAAATTTAATTGCAATTAAATCAGTCAACAGAACAATTTGAGTCTCTTCCCCACATTTGAGTCCACAATCCCTTCCACCACTCTTCTCATCCATCATCCAACAATTTCCGTTAATTAATTCATAGAGCTTTTTCTTCAGGTATGAATTTAATTTGCAAATTCAGGAAGGCACAAAGTACCCAGAAACATGTGTATATCTTGATATTTTCATTTTGCTCACATACTGCCCAACCTAATAACATAAAACCTCCATATTAATAACTCCAGATTCCAAGAATACAAAATTTAAAAATCTCAGTTTTCCTAGATGGTAATATGACCTTCTTTATTTTTGCACAGTAATAAAGCGTATATAATGCTACAACATCCTGAACGTTCAATCCAGCTATTTACATTACAGTCTCGCAAAACTGACACAACGGTCTGAAAGCTTAATGTAATTCGTGTTAGTTTGCAAAAATGGAAATAAAAATAACTGCACAACAATTTTAAACGTAATATATTACGGTAGTTATACTTTGTTGTTGCATCATTCACACTCACACACATGAAATCAAATCTTGTCTTGTATTTTTTGCATAGTAAAAACTAACAGCTTAGCAAGTCACAGAAACTAGATATACAAGCACGAGTCGGCAAGTCTTTTGTAAATAATCAAGTTGGTTTTGCAATGAACCTGACAGTTATGTATTTGAAATCGAAACTGATAACAGAAGCAGATCTAGAAACAATTTTGTCTTCTTTAAAATGTCAAAGTGAAGTAGCCTCATTGAACTGTAATCAGAATCAGACCAATCTGTTTAGCACCCAAGTCATTTTTGAAATACAGTGATTTATGGCAATCACAAACCTGACAAACATGATAGTTTTATTTACAACCACTCAATATTCATTCCTGTCTTGTTGTTGTACCTATTTGCTAATATTTTACAAGTATGTAGTGGTTGCAACCGATGTAGAACGAAAGAATAAATCCTTTTTATTTGAAATGACATAGGTGCGTGTGCTTAATTACTCGTTTTGAATCCATATAAAATTGAAATTCACTTGTCCTTTTACAAATCGATAATATGTATTGGTTTGTCATTCATTTGGGAACGGAGAAGTGAAACTTGAATGAAATTCCACATAAACATTGGCAATCGACATTGACAGATTTGAGACAATTTTGGTTGTCCGGACAATTCCATTTTTCCACATACCTACTTGCATTTAATTTGATTTGACAAGTCATACAAACCTTTTCCAAATTTTCTAATGCTGCACATTAACTGCAATTTTCAGTTTTGCCAACAACATTTTTATTATCAAGAGCATTTTATGAACACAGTTAAAGAGTTCGTAAATAATGTAATATTATGAATTTGTTTGCATTTGACATATTATTACTACATTGCGAAAACGGTAGTACTTTTTTACATTTCATTTTAAATCCACTATATCTTGCAATAAAGGTATATTTTACTTTTTTGAATATCATTATATTATGGTTTTCCTACCCAAACCTTGTTATACTTTGCTAATTGCTAACGCATACGAAATAGTTTCCTTTTGTTTGCAGATTATTAACACCTTCGCACTTCACTGAACTCACAACGAGGATGAGTTGAGGCAGCGTGTACAAAATGCAGTTAATAAAATCATTTTGAATAGTAACAATAACCATTTTAAAACTAATTTCCGTGCCTATTAATTGTGTCTCCCCACACAAAAAGGACCAATGAGTCAGTGATGAAGCAAAAGTTAATTGTCATACAGTGCAACAATGCAGACATTATTATATAAATGGTTGTTGTAGGTAAATTATGATCACATCACACATACGTACACTGCACACATTTCATTCTTCGAAAGCAGAACACACCTGAGAGAAAAAACAGGTTGGACAAAAAGTAAATGTAGATCATTCAATTCACTATCGTCAACTGCCAATCGCCCCATCCATTGAATATCTACGTGCTTAATGATTCACTGCTCAATTCAAACATAACCGTATCGCCTTATCCAACGGTTACCAGTAGCCAGTGTCGGCAGTCACGTATTTATATAGGTAATGGGGTTCATACACTAACAAGAGTATGCATCAAAGCTTGACTGTGACAAAATGTATTTTTACTACTTTTTAAATTCTAAAAAATACGTTAAACAAAGTTACGTTAAACTTTATAAATGAACATTCCCTTTTAAAGGCTCCATGTTGCAGTGGTCACTTCTTTTAAGTTTTATTATGCCCCATGGCCTTTTTCTGCAACTCTGTGTTACTCACCAGTTTTTATATGTCGTTGTTACAATTTTCTGTTACTTTCCGACTAATCTTCTTTTTTGAAAAGTAACACGTTGATTATCATTCATTTTGTTTTCTTGACGGGTCATGCCCGATAGCTAAAATATTTGTTTTTGGTAAGTCGTGTGGTGTGGCATGGCAGAGAGCTGTCCTCATGATTTGGTACTTTACTTACAGAATAACTAATTGCACTTCCTGAAAAATGAATTACTTTTAAAGTAATGGCATGGCGGTAGCAAGTGCTACACATTTAATCACAAGACAAACCAACAATACCAAGTCCACGTCCCTTTTGCAAAAGATAAAAATATTTGATACAATAAATTCGTAAGAAAGATGTAATAATCACGACTCGAGTTAGTGGTAGTGGTGATGATGATCGTGTGAATGATGATATTACTCTTTTGCATTGGTCAGTCGTTGCCTAATCCCTTTGTATGCTCAACAAGTGATCCATATTATACATTTGAATTCTCCACAATGAAATCATGAAACAAAATCAACAAAGACTCTGTCAAAACGATATAGATTCTGATGATGATATTTTACAACGATAATGATGATGATGGTAGCAATTGGGAAGTTTTGAATGGTCGTTATTACAAAATGCACACATAAAATACATAACGCCTCCTCTTTCATTCTTTGCTACTAAATATATGATAATGATGATGATGGCGGTGTTGGTGTTGGTGCCCATTTTTCCCACTTTGATAATTCAATATCAGCTTTGACACGACAGCATTCAGTTTGTAGTGCAGAGTTCATTGCAGAAAACCAGAGTGACTGTGCGGTGGAAAACAGTGACTTGATAAATAACGAACAACTTTTGGGTAAGATTATTAACTACCAAAGTGGTAAAAACGGATATCGGGTAAACTTTCCGATACTTTGAGATTCATTCAAAATCTATTATTTTTCAGTATTTGTGGGCAGCCAAGCCTCGTGAACAACCAGAATGAATGCTTTTTGTAAGGCAACATTAGTTGCCATCCTCTTTTGTGTGGTGGGTCACGTTGTCCATGGTGAACCTGACTACGTTCTTCCTGGTGGACCACCTCCTACAAGTGAAACGGTGCTGCTGACAAATCCTGGGAAACCCTTGCAACCTCCCACGATATTAACACAAGTTCCATTTTCTTCAATTGGTTCTCAAAGATCACGCTCAAAAATTGTGGAGAGTTACCTTTCCCCTGATTTCATGGTTTTTGGAGGTGAACACACAACCTATGCCAAGCCTTTTCAATTTAGATTATCCCATCCCAACTCCTTGCAACGTGGTCCAGAGCCCAAGCCCTTCGAAGTTGTCAGGGCTCCTGTGATATATCATCAAACTGTGACGGACACTGATGTTACCAAAGCGCTAGCTGATGCGTTTAATGTAGTAGATAAGTTGAGAAAACCAGGAAACAAAATCAAGGCTCTACCTCAAGACGACCTGACATCAGGCATCACCAGTATTGAGTTTGTGAACCATCCGTACCCTGAAAATTCCCAGGGAAGAACTGCTACCACGACTACGACCATTGTCGAGGCGCCTCAGCAACTGAATGCTGTACAACAAAATCAACATCATCATCACCGAAATCACCAATCCCAAGCAGTCACTTTTGGCCAACTTACCTTGGTGTCCAGTCCCTATCAAGGGCAAACACAGAATCTGCCACCAGTTCCAGCTGCAGCAGATCTCCCTCCTGCTCCACCTCAGACAAATTCAGTAATTTCTACCTCTGCTCCAGTAGTTGCAGAGGTGGTTCCCGTTTTACCTGCAACAACTACATCCACATCCCCCTCACCGGGAATCCCACCAAAGCTCATCATTCCTAGTCAACCACATGTTACTACTCTGGCGGAAGCTGTACATACCTCAGATCCCCAAATACGTACCATTATCCAACCTGTTTACATCCCATACCCCGTGGACCAGAATGGAAGACCTTTTGGACCACTCCCGGATTATCAGTCAATGGACTTTCGACTTCTTTTGTCAGCACAAAAGCAAATTTTAGCAGCGGCTACCCGGCAACCACCACCTCCTCGAGTTCAGATTGTTGAAGCTCAACCAACTGTGGAGGCTAGTCAACCGACACAACAGCATCCGCTACAACAAGAATATTACATTCAGCAAGTTGACCAAAGCTTGGTGACAGCACAAGATCCTTCTGGATCCGTGCAGGCGCAACCCTCTTCACCGTTACCTACCAGAACAAGGAAACGTATTGCAAGACGGAGAAACAAGCAAGCACGTAGACCAACTGAATAAAGGAAATCCTAGAGATTTAAAAGTTGCTCTCTGTCATGCTTTGTCATTTCAACATTTTAAAACTATTTTTTGTTATTAACTGCTTTATAAAAATAGACGGGTAAAGAGGATAATATGATATATGAGGATATGATACTTGATATTATTTTTTAAACAAAACTTTATATGATTTACGACTTGACCATGTTCCAATTAAATTTAACAAGCATAATTTGCAAAAGTGTTTTGCAAAAAGTATATAGATTCATCTTCTGTAATGATAACAAGAATGTATGTATTTGGGAGAAAACGATTTTTCGCTTGGTTGAATTGTTGAATGTAATAGGAGTAAATTCATGTAGCATGTCAATAGATGAATAAAATATTGAAACAGATCATAGAATAGTACTTGATAATAGCCACCACAAACAATGAGTTGATGAATGCTTGTGCAATGGCCTTACGTGTCTTCTCTTTCATTTCACCTTGCACCCTTCGAGTCCTTTGGGAAATACCGACATTCTTTTAGCAAGGGCTTATACACAAGCCCTTGACAAAATACGATTAAGGCTTGCATAGACAATACATAGGTATGTGTACGTACAGGAGCAGCAACCTGACTGGCCTACTCCTTAACAGGTGTTTTATAAGGAGTCCGAATGATGGACCTGCGTCCTTCTGTGACCTTGACTCACGGTCATAGTCATACTCACATTTTTCTCCATTGTGGTAGGGTAGTCAGACGAAATATTATGTACGCCTTTGTCCCTTTTTACTTTCTCTTCATTCATCTTCCATTATGACATAAGAAAGGGATTACAGGATTCAATCACAATATTAACATTTGTCAAGTCATTAGGGCATTAGCCTACCTCCCTGCCAGGGTTTGGTGAGGGCACAATAATACAATTGACTTACAAACCAAAATACATTTTAAGAAACATTTTTATGGCTTTCCATTATGAAATTCCATGCCTTCTCTTTCTCATAATCAACATTCCATCTTGCTTCATATTACATGAATAAAGACGAACCTGAGGATTCTCTTGGGTAGTGAAGGTTGTCTTTAGTCAAATGAACATTTTAAATTGAACATCTTATGATAAGAGTATTGTTTACGATCAATAGAGTAGATGCTTGAATTTAATTGTCACCAAATTCTTTTACAATAATTCTGACCTCTCCCGGGACTAACATACCTTGCATTTCCAGACAGCAAAAGTATGCAGCAACAAAACTTGATAATTTCAGGATGCATGGATGCTTGAAGATTATTCCTGGAGTTTCTATTTAAAGCTTCTACATGAGTATAAATACTGAATACACTCGTGTTTCACCAGAACAGTAACACCCGAAATTTCTCTGAAAGTGCTCACTATAGAACACTAAAGTTTCAGCTTACAACAAGTTGTCTTTGAAAACAAATCTGAATCGTAATCATGATTCCGCCGGTAAGATGTCTTTTAATTACACTGTTTAAAAAAAATATTCCAGCTAAAGCATTATGAAATAATATTTAAATATTTATATTTCAGTTACTTCTGTCCACGTTCCTTATAATTGGAGCTACTGCAAACTCTTATGGCTCAGCTAGTTTGCCACCCCTGTCCCCCATAATATTGAATTACAAAGCTAGCTCGGTATTATCACCATCTTCGTATACTAGAACATCACTATATTCCCAACCCACCTACTCGTCGCCATCTTCCTATTCCCAATCCACGCCATCAACTTCATACTATATCTCATCTGCAGCACCGGCTCCTACATCGTCATCGTCGTATTATGGCGCAGCAGGGTCTTCCGATCGTAATGCGGCCATTTCAACTTACAACCGTAATATCAACCCAGGAAACTCTGACAGTACCTCGTAAGAAAACTAGAAATTAAACAAAGCTTTACTTTTCCAAATTGATTCATTCTTGATAAAATGATATTAGCATTTTCCATCCTTGATAATCTTGTATATATTGAAACTGCTAGCTTTACAACATCCAACGGAATCAGCAGTTCTCACAACGTCCAGGTCATTCGTGGTCGACCAAGCTCCTACCAAGATGAGCACGGAAACATGGTTCAAACTGACACCACCATTGCCATGAATGGACATTCGTACCACACATCCCCGGAAGGAATGCATGTGTCGCTTACTTGGCAAGCTGACGATAATGGATTTTCTGCGCAGGTTGAACACAATGAAATGTTCTGACACAATAATATCTACTATTATTATAATAACCCATTATCATAATTGCATTTGAATCTTTGCAGGGGGACCATCTTCCTAAGCCAGGTAACTTTCAAGCCCAACAGTGACAACCTATAATACCACATATTACTGATATTACCTTTAGGCATAAAGCAGACTTATCACATTTTCTAATTGTACACTACTAGTTCCAATGCCTGCTGAACATGCCGAGGCCCATCGTCAAGCGCTGCTACTCGCTGCTAAATCCCCTTCGGCTGAATACAACAGAGTTAACACACCCAGTGGAGGATATGGAGGTACCAACAGTCCTCCCAGCGGAGGATATGGAAGCGCCAGTGCTCCCAGTGGAGGTTATGGAGGTGCCAGTGCTCCCAGTGGAGGTTATGGAGGTGCCAGCAGTGCTCCCACTGGAGGATATGGAAGCGCCAGTGCTCCCAGTGGAGGTTATGGAGGTGCCAGCAGTGCTCCCAGTGGAGGATATGGAAGCGCCAGTGCTCCCAGTGGAGGTTATGGAGGTGCCAGTGCTCCCAGTGGAGGATATAGAGGTGCCAGCAGTGCTCCTAGTGGAGGTTATGCAGATTCCAACAGTCCTTCCAGTGGAGGATATAAAGGTGCCCCATCTCACCCCAGCTACAGTGCTCCACCTAATGCTGATTCTTACGCACCAGCGACACAATCGCAACAGTCAAATAATAGGTACTACTAAAATATTAAATCTTTTACCTTTGTGACTGATTAATGTAACTTACAGGTATTTCACAAGTAGTAAGAATGAATCTTTTTGTTCAAGATTTTCACCTATATTTTTGTATGTATTTTAAAAATGAAATTCCAAAAAAAAATACAATAAAGATTAAGTTTCTCTGTAAATGATTGATTTTGTTGTATGCATCAAAAAATTACTTTATTCTACATTATGCGACTAAATAAATATGTGCCGAACGATTTTATAGTACAGTACCATTGTCCACTTTCAGTTAGTGATTTTTTTAGTTTGGCAGTTACCTAATGTACGTGTCCCAGTGTGCATTCTTGCTCAGTCGTGCAGTGGCTCACAACCAACAATTACAGTTACAAACAAACCGACCATCAAAATTATTGCAAAATTCGACTTCCTTGAATACTGTTATTGCTACCGTTTTCTTTCAAAAGTGTCTTTGCCAGACGAGTCAGAATTGTACTTGTAAGATGCTTTTTATAGTATTTTAGGAATTAAAAGTACAGAAATAGAAAAACGAAAGGAATTATGAAACTAGTCTTTAAATAAATGGACATTTAATGGTATACAACAAAAACTATTTCATTCAAGAAAAACGATGCAGTTATGAATGAAAATGCACTTTTTGCATCCCATAAAATTATATGTGTATGTATTTCCATCGATTTGAATCTATTATTGCTGCTTCTCTTGGCTTACATCCATTTACGTGTTAACCTTAACAATATTTTCCTGTTTTACAATTTTGTCTTGTTTTCCTTCATTTACCAAATCTTGCTGAATTTTATTTCTCATTGATGCCATTACTCGTCGTGACTAAACAAACAAAAGCACAATTTCAAACATAACAGAACAATTGACAATTTAGGTAAAACTGCATTTTAATCCTGTACATTTTATGCATTACAGATTTGATATGGTATGTAACATGCAAATATATTGGCGCTAACGAATCTGTTGGCAGTTGGCACCTCAAAAACTCTGCACAACCAGGTCTAATTTTGCAAATAAATCACGTGGAAAAAATAAAGAAGCCGAGGTACGAATGGATTATAATTGATATATGGGCACTACTTGCAAAGATTAGGTGACAAGAAGATGCGCGAATAAATCGCATTCTCTCCGTCAAAGAAGGGAGTCATCCATTCATCATCACCACTCTGAACAATGCCAAGAAAGCATCGTCATGTCACATTTACTTGATGCGACGATTATATCAAAGGCGACATTGTATAAAGAAGATTTAACTCCTATTCAGTAAAGCAAGTTACAATGCAATATGCGATCTACTTCAGCTAGCATTTAATCCCCAAACGCTTATCTAGAGAATGTGGTCCACAGTAAGTGGTCCTCCCTCAGACTGTTAGTATTTTCTTCATTCCAAAAATATAATGTAATTTTCCACTTTACAACTTTAGCAAATGATCCAAAAAGGTGAACACAAAATGAATTGCATAATAATTCGGCTGCAACAATAAAGATTATTCTTATTGCAATTATTGTTAGGTATAAAGTATTGCAATGAATATGCTTTTTTCGTATTTTGTATATGAATTTTATTTTGACCATGCAGTTTGTAGATAAAGTCAACTCTGTGTGATGGTCATGTCGTGTCCAGCTGCCAACAATAAAAAATGAAGATGGGCAAAATTACATGTAACGCGGCATGTCTACATATATCATGCTGGGAGTCATATTATTCTATATTCTCAATTTTATTTGTGCAGTTGGATGTGAATGGCATGCATGCAGGTTTCCCTTCCAATTTTCGATCCTTCTTGGGACCAGTGAAGTGATTCTATATACTGACAAAAAATTTAAATTAACGACGTATGCAACTTTATGTCAAATGTATGTAGCTGGCTGGTCATATTTTCATAAAGTAATGTTAATGTCACAATTACACTTTTTAATACGACTTGACAATAAAAAACTGAGTACTCGTGATCGAGTTAACGATCATGGAATTGCTCAATCGCAGAGCTATTGTTCATTCAAAAGAGAGTATTTGCATAAGTAATTAAGCACATTTCTCTTTTTGTAGTTGTTTTTGAAGTAATGTATTTGTGGACTACCTGAAATCCTTTAAAACAAAATAATGTGTGCTCAAGAAAACTGTTGGAGATAGTATTAAAACTCACTCAAGGGAAATGTTGGACACGCCAGAAAAAATAATACACACAAATGTAGTGTAGCGGAAATTTTCAAACTTTGTTGAATATCTTGAGCAAAAGTTTTTAAAAATAAATTAAGGCAGGTCAAACCATAAGGGCTGTACTCATTAACCTTATCAGCTTCTGTGCTTTTTTTAACCAACACTATTCCAAGATCAAGTCTTTGAAAATGTGGTCAAATCATGCCAACCATCAAATACAAAAGTATTCCTTCATGTGTATCTGGCAATTGTAACTTTTGTAACTACTTTTCAGACGCCACGTGCGTGATTGCTCTTTATCAGTTGCTAGATCAAGACCTTTCTGCTTGATCCACCTTAAGCTTAATTTATAATTAACTGTCTGAAAGCCAAGGCACTAGAGACTACAAGATGCGCTCCTTGTCAGTTAAGTCCATTGATGTGGAAAAGAAGATGATCATGATTGGATTGAATTACCAACAGTGCAGGTAAACCACATTTTATACAGCATGTAAGGTATCACACACCTTGGCATAAAATAAGAGGAATTTAACTATAAAAAATGTCCGGTTGACCACCAAAGGATGCAAACATAATATGTTTTTAGTTTTAGTCGCTAAAAAGATGAGATGTAAAAAGAACAGTGACATGCACGCATATTTAACGCATGCCCATTCGTGATATTATGACAATGATGAGGATGATCATCATCTTCATGTTGATTTAGATAATGCGCAATAATAAGTAGCTTTTTCTACCAAATTAAACAGGGTCAACCGTGTGGTTGGGGAGGATGGCGTTATTGGTTAGAACCATATAAACTTACACTATCTATACCCTTTCACTATTACTTTTTTGAGAACGGTTAAAGTGGCAAAAATCTGAGAACTTGGTGGTACTACGTAACGTTACGCAAATGACGGTATTTTTGCAAAGAATATTATATATTTTCTATTTATGTACCATGCTCGTAAAAAGCCAATTTTAATCTGGCATGCATTTGCATGATTAGCATTGCTGCATGTAGGGATATTACCAAGATGATGTGATATAAAAGTGGATGCCTCTTCCCAAAAGGGATCATCTTCAATTGTGACTTCGGTGCCAAATAAAGTCGCTGTTCTGAGTGAGCTTCTGCAATTATTAAGGGAAAGGTTGTTTCTAGAAGTATCTTGTTAAAAATCATCATGAAAGTTGTAAGTGTATTAAAGCAAAAAGCCCCAGTAAATAAATAATTATTAATCTGTGATTATTTGATCCATATAAATACATTTTGTGAAATCGTGTTGGGTGAATACATTATAGGATCAATGTTACTGGTAAATTAACCATATTTGTGTAAACTTTTATTCTTTAAGGTATTGATTCTTGCAATTTGCGTTGCTGCCGTGTGGGCTCGTCCCCAACAGGACATTCAAATTGTCAACGCCGAGAACGACAACACTGGAGATGGAAACTACAGATTCACGTAAAATGAGCAAAGCAACCAAGTATCATAACTTGGAACTATAATAGGTCATATTTTATGCAAAAGCTTCAATTTTACAGTTATGCACTTTCTGACGGAACCAACCGGGAGGAATCCGGAGCTCTGAAGCAGGTTGGAGAAGTTCAAGCCCAAACTCAACAAGGTGTCATCTCTTGGACCTCTCCTGAAGGCCAGGTAATGAATGAAAAAATGTTACCCTATCAATATCAAAGCTTTTCTTGAAGCAATATTTTTTAGAAACACCATTGTGAGGTGACTACAAGTATTTTAATGACACAAATAGGCTTTTTATCAATTTCACACCATCTTCTGTCTTATACTTGTTGTTCGTCCTTCACCATTTAATTGCTAATTGCGGCAGACAGTCAAAGTCAATAACATTATGGTATCCTTGTTTGCATCGACAATTTTTTGAATGCAAAGATGCCAAAGACAAAAGAGGTGTTATAAAAATTGAAGATGCTCATAATTTCTGAAGTAGTTTAACCTTTGTGTTATCTAAATTACTTGAAGAATCAAGCACATGATTGCGCTAATGATGCATTTACATATTATTATACTAAACAACCTTCTTGATATATTGTTAATTTTCAGGTCTTTACTTTGAGATATACCGCAGATGAGAATGGCTACAGACCGGAAGGCGATCATCTTCCCAAGTAAACTGTACTAGCTACTTGTAGTAAAGTTCTCTTCTTTTTTAAAATTATTCTATCGTTTCGTGTTCTACCATAATGGACATCAATAATATAAAACATTGAGTCGAGACCATTGATTATAATATTAGGTGTTGTTTTTTTCAACTTGTAGTCAGTTCATTTCTTCTTTCAACTATTTAATCTTCTCATGACATGTTCATCTTTTATAAAGTTTCATGTTCTGTACTTGTGAATGTTTTCATTTTCTTGTTGTGATTTTTTCGATACAAAAGCACTCCTCATATTATTTAAAAGTAATAAAAGTACACTTCTAAGACTGAACTGACCAATTAATTGGTAAATAAAAAGTTGGATCAAATCTAACTAAATACGACGGCACAAATAGCGCGCATTTTCTTTAATCTTACGTCGCATCAGCAGATTCATAATGGATGGCAAAAGACAAGACGATTGAGCAGTAGCAGGTTAAATGATAAGAGTTTGTAAAAATAAAATGGGACATTTTTTCAATAGGTCACCCTTGCCTCTATGCTTTCAACTTGCAAAACAATTTATGTAATGAGTCATTGAATTTTTATCTTGACATGCATAACCTTTCATACGATTATTCACGTAATGTATCAGACATTAGATCTCTATGATCTCACTTATGAAATTTACAAAACCCAGTTCATTCAGAAAATGGCATATGCACTCATGATTTTGAAGGAGTTATTGGCTGTTGAAAAACGATTCTGGTGCAGATAACTCTTCATGATTTATTTCCTCGAAACCACTAATGTATGTAACGTTAACTGACAAAGGTTATCGTGATGTTATCCACAAAATGTTTCTCAAGGTTTCTTTTACTTCCACACACAAAATGGAAGAAAGTGTTTCATTGATTACAAAATCTCTAATGCATCTTTTGTTTTCAAAGAAGCTGACGCATGACACTGAGGGGTCATTTGTATGCCATTTCGTCTATACAAACTTGCTTATAAATATACGGCTCCGTTTTGGATAACGTAAAGCCTATCACTTGGGCGTCATTTAAATGGCTTCAGCTTCACTGCATCAATGACCTGACATAAGTTTTATGAATAACTTACATTAGTGATGTACATAACATTAACATTATTGATTGTGTATTATTTTACTTTGAATAATTACCGGCGTATAAAAATGAAACTATTGCACCAAATGCTGTTATTCCGGACACAATACTTGCACGCTTTGAAGAAGTTGATGTTGACATGGCCCATCGCATCGATCCCAAACAAAATTTTCCTTCTTCTTTGTGAACAACCCAGTTGTAAAAATTGTCTGAGAGTCTGGGACAGTCGTCTATTGGAAACATTCGGTCCACATGTCCGTTCTTGAAGTAGAGAAATCTCGGATATCTTGTAACTTTGAAAGTCTTGTTGCAAATCTTTGAATAAAACCATCATAGCAAATGAACAAAGGCTTTATTGAAAATTAATATTTTGAACATATGCACGAAATGTTTACCCTTTTGTTTGACATAGTTGCGTTACAATCTAGTGCACCAAAGCGAACATGACTAAAACCTTCAGTGTACGCAATTTCTTCAGCCGCACTAGCAAATTCGTCCTTGGATTCTTTGCTGAATTTGCACCCTATCATTATAGTGTGATGTTCCATGTAAAGCACATTAAAAAATCTAAGATGTGATGAAAAATGGCTCTTTGAATTATCACTTACAGTTGGCATAAAACATGATGAAGGTATCGGAATAATTTCCAAGAAAGGTTTCCAGATTGAATGAGTTTAATTTTGAAATGTACTCTTCTCCGCGAACATCTTGCCAAAAATCTTGTATTTTTATTGCACTCGATTCTTTTGAAGATGGAAATAATTGCTGCTGGTTGGATGTGAAATCATTTTTTGGATCAAAGCAATTAACGATGCTGGTAAGAAAAACTATGAAAAGTAGTAAACACGCAACTGGGTAGCACACACATAATTTTTGTAGGGTATTTGCTTCTCTTGATTTCATTTTTCAGCAAAAACTTGCTAAATTCAATATGTATATACTACCTAAACACTTTAAATAATATTTGATTGTCCAACTTGAAAATATTTAGTATTGACTGCTCCAGATCCAACAAAGTAATGAAAAGCACAAACATAAAACTCCAAGTGTGTTCTCTGGCTGGTTGTAAATAGTTTAATCTGTCTTTCATTCATCAGTGCGATTATTACGGCTGTGACATGATATCATGATGGCACCATCGAGAGGGAATGAACTTGTGGAGCCCAACAGACATACCGAATTAAGCAGATAATGTTTCTTTATTATGCACAAACTGAGCATTAATATCACTATATAAGCCTAATTGTTTCTTTAAATGAAAACCATCTGTGGACCCAATACTATTATGCTGCTACCAAAGGAGAAAAATTTGATGATTTTGCTATGAACCTTTAAACTTATAGTTGGTGCAAGTCGAAAGTCATATCAACTACCTGATTTCAGCATAATAAAATATAAAGCTGACAGCGTCAATAAAAGAAATCGAAACATGACTCATGTTACATGAGTAATTGTTAAGAAAACGTAAAATGCATATAACCTACAAGATTGTTCATTTGTTCACCCAAGTACTTGAGCACCCATTCAAAGCAGTTGCTTTTCTACTCCTATGTTCATGAATATTGGTAATGTGCCTTCCTTTAATTTCAATTACCATTGAAACAGCAAGCGTTTCATGCTTTATCGGCAACATAAAGAAAGACGCGTTGTCTGTGACTTTGTTTTCCAATCTCCAAACAATTATTATTGTCTTTCTTCAATATCAGATATCCCCTTTGCCCTTCTATGCTTTCGAATACTTCTTGAATTCCAACTCGCAGATATCATTCCTTGGCTGACGCTTTACATAAGAACTTTATCCGTAGCTCACATACACGTACCCTTATTCCCAAATAGCGTATTCCTTCCTACACTTGACCTGAGAAAATGGGCCTGGAGAACTGCTTGGCTGCCACTTCCGCTTGCTTTAATTGGCTAAGCTCGTCGCTCTATGACATACTTATCATTCTTCGTAAAAATCTCCGAATTAGGCGACGTAGATACATGGTGTTCATGATGGAAATATTTACTCCCGTGTTGGTGGCGATTCTAATGGTATGATTTTGAATTGATTACCATTTCTGCAAATAATTAGTTCCCATTTTTCATATTATTTTCAAGCTTGTCAGGCTAGTAGTAATTATAGTTCGTGCTCATAGGTTGGGGCTAACAACCATAAAGCTCTCCTTCGACTTGAAACACTAGAGTCCAGTTTACACGCTGAAGGTACCCAAAATGACGAAACTGTGTTGGGCTTTGATTCAACATTTTCTTTTGGAGTAATTCTTTTCTACTTATTATTCCTACTATTGCTAAATGTTTATCATTAACCAGTTCAATTTAATTTAATAGTACCTCATTGTTTTCTCCGACAGGAAAAAGAAATATTAAAGTACACTTTATGCAGTCTCAAAACAGATCCTGAAGAGATTTGCTCAATTGGTTACGTTGCAGATCCAGTCACCGAGTTAGCCATCTTTAATTCGTCGGATTTTCGAGCATTTTTTAAAAATTCAACATGTATGACTGCATCTTGTATGACTTATGATTTACTTTCTCTGTAAGCTCATCAATCGTAAAATGTGCTTATTTGCTAGGGTTTCTCAAGTTCCAGGACGAGCAGGCTATTCAAACCTGTCTGGAAGATTCCACAAATTGTGCTGAATTTAATCAAATGATCGACAGTATCCGACAAAGCAAGCAAACCACATTTGATGAACGGTACGAAGATGCCGTTCTTGGGTTTAGAGGAGCCATAATTTTCCAGACAAGCGTAGATGACGCAGAGGTCAAGTACAAAATCCGTTTGATGGAAAAGCACTTTGGTTCCTTACGTCACGTTCTGAAAACGTACACATTGATACCTTCAATTTATGACAGACGTGATTGTAAGTTTACTTGTCGTGCAAAACTACTGACAGCATAAACAATCGCCAACTCAAATATTTTTTTGCAAACTTTAGTTGCTTACAGCTATACCGAAACCGGATTTCTCTCTATGCAGCTAATAATTGATAGAATGATTATTCTATACATCAGAAATCAAATAGTAGCTGCTGACAAAAACGCACCAGCAAAAGAGATTACTTTTAACAACGCTACCAAAACTGATTGTACTTGTGAGGTAAGGGTGGTATATCTATTAGCTTCCCAAATAAATCAAAAACTTTGATTCAAAGTGAGTCCAAAGTTATATTTCAAATTAATTGCAGCTACAGATGCATGGAATTCCTCATCGTCAATCTGATCAGTTCCGTGATGCTGAAGATCCGTTAGATTTGTCCTCGGATTATGAGCATGATTTACTAGATGCAGACGATGAAAGCAAATCCAAGCACACACATGAACAAGAGGTCCAGTACACCGAGCGTTACAATCAAGTACACAAACAGTCATTGATTGTATCCACAATATTGGTTTTGTCATTTTCCTTTCTGCTTCCGTCGGAGCAAAGACGAATATCATCTGAAAAGGAAAATGGCTTGACCGTCCTTCTGCTAGTCACTGGAATGACACATCGGATGCAGTGGGTTGGAAATTTGATAGCCATTACAGCGTCCTACCTCATTACGATTACAATCGTAGTGGTATTGCTGACCTTTCGGTTTGACAATACCCAAGGAGCTATATTCGAGTACGCGTCTGCATTTGTTCTCTGGCTACTCTTTTTTCTATATGTGATGACTTTAGCTTCGTCCTGTTACTTGGTCGCGGTTTTTTGTGTCAATCGTAGGCAATTATTGACTATATTCTCCTTCTACAGTATGCGGTTGCAGAATAATTGCAAAAATAGATAATTGAGTTTTTTATGCATTTAGCAACGGTGGCAATCACTACATCCATTGCCATTTTTGCCATCACTTTTCTCGCGCCCATATACCACCTAAACTTTTATTTCGACAAGTTTCCAGTCTGGATTGCGAGCCTTGTCTGCCTTCATCCTAGTATTGCTTTGCAAATGGCTTTGAGAATCCTGATTCGTTTTGAAAGATACCAGTTCGTTGTTACTCATAAGCATATATCTGCTAAATATATCAAATTTAAGGAATAACTTCAATATACTAGAATATTTGCTACATATCCTAACTAGAATAAGAACGAGTTTACTTACATTGGCAAGAGCTACTCCTACTGACCCACTCCGAATTAGCTCTATTTGCTTCATGCTAGTCGTGGACATGGTAGTCTATATGGTACTCACAATTTATTTTGATCGAATTCTCAAGTCGAAATACGGAGTTACCAAACCATGGTATTACCTGTTTACGGTAAGAAGTGAAACAAATTGAGTGAAACCACTATCATGACTATGACCAGTTTAAAATGATTTTTGGCAATACAATGAGGATTTTTGAATTCTTATACAGCCAAGCGAATATTCCTCCAGCAGGGACAACAAAGTTGCCCCAGCAAAAATGACTCGTAAATCAATGGCAGAAGTACCTGGATTTGAGCCGTCGCCTGATGATGCAGAGCCAAGCTTGATTACGACCAATCTGACGAAAAAGTATGGAAAAGTTGTCGCCGTTTCAAACCTCAATATAGAGCTATATCACGGAGAAATATTTGCTCTTCTAGGGTCAGTTGGCTAATCTGAAGATTCTAAATATTAGCATCTTGTTTCACATTCTTTTTAATATTTCCTCTTTGCTCAATTTAGACACAACGGTGCTGGAAAGTCCACAATGCTAAATTTATTCACAGGTGCATGTATATTTCATTTCGTCTTCTTAAAGCAACTTCTGCATCCGATAACACAAAAGTGCTGTTGCAAATGGTTCAAAATTTGAACCTCAAATTGTTTGTCTTTAGGGTTTACACCGCCAACGTCCGGAACAGCCAAAATATGCGGCTACGATATTCGAACTCATATGGTTCAAATCCAAGCATTCACTGGAATGTGTCCCCAACGCAGTTGGCTTTACGATGACTTGACTCCATACGAACATTTAGTAATATTTGGACGAGTTAGTATTTGTTCACAAAAATCATAATATAGAAACTCATCTTCAATACCTATTTTTCCAGAATAAAAAACCACCCATGTTTGTTTATAGTTACGTGGACTTCGTGGATCGGAAGCATTCGAGGAGAGTACAGAGTTACTTGAAAAATTGCGAATTAATGAAGTGTCACATTGGACTGTGAGAACATTGTCAACTGGTGACAAAAGAAAACTCAGCTTGGCAATTGCTTTGGTTGGAAATCCAAAAATTGTCTGTCTTGATGAGCCAACAGGGTAATTTTATTTGGTACATCGCATGAAGAAGTTAGTCAATCTGTATCTACATAATTGCTTTTAAAATATAGAGGTTTGGATTACTACAGTCGACGAGCAGTGTGGGACTTGCTCTTGGTACTCATATCATATCATAAATAATCATTTTTGGATCCCAAAGTAATAAAGAAAATCTCAAATGTGTTTTGTAAAAATGATTGCTTCAGAAAATCCGATCCAACCATACAATCATTTTCTCCACCCATTTTATGGACGAAGCAGAACTTCTTGGGGACAGAATTGGAATTCTTGCATCGGGTAAAATGGAGGTGTGTGGCTCCCATGCTTTCCTCAGACGCTATTTTGGTTTGGGATATTCACTGAAAATCAAGATGGCTTATCCTGAGAAACCAAACTTGGAGGAGATTCTGAATGTAGTTCGTGGTTCCATACCAAACGCTTCGCTGAGCACATTGCCTATATCACCCGATGCAAATGCGGTATGTACGTGTAATCTACCGGAGGAAGATTACTCAACCACGACCATGTCAACGCTGTTTGTTGATCTTTCCCGATTGAAAGACGCCTTGGGTATCGTCGGGTTCACCGTTTCGTACGCTACCGTGGAGGAAGTTTTCTTAGAGTATGAATGTTTTGTTACTGATTATTATATAAATCACAGAAAACGTGCCAATGCATAATAATTTATCCATAGACTAGCGCACAAACTTGACACTGCCTCAGAAAACATTGCGATTCCGATTGAAAACGAAGAGACAGAACTTACTGCTGAGGGTCGCGAAGGTAAATGGCACACTGAATTTGTTCTTGTAGTAGCACTTTAATTTTGTCAGTGCAGTGTACCAAAATGTATTTCGTCTCACAGAAAGGATTACGGAAATGTTTCATGTTAAGACAAAATGTTTCCATTCGGTTATGCATTTTGGAGTTCTACTTAAAAAAAGGATGCTTCATACATGGCGCAATAAGAGACTTTTGTTCTTCCAGGTTCGTAATGTAATATTTGAATTTATGGGTATTGCATTGTATATACATACGTATCTAGCTTTCCTGTGCCAACAGGTCATTTTGCCGTTTCTGATATACATTGTTGGGGTTCTTCGGTTGAGCTCACATAACCAACTCAGTGGACGATTAGGGCCTCCCCTTGAGTTGTCACTTGTTAATTTTAAGGACAGCAAAATTTTATACCACGCAACTGAGGACACGTTTGTAAGATAATTTTTATATGATGGCATACTTCAATACTGAATACAGTTTAAATCCTTATTTACATAATTTACAATATCTTATTTTTTTCAGATAACTGCAGAACACATAAAAAACGTAATTGGTTCCACTGCTACATTTACTCCAAGCTCGGATCTTTATGCAGATTACATCCACGTGGAATATGATGAGTTGCGCAACAGACACTTTTGTGGTCTTTCTGCTGACACGGGAAGTGTTGGACAGCTTTACGTTCATTACTCACCCTACATCATGCACTCTGCTCCAATTGCTTTGAACCTCTACTCTAACGTTCTGGTCAACTATATGGACACGCACAGAAAGATATGTACTACCAATCATCCTCTACAGAACCCGTACTTCCGTGGCACAAACGTGGAAGCAGATCCACACGCTTCTGACGTGTTTGCAATGATGAGTACACTCTCGGCTTCATTGACGGTATCATTTTGCTCAATATATCCGTTACAAGAGCGGCTAACAGGAGTGAAGCACCTCCAACTTATGGCCGGCGTCAGCTCTTTCGTTTACTGGTCATCAAATTTGTTCTGGGACTTTATGTTGATTGTCTTTGAAACGGCATGTCTGTTGACAATTACGTTTATATACCCCCCTCTCGGACTGCTTGCAGTTGTTGGTTCACGGCATAAAACGTCCATTGGTATCAACTTGATGTTGATAACATATTGGTACAGCGGTCTTATGCTGTCATACGCTTTCTCTCAGTTTGCTCGCTCCAAGTCTGGGGCATTTGCACTGCTGGTTACCATTACACTGCTGTTTGGCGTAATCATACCCTTCCTGATTTTTGGACTGGGAACCACTTACGTTCATGCCGACGATGGTGTCACGTCGTTGTTCCTCATGATTCCAGTATTTGCTTTTGGCTCTGCGCTTAGAAAATATGCACTTACCCTTCTTGGCAATGGTAGATGCGATCATTTTACACCTCTAGGAGCAGCCGTCTACTGCAGAACGACTGTCCCGCAAACCGAAATAGACACACGCAAACTTTCATGCTGTCTTAATTGTCCAGCGATTCCTGGCACAGAACACTGCTATGAACGAGAGGACCTTGTCCGCACACCATGGACAAACAGTTTCCACAGCTATAAAGATAAAGAGAGATTTGCTACGTCCCACACCCGTCACCCGGTACCCGTAGATGGTGGTCATGAAAGCAGACAAATTTTCTACGAAGTACTTTACATGACCTTTGTTGGACTTGCACTCAACACGTTGGTGGTGTTCTTTGATTCTGACAAGTGGAAATACATGCTAAGTTGCATGCATGGGGAAAGAGGAACAGCATTCCAGACAAACGTGGAGGACGAAGACGTTATAGATGAAATGGATATCGTCGAAAGAATGGTGGACGCAAAGGAGACAAACCAAGAAGCCTTGGTTGCACACAATTTGTGCAAAAGCTATGCAATATATCCTGCTCTTCACAACTTGTCTTTTACTGTGCATCCAGGGGAAGTATTTGGGATTATTGGGGTGAGTGCGTCCATATTTTAAGAAAAACTTCTAAAAGTTCTGCAGTTCCCCCAAGTATTTGTAGTGAAGACTGACTAATCACTGCAAATGGAGTTTTTATATCCTACCATTAAAACAAAATGGCTTAGAATAATTTTTAGTGATTGCTTTTCTCTATCATTCTAATTAATTCCTTTAACATTTAAGGTGAACGCGGCTGGTAAGTCGACATTGTTCAGTCTGTTAACGGGATCAATGTCGCAGTCGTATGGAAATGTTTACTCTGTTGACTGCAACATGAATTCAAAGAGACATATTCTGTTGCGTAAAATGGGATACCTTCCTCAACAAGACATTGCCATGTTTGAATATATGACATGCTCGGAAAACTTGGTGCATTTTGGAAGACTTAGAGCGTTGAAGGCAACCGAAGCAAAGGATATTTGTAACAAATTGCTGAAGAAGGTGGGCTTAGAAAAGTTTGCGGATACACGGGTCAGTCACCTGAGCGGAGGAACGAAACGAAGACTGGGAACAGCTATAGCAATCGTGGGAAAACCCCCAATCATTCTGTTTGACGAACCAGTAATATAAAATTAAATAAAATATATAAAAAATATAAAAAATATAAAATTAACACAATAAACCAAGCCAGTAAAATACAACACAAATTTCAATGAGAATATTGTGCTGTTTACCACAATACAGACATCTGCAGCCGACCCAGCATCTAGACGGTGTTACTGGGAAGTCATTAAAGACCTGAAAAAGACTGGTCACACTATCATACTCAGTTCTCATCGGATTCACGAATGTGAAGATCTCAGTGAAAGGATGGTCATTATGGTTGACGGCAAGTTTCAATGCATTGGCAGCCCCAATCATTTGAAGGAAAAGTTTGGGAGTGGATTCAAACTTATTGTGAAGCTTATTCCGGGTCCAGCAGAGAGTCAAGGGTACGTTTCCTCATTGAGCGAATCGATTGTCAAGACTTTTAATCCCTGTTCACTTCGAGATCGGAGGAGAAACGTAATCCAGTACGTTATTCATGATGCGAGTGTGCCATGGGACTACCTGTTTCAAATGATGGAGCACATTAAGCTACGATATAACGATCTTGTTGAAGACTACGCGTTCAGCAATACGACGTTGGAGGAAGTATTTTTGTCCTTTGTCGTGTTACAAAATTGTGGCAGGATTTTGGACTCGGAGGGATGCAAAATATGCTTTTAATAGGCTGAATCTTTTGTCATATATTGATTTAACATTATTAACGCTTGTTTCAGGAAATTATAATTACCTATGTACTCTTTATTCAGAAAAATAAAAGCAATTGAAAATATCACAAACTGAGAACGTGAATAAATCGGAATTTTTATTAGATTGAATTTGCAACTTACAAGATAAATACAGATAGTAGAGAATATTGGATAGGAGAATCATTGATTAGGATTCATTGAACAACATCGCATATAGATGCTCGTGGAGGAGTCTTCATTGATAGTTGATTAAACAAATGAACCGACTTTATGAATTTGTAGAAGCATGTTCATAAGCCATATACAATGCAGTTCGCGTTGTATCAATGCAATTTCTAAATTTCAAATATTCCCATTGAAACGTAGCATCTTTTTTTGTTTTCGGGATTTAGTTTCTATTTTTTTTTTGCTTCGTAATCGCTTTTAGGATTTTGAGTTTGTTTTTATACTTTCTAAAAGTTCAATCTGTACTAGTTTCGTCGATCCAACTCCACCACAAAGGTCCCTTCCTTGTTCCTTCAATTAAATAGGAAAATTACCTGCAGCTCCCAACAAACAAGTGTAAAACACTTGCGACTTTGCTCCCAGAAAAGTGAAAAGAATATGGGTCTAGAAGTCTTGTGTACGGCCATTACTTCCTGCTGGACATGGCTAAGCTCGTCGCTTTATGGCACGTTCATTGTGATGCGCAAAAATCTACGGCTCCGGCGACGTAGATACATGGCCTTCTTGATGGAAATGCTTGCTCCAATCTTTATCGCTTTACTAGTGGTTTGTTGCATTTATATATTAAATTTTAAAGTTCGAATCATTTGTATCGTATTAATCAATTTGCTATCCCTACCTATATGATTGCAGATTGGCGCAAACAATCAAGAAGTACTTCTTCGCATACAATCACTGGAAGCAATATTAAGTTCAAATAACAAAGATGAACATGATTTGCAAGGTTTCTATGAACTGGGTAGTCCAATTGAGGTCATTTGCTTAAATTACTTTTGCAATTAACTTACCATTAATGCTACTAGTGTTTGTTGATATTCATAAATTGTTCGTAAGCTATACTTTGTTTGTCTAAAATAGGAAACAGACATGTTTAAACAAAATTTATGCAGCCTTACATCGGATCCTGATCAAGAGGACTCCTGTTTTATTGCTTATGTTGCAGATCCTGCTACCGAAGATGCCATCTTTAAAAATACGACTCAGTTTAGGACGTATTTTCGAAATAACACCTGTACATTTTTAAACAATCAAGATTTGATCATGTCCATTTTCACTTTGATTTGGCCATTTACTTGAATACACATTTTGATTTTTTCTTTTCATAAGATTTCATTAAATTTGCTGACGAGCAACGTATCAAAGACTGCCTGGAAGATGCAGAAAACTGTGATGAATTTAATCAAGCGGTTGAACTCATTAAGCAAAAAAGCCCAAACTCGCTGGATTACAAGAAACCTAATTTCGTACTTGGGTTTAGAGGAGCCGTCGTCTTTCAGACTAGTGTTGACGAAAAGGAGATAAAGTACAAGATCCGCTTGATGGAAAAGTATTTTGGCTCCTTACGTCATGTTCTAAAAACCGGAAGAATGCTGCCGTCAATTTACGACAGGCGCGACTGTAAGTTTCTATTAATATCGATGAAAACATGCATACTTTCTCCGCTAGTTTTTTATTGCATAAATATTATATGTTATAAAACATTTCACATAATATCTTTAGATGCTGCGAGCTACATCGAAACAGGATTTTTGCCTCTTCAAGTGTTAATTGATAGAATGATTATTCTACACATCAAGGAAACACTATTAGCTCAGGACCCAAACTCAAATGCTAAAAATATAATATTTAATTCAACCACTGCTACTGACTGTACTTGTGAAGTAAGACAAAACTGAAAAGTACAACGTATCTCGTTAACAGTAATATGATAATAATCTACAATTTAATCCAATTGCAGATAAAGATGCATCCAATTCCTCATCGTCAATCGGATCAGTTCCGTGATGCGGAAGATCCGTTAGATTTGTCTTCGGATTACGAGCATGATTCAGAGACAGATGATGAAACTAAAAACGAGAATCATGATGCAGATGAAATTACTGCCGACCGTTACAATATGGTGAACAAACAGTCATTGGTCGTGTCCACAGTTCTGGTTCTGGCCTTTATATTTCTACTCCCTTCTGAGCAAAGACGAATTTCCTCGGAGAAGGAAAGTGGCTTGACGGTCCTGTTGCTTGTCACTGGAATGACGCATCGGATGCAGTGGATTGGAAATCTATTAGCCATTACCGTTTCATACCTTGGTACGGTTACAATCGTAGTGCTTTTACTAACCATACGGTTTAACAAGACACAAGGAGCTGTATTCGAGTACGCGTCTACATCTGTCCTCTGGCTGCTCTTTTTCCTATACGTAATGGCATTAGCCTCGTCCTGCTACATGGTCACGGTTTTCTTTCATAAACGTAAGTTTCCATAGTAGTTCAATGAACATTGACATTTTTTTGGCAACCTTAAGATAAATAAATAATATTATTTATATATTTATATTACCTTATTTAGCAACCATGGCAATCACGGCATCCGTTTCCATTTTCCTAACCGCTTTCATAGCTCCGTTGTATCACCTAGATTATTATTACGATATATTTCCAACCTCGATTACGCTCATCGCTTGCTTGCATCCCTGCATTGCAATGCAAATGGCACTCAGGTTACTGATTCGTTTCGAAAGGCATGAGTAAGTGTTGGTTTACAGGCGAATCATACAAATTCAAGTACATTTTCGTGTAACTGTTCATTCGTTTACTTTACGAGTAGAATACCGACAACTTTGTTCACAATGACAAGATATGTTCCCACGGACCCACTCCGGATTATCTTCATCGTTTTGATACTCATTTTTGATACGGTATTATACATGGTACTCACGATTTACTTTGATCGAATTCTCAAGTCGAAATATGGAGTTAACAAGCCGTGGTATTATCTGTTTATGGTACGAAAAGCGAAAAATAAAAGACACTACATCACGGATCATCAATTAAAATTATGCACATGCTATTTGTATTATCTTTTAAATGGTACAGCCCAGTGAATATACGTCCAGCAGTGACAACAAAGTTGCCCCAGCAAAAATGACGACTCGTAAATCAATGTCAGAAGTACCCGGTTATGAGCCGTCGCCAGATGATGCAGAGCCAAGCGTGACTACGACAAATCTAACAAAGAAGTATGGAAACGTTGTTGCTGTTTCAAATCTCAATATACAGCTGTATCATGGTGAAATATTTGCACTTCTAGGGTCAGTTGACTACATTAATAATCAATTTTCTATTTGTCTCGAGTGCTAGTTTTAAAACATGAATTTCTAAATCCACAATTTAGACACAACGGAGCTGGCAAAACAACAATGCTTAATTTGTTTACAGGTTTGCATTATTCCCTCTGTAAACTGTACATAATATCACAATGATATGCTAACTGTAGTAAAAGCCAATCCTTTAAACTGTATTTAAGGATTCACGCCACCAACGTCCGGAACAGCCAAAATATGCGGCTACGATATTCGAACTCACATGGCTCAAATTCAAGCATTCACTGGAATGTGTCCCCAACAAAGTTGGCTTTATGACGACTTGACTCCATATGAGCATTTAGTAATATTTGGACGAGTTAGTGATCATGCATTGTATTCATTTTCATTAGTTTAAAAAGAAACTATACTTTTCATAATACCTATGCATTTAAAACAAACCTCGCTCAGTTGCGTGGACTTCGTGGATCGGAGGCATTAGACGAGAGTACAGAGTTGCTTGAAAAATTACGGATTCATGAGATGGCGCACTGGGCAGTTAGAAAATTGTCAACTGGTGACAAAAGAAAACTCAGCTTGGCAATTGCTTTGGTTGGAAACCCAAAAGTTGTCTGTCTTGATGAGCCAACAGGGTAATGCCTGAATTTTATTTGGTACATCCCAACAAGAAGTTTGTCAATCTGTCTCTCTACATAATTGTTTTTAAAATTTAGAGGTTTGGATTACTACAGTCGACGAGCAGTGTGGGACTTGCTCTTGGTACACATATTATAATATAATTTTTGGATTTCAAAGTAATAAAAAAATCTTAAATACGTTTTGAAATGTTATTGCTGCAGAAAATCCGATCCAACCACACAATCATTTTCTCCACTCATTTTATGGACGAAGCTGAACTTCTTGGGGACAGGATTGGAATTCTTGCATCGGGTAAAATGGAGGTGTGTGGCTCCCATGCTTTCCTCAGACGCTATTTTGGTTTGGGATATTCACTGAAAATCAAGATGGCTTATCCTGAGAAACCAAATCTAGAAGAGATTCTGAATGTAGTTCGGGGCTCCATGCCAAACGCTTCGCTGAGCACACTGCCTATATCTCCAAACGCGAATGCGATATGTACGTGTAATCTACCGGAAGTGGATTATTCAACCACGACCATGTCAACCCTGTTTAGTGACCTTTCCCGATTGAAAGACGCGCTCGGTATTGTTGGGTTTACCGTTTCATATACTACCGTGGAGGAGGTTTTCTTAGAGTAGGTGGTCGTTTTATTGTCTGTTGAACTATTTGTATGCGTGCTAGTACTTGTATTTTAATTGTAATATATGCACTATTATGTTTGTATGCAATTTGTAGGTTGACACGCAAACTAAATCAAACTTCAGAAGAAGCTGTTGTGGAACTTCCGATTACTGCAAACGACGAGTCGGTATACAATGAAGAGGGTCGTGAAGGTAAATTCAAGCAAAATGACCTATCAACCGACTTATGCACGAATTAGTTCAAAAATTAGATTATTTACTGGACATGCCATTATTTCTATTGCAGAGAGAATTAAGAAAATGTTTAATGTAAAACTCAAGTTCTTACTGTCGTTGGCTCAATTTACTGTCCTCTTTAAGAAGCGAATGCTGTACACGTGGCGTAACAAGAAAATTTTCGTCTATCAGGTAAATATAAACAACAAGTAAAGCGATAAATAAACTGATTAAACTATTGACTCATCAAATTGTTTTTATACAGATGGTTATACCTTTTCTGATTTACATCATTGCGCTTATTCGGTTGGGTTCACATAACGATCTTGAAGGCAGGTCGGGTCCTCCCCTTGAGCTGACACTTGCCAACTTGAAGGGTATCAAGACTCTATACCACGCAAATGATGACACTTTTGTAAGTTTGGTATAATTGGAATACTAACAGCCTACTTTCGTTACTAGATATGTAGGTTACTAGATTTTTAACATATATTATGCAATTTTTTATCAGGTGAAAGCAAGCCACGTTAGCAGCGTAATAGGTTCCAGCGCCATGTATACGTCAAGCTCGGATCTTTCTGCAGATTACATTCGTGTGGATTATAATGAGCTACGGAATCAGCATGTAAGTGGCTTATCTGCCGAGGCGGGAGATCAAGGCCATATGAGTGTCCATTATTCGCCATACTTTATGCATTCGGCTCCAATTTCCATAAGCCTGTACTCCAACGTACTGGTCAACTATATGAACCCAGGAATAAGAATCATCACCACTAATCATCCTCTTCAGAATCCATACTTTGCTGGTTCAAGCTTCGAGGAAGATCCGCACGCTCCCGAAGTCATTGCAATGTTGACCACTCTTTCCGCCTCCTTAACGGTATCGTTCAGCATAATCTATCCGTTGGAAGAGCGGCTTAATGGAGTGAAGCACCTCCAAATGATGGCTGGCGTCAGCTCTTTGATATACTGGCTTGCCATTTTTTGCTGGGACTTTTTGCTAATTATAATTGAAGCCGCCTTTCTAGCATTGTTTGGATACGTATATCCTCCACTCCGAGTGTTCACGATGGAAGGTGCTCGGGACAAGACATCCCTTGGAGTGAACTTACATCTCACTGCGTATTTATACAGTGGTCTAATGCTGGCCTATGCTTTTGCTCAGTTTGCGCGTTCAAAGTCCGGGGCTTTTGCTTTAATGGTGACAACAACCTTGCTGTTTGGCGTAATTATTCCGTTCTTGATTTTTGGTCTGGGAACCAGGTACGCAAATTCCGACAATCCCATCTCCTGGATGTTGCTCTTAATTCCAGTATATGCCGTAGGCTCCGCAAAAAGAAAATATGCAATAACTGTCCTTGGCAATGGTATATAATAAAATACAAAGTGATAACAAGATGTTTATATCCTATGGATGCTCATCTTGATTACGGATATTTTTAGGAAGATGCAACCATTTTACGGAACTAGGACAAACAGAGTACTGTAGTACTATTATTCCGGAAGACACCCAGTACATCCGTAAAGTAACGTGTTGCCGTAATTGTCCCATTATCCCTGGTGCAAAACGCTGTCATGACCGAGAAGAATTTGTTCGTTTTCCATGGAATGAGTACCACAATCCTGTAGAGGAGAATGTCTTGGTACAAGATGAATCCACAACCCGATTTAGTAGGAGTATCTTCTATGAAGTGTTTTTCATGGTACTTGTTGGCCTTGTACTCAATATTTTGGTTGTATTCCTGGATTCCGACTCATGGAGATACATTCAAAGTTGCGTTCATGGCGAGAGATCCAGAGCATTCCAGACAAACGTGGAGGACGAAGACGTTTTAGATGAAATGGATATCGTCGAAAGAATGGTGGATGCAAAACAGACGGATCAGGAAGCGTTGATTGCGCACAATTTGTGTAAGAGCTATGGAACTTATCCTGCTCTTCACAACCTGTCTTTTTCTGTACATCCAGGAGAAACGTTTGGAATTATTGGCGTCAACGGGGCTGGGAAGTCGACGTTGTTCAATTTGTTGACAGGAGCAATGTCACAATCGTACGGAAATATCTACTCTGTCGATTGCAACTTGAGTTCAAAAAGACATATTCTCATGCGTAAAATGGGATACTTACCGCAACGAGGCACTGCCATGTTTGAATATATGACATGTTCTGAAAACTTGATACATTTTGGAAAACTTAGAGCGTTGAAAGCAACCGAGGCAAGGAGCAATTGTGATGACTTGCTTAAAAAGGTGGGTTTAGAGAAATTCGCGGACAGACGGGTGAGCACCCTTAGCGGAGGAACGAAACGGAGACTTGGAGCAGCTATAGCGATTACAGCAAAACCCCCAATCGTTTTGTTGGACGAACCGGTATGAAGGAACAGTTTTTTCATTCATTAATTCTCTGTATAGAAATATTTACATGTAATCAACTTGGGTTGCATTTTTGTAAATTGCAGACATCTGCGGCAGACCCAGCATCTAGACGAGCTTATTGGGAAATTATTAAAGATTTGAAAAAGAACGGCCACACTGTCATTCTCAGTTCTCATCGAATTCACGAATGTGAGGATCTTTGTCATAGAATGGTCATTATGGTCGATGGCAAGTTTCAATGCATTGGCAGCCCCAATCATTTGAAGGAAAAGTTTGGGAGTGGATTCAAACTTATTGTGAAGCTTATTCCGGGTCCAGCAGAGAGCCAAGGGTATGTCTCCTCATTGAGTGAATCGATTGTCAAGACTTTTAATCCCTGCTCTCTACGAGATCGGAGGAGAAACGTAATCCAATACGTTATTCATGATGCGAGTGTGCCATGGGACTACCTGTTTCAAATGATGGAGCACATCAAGCTACGATATAACGATCTTGTTGAAGACTACGCGTTCAGCAATACGACGTTGGAGGAAGTATTTTTGTCCTTTGTCGTGTTACAAAATTGTGGCAGGATTTTGGATTCATCGGAGGGCTGTTTGCTCTGCTTTTAGCAAGTAAACTGAATTCTACAGATGGAATTATTTTGAAATACCTATGTAATATTCAATTACGAAATTAAGAATCTTTTATTCAGAAAAATAAAAAATAAGAAAGCAAATTGAGTTTTTAGCTAACATTGTGGATCTTTAATAATATGCAAAATATCAGTTTAATTTAATACTTTTTACAAGACCATGAAATGCATAATGTGGAATATGTTTGAAGTTACAAGACCGCGTAATGAAATTATGTTGTATGTTTATGTGTTCATTGGGGAGCAGTTGCTGTTCCAAACAAATGCGGTGTTATCATATATACAGCTGTATATTCTAATGGAACTCCTTCGGATAAGTCCAAACGAAAACGCTTGGCGTCTACCGCAGCGAAATCTCCTTTGCGCAATTCTTTTTCCAGATCCTTGTCTGTACGACAACCATCGAACAGGAATTGGTACACTCCCAAATAGCTGCCCAAGATTTGGAGAAGCTTAATGAATGAAAATCGGTCATCAATTACGTGCTCCATGTAATAAAACTTTCCTCCCTATAACCAGTATATGAAATTAAGCACAGTTACAAGTTTATTACTACATATCATTTTTTAATCCGAAGAACATTGCAAAGATACATATTATTATACATACCGGAACAAGTACGCGACAAATTTCCTGGTACACTTGCTTAACGTGGTCACAGCTACAAAGCACCAAAGTTGAAACAACGGCATCAACTGAGTTATCGCCAATGTCTTTCATATCCTCTGCTCCGGTTACAACATACCGTTCCAAGGTCACATTAGGATGCTACAAAGAATATAAATGCTGAATTAATGTGGACTTTTAGATTATTTAAAAAAATATTTGCATGCAACACCTACTTTTCTAATATTTTGAATCAGTTGCTTCTTAAAATATGGGTTTGGATCAACAACTGTGAGTTTAGTGTTTGCCGGATAAAACTGCAAATTTGCACCTGGATAAGTGAGCAAAAAACGTTACAACATGATATAGTACATATTACAACAACAATCATGATTTACTCATTAACCTGGCCCAGCCCCGATTTCCAAAATGCGCACATTTTTTCCTTTCTTCCCAAGGTCCCGTAAGGCTTCGAAAAGTTTCTTTTTCATTGGAAGCGTTTTTGCATTATGAAAAATTGGGAAATCCTTGAAATATTCGGCGAACCACCTGGAAAAATGAAAAAGTGATTTCATGGTAAAAACGGCAGAATTTGTTACGTTGTAGTACAAATTATCAATGCATCCAATATCTACCGGTGTCTATTGTCGGTTCCAAAGTACCTATCCTTGTACTTTAAACAAAAGAAAAGTATTCCCAGTCCCAGTACAGACGCAAGTGCAAGAAGTGAAAGTACCATTGTAGCTAATCACTTGTTACAAAGTCACAAATAACCGATCCAAAGCTCCTTCAAATAATCGTTGCAGATTCTACTCTTTTACTCAAAATTTTTGTGAAAAAATATCTGTAACCCTAAATTACGACAAAACGTGTAACACTATTACTTTTAAATGAGCTGTTATATAATATCAAATAGTATGCTTTCCGTCTTAGCTGCCAAAAAAATTTGACCGTGAGCAACTCAAAAAACCGGATCACTGGAACTGCATCACTGCTTCAAGTTCATGACGAAGTTAACAACAGAGAACCAAACACACTACAATGACAGCTTGTACACTTTTCTGTAGCAGCATACCAGTAACACTACCAAAAAGTTCAAAATGTGACTATCATTTTGAGCCGTTTAGTTTGTGTTAATAAAATCATTATCCCAATTATATACCAAGCCGTCGCACAAACAATCGGGGTATTGTAAAAGAAAACACACTTTGGGACATTCATTTAGCATTATGCTAGAAACTTGTAGTGTGTCACAATAGATAAGCTTGAACCACTATTGGGAATCGTGATATTCGTGATAATGATAGCGTTGGAAATTCTCCGCATGTGCTTAGTGTAGTTGGGAACCGAAACTAGTGATATAACACAGCGGTGAATGGGAAAATTGTTTATGTTCTAGTACGATGTATTACATGCAATACGTACGTGTGTCACGAGTTTGCGTTTGTCACAAAATATTATACACCATGGGCTTTGGACAATACAGTCTAATATATTGCTAAAACAGAAGCTCATGCTTCAATTAATTCTTTTACCTCCAGGTCCAGATTCAGCCTTAATGTAAGTTGTTCAACAGGTGGCCACAATGTTTGCTTCCAGAGGTAATATAAGCAATAGAATTTAGAATACAATTTATTCGATACTTTTTACATGCTACGTAGGTATTTTCCAGGTTAATGTAGTAGCGTGTACAATACAAGTGCAAGTTCCATGATTGAAAATGACAAGCGTTGATATAATTTCTTTGCACTGTTTGCTCACAATGGCCATTGTTAATTTGAAAGAAGAGTGTTTGATTTTGGTATGATGCACGAAAATTCCATAAAATATTTGCATGTTGTTTTTCAAACTTTTGAAAAGATAATGAGGAATACACTCATTATATGCTTGATGTATTTTATAATGAAAAGTAAAACAAGGAACAATGTATGAATCAAAGTCAAGGATTCCTTCCGTTATTGTATTGGCGCTTAACGGAAAATTACATAAATTACATGCGTTCATACCTGTACTCATTTCTTGTAAACGTTAAAATTCATGCATATGAAACGTTGAATAGAAAGTTCAGTAGAACGGGGGAAAATTTTCATAGACAATTAATTATCATTGTTTCTTTCTGAACAGCTTGCTTTAAACTATTATATTTTTGCACCATACCTAACCATGCTGCCGAGTCGACTCGATTATTGGAAACAACATTTGAAAATATGTGTTACCTACTTACTAGGTTCATAATCTATAATTTGGGTTATGAACTTAATCCTACAATTATTTGCTAAGCAACAATTAAGGATAAAGCTTCTTCGTCGTATAAACAATGCCTGAAATCAAAATCTTTTGAAATAACAGTATCACGCACAAGTTGAACAGCACCAATTTATTTCCAAATCGGATTCGAACTCAAAAACTCTACAATTATTGCGTGAGGGCTAAAGACTTTACACTGTGAATTCTTACTAAGTGGAAATACATACAATATAATATACTTTGCGTTTAAATTATAAACACGCGTCATTATTGCTTTCAACAATAATTTGGAATGCCAAAAACAAAAACTTTCAATAAAACAAATGAAAAAATAACAAATGTGTATTTGGAATCAACTAAACAAAGTGATAATATCAAACAGCTATCTAATCAACACTAACATATAGATTTTACAACGCGTCATGATCAATTAGTGATTAAACTATTTTATATTAAAGACAGACTATAATGGCTCTTCTTGACTAAAGCTTATACAATTGCGTTTCTTTAATAAAGCATCTAACCCTAATAACCGAAATTCTTTTACAAAAATAAGCTGACAAAGTCACACTATCATTCACCAAAACATGGCGTGCGCGCCACTAGCGTCCATAAACGAAGAAGCTGAGTAATAATCTACAATGGCTGTGAAGAATGCAGTTATCAGGAGAACTGTACAGATACACCTGAGCGAAACCGTAGTCATCCCAACTGAAAACATAAAGCAATTTTATGACAAGTTAAAATCTGGGTAGTAATATTTGGGTGGAAAAGGCATACGAAATGTTTTAACTTTATACTTACCATGTTGCTCATAATGACGATGTCCCCGTTTTCGCTGCTTCTGTGAAAGCACAATTCTAACCCCATCTTCCCTCAGATCCCACTTTGTAATACCATGTTCCATTAGCATGTGATTTTCAAAGTCCGAAAACGTGACCTTTGCAAAGCACGCTTTACATCTAATTGGTCTACAATTTAAAATAACATTACATAAGTTACGAATTGTCATTGTCTTACAAATTTTGTTAATATAAAAAAAATGTAATCGGAGTTTGTATAATGACTCACCTAAAATCACAGGTCTGCATATGCCCCTTCATCTTCTCACCAGGAAGCTCCTCAATACATCCATCCACCTTAAACTTACATTTGATCACACTCTTGTTCAGAAAGTTTTCCGCGAAAAAGTTGCGCCCAATGTCAATCCTCTGTTGACACAAGGGACACTTTGTCAGCCTACAACAACATTCTGCACAGATTATGTGACCTTGGATACACGTTCTGATCGGGGGAAGCGGCAGGTCAAAACATACTGGGCATTCTAACAGGGAGACAATATCTTCCTGGGACGGGGAACGAGCAACCTCCAGAGATCTAAACGAACGTGAATCAAATCGTTTTACTATTACCTAAGCAACTAATTACATATTAATACAGACTTTAGAACATGTCATGATTGTAGTACCTATCAAATAACGATGTGTCATCCCCTTCCGACTCCGACTGGCTACTGTCCAAGTCGGAGGAATCTGTCAATTCAATGTCCATAATTTCCGCTTCCTGTCGTCTTGAGAAGGTTTCCAATATCCGTCCAGTCACAGTGCCAGGGCAATGCAATCAACAATTGCACACTGCACACCATGTACATAGTTAACTGTCTCCACACATGGGTTGTCAAATCAATGTCAAAATGTCAACTGTTCCCCATTCCGCAGGTTTTCTAATGACACAAACATCTGAATCCGAAATCGTGCATTGTGAATGCACATTGCAGATTATACCAAAACAAAAACATCTCTCAAGCTCAGCTGCGAAAGTTTGGTGATTTCACGTGTGTATCGCTCAATGCAAAGCCTGCCATATTCACCATACATGCGCCACTGACTTTACGACACAAAGACCGACAAAATACGCTTGTGATGAATCTGGATGGAAGGAAACAGAATGTTTCGTAAATCAGACTCAGATTAGATAATGTCAATGTTAGTTGTTATTTTAGTTTAATTGTCGTAAGATAATGAATCATGCTTTTACTTTAAGGGTTCATGCATTCTTGAGCATAGATTTACATTTAGACATAAAAAGTGCAAGAAAAATGTCTCAATCGTGGTTGTTTACAGCGTTCGGACAATGTCATGATTTTTTAATTGAACAACAACAAACCATCATTGTAACACTGCAAAGAGCAAGCATTCTTTTATTTCCATTGCTTTCATAATTCTCCATAATATGACGCTGATGATTCAAAACACCGTTACATTGAAAATGCAATTTACAAACTGGACAGTGGTGCTATGTGCGTTCTTG